>WIGO01000016.1:0-356505 GCA_014235945.1 Colletotrichum plurivorum | reverse complement strand
GGCTGACGGCCGTCCCTATAACCGCTGAGCCCCTGCGGGGTCGTCGTCAGTGGTCTGTTAACTGTCGGGTCGTAACACAGGGCCTACAGACAATCAAGTGCTATCAAAAACTCCCAGGTTGGTCACTGAATGCACACTTGACTGATGGAAAAAGGGACAAAATATATGAGTGAGAGATGCTGCGTTCCAAGACGTGTCTAGACAGCATATAAGCCGAATTCTCCCTCGATTAGAAAACCAGTGCAAGAAAAACCTCGTTGCGGTCCTGGCTACCATGCAGAGCCCAATTGCAGTTGTCATAACTGAACAGGCAGTCAGTGTAGCAGGGTGCGGACAAACCTGTGTTGCGATACACTGGAACTATGGCGTGATGAGGTGCAGGTTGCAACTAACACAACTTTCCCCACGTGGTTTCATTCTGCTTTCCTAGCATTTCTCCACGTGGCTTTTACAGTTAAGCTATACCGAGATGCAAGATTTTGGTTGGATTCTTACAGACAATAGGCATTTGTCTTCTAGGGCTAACTCCAATATGTGGTAAAGCTAGTCACGCAGCGAGCAGCATGTCAAGACACCGAGCATACTGGTTCCAGGGGACACATTATCACTGCGAATAATGAAATTGGTGGAAATCTGAAGTCGACAGAGCTGACACTCAGCTTTGCCCGGTGACTTGTCGAGAAAGAAACCGGACGTTTCGTCAACAGTAAGTTACATGTCGGCTGACCGCATGTGCGCAAATAGACTTTGGCTTCCCCATCTCCGCGGGGATGACTTTGAGTCCCACGTCACTGGAACCCGCTATTAGTCACTTCCGTTGCTCCGTGTCGCGTTGTCGCTTGGTTTCGATGACCCGACGCCGAAGTCGGATTTTGAGACTCAACGAACGCATGTGATTGCTAACCCGAAATCAACCCGTCTTTGAGACACAAGTTCCAAGTTTCCATGTCGCACAGAGACGTGATAATTTGCACCTATTCGCATCAGAATCATGACTGCGAATTGAGGAAGCCAGTGAAAGTCAAAGTTCGGATAGATTCCACATCCCGCCTTATTCCCGCTGCAGGATCCCGGCTAGGGCGTCGGCACGTGGTTGGTGCGCCGTGCGGTACCGGCCGGAAAAAGGCGGTATTGCTCGCGTAAACAGCGTAAGTCGGGATTTGAACTCAAGTAGCCGCGGCTTCTTGGGCTCGCGGTTTCGCCTTTTGCGCGAATGCAAAGCGAAGATGACTAAAGCATCAAAGGGTTTCAACTATGACCAATCGCGCGGGGCGTCATCAACACCGTCGTTTTCCTCGAACCTTGATATTAAGCCGGGTAGTTATCAACAACCTAGGGACCAATTGACCAGCCCAGCGAAAATTTTCAAGCGCCAAGGGCTTGGTCGACAGAAGCGAGTCACTCATTCATATGTTAGGGCGTTTCTGTGCAGCCCATCAATTGCTTCTTAACAACGCTCTCAACTACCTGCGACACCTCTAGAGTTAACAGAACTCCATGACGCCACCGCAACCGCAATCCACATAGTCTCGACAACGCATGACAACACCGCTGTAAGATGGGCGGCGCCGACAAGGAAACGAGATCCGACTCATCGCGAAATGATGTCTTCGTCGGAGAACAGACAGCTCGCCCGGAAAGTCGCGTCGGTCGCGTGTTGAGTCGCATCGCATCGGTACCGACGACCGACCCAGGCCCTCCACCCGATGGAGGTTATTCAGGTTGGATGGCTGGTGAGTTGATTGAAGAAGACAATCTCTGTTATTGCTATGGACTCAAAGACTGACCTATGCATCTCTTGCCTCACTCAGCCATGAGTGCCCATTTCATCTTTATGGATACTTGGTACGTTCGCTGAGTCACCTCATGATGAAGCATGAGCCTAGCCTACGTGCAGTTTGGTAGCCTTCATGCTGACTTCTTCCACTTACAGGGGCTTCATAAACTCTTTTGGAGTCTTTCAGACATACTACGTTGAGCTGCTGCAGCGGCCACCCGCCGATGTATCATGGATCGGTTCCTTCCAGGTCTTCCTGCTCTTCTTCATCGGCGCATTCTCCGGCCGGCTTACAGACGCGGGCTACTTCCGCCCGCTCTTCCTCTGCGGCTCTTTTTTCATCCTACTAGGCATATTTGCGACCTCATGGTGCACGCAATACTGGCAGATCTTCCTGGCCCACGGTGTGTGCGTTGGCCTCGGCAACGGCCTGACCTTCTGTCCGACATTGGCTGTGCTGTCAACCTACTTCGACAAGAGACGGGCTCTGGCCATTGGCATCGCCGCCGTGGGGAGCGCGTCCGGCGGGCTCGTCTTCCCGAGCACCGTGCGGCAGATGCTCCCGCAGGCCGGCTTTCCCTGGGCGATGCGAACTCTCGGCTTCATCCAGCTTGCTACCTTAACCATTGGCTTCGTCTTTCTGAAGCCGCGGATTCCCCCGCGCAAGAAGTCCCAGATGGTTGACCTTTCCGCCTTCAAAGAGCTCGAGTACTCCTTCTACGCCGCGGGAGGGTTCTTTGTAAGCATGGTAGTCTTGTTTCCTTTTAACAATCCCGCTAATTGCTTACTCCAGTCGTTCATGGGCGTTTACTTTGCCTTCTACTACGCCGCATCTTTCAGCAGAGACGAGCTCGGATTCTCTTACCCGAACTCGCTGAACTTGCTGCTCATCCTGAACGGCGTCGGTTTCATCGGCCGTCTCGGTCCTAACTGGCTCGCAGACAAGGTCGGAACCATCACCGTCTTTACCCCGATGGCCTTCCTCTCGGGCATCCTGACCTACTGCTGGATCGCGGTCCGGTCCCCCGTGGGCCTCTACGTCTGGGCCTGCATCTTCGGCGTCGTGGGCAACGCCGTCCAGGCCCTCTTCCCGGCGGGTGTCAGCGCTTTAACGACCGATCCGAGCAAGCAGGGGACTCGTATCGGTATGATCTTCACGATCGTCAGCTTTGCCGTGCTAAGCGGGCCGCCCATCGCCGGCGCCATCATCACTGCCACCGGTGGGCGCTACTACGGCGCACAAGCCTTTGCGGGCAGCTGCCTGATGATCGGGACGTTCTTCCTGAGTCTCGCGAGGATAGTCAAGACGAAGAAGAAGGGCGAGGGGTGGTTTGCCAAGGTGTAATAGTAATACTTTAATCAAGTTGGTGTATATATTACAGAGAGACAGTGGGATAGCTGTGAAATACACACATAATAATCCTGTTGGGTACCAAAATGTTGTGAAGCGACGTGAAAATTGACGAGGTCACACAGTGGATTCATATCCACCGATGGGCCATGGTTCTATATGGATTCAGTAGTAGACGTAGAAGAGCCCTATCCATAAGAGCCCCATCTGAATGCGAATCAAGCCCTGCGATGTTATGTCATTGAGCTTTTACACCTCCACCCAGACAGGAGGATCTTATCTAATCTGATCTTTGGCCCTCAATGTTTGATGCGGTGAGGCCGCTCACTGACTCGACAAACTCCACTTGGAGTGCCGAAGCGAAGCCTAACGACTCTGTCTTGGAGTCCCCATGTGCGGACGACTACCGGACCACGCGTAGAATGGAGAATCAGTCCGCAATAGCGGAGAGCGGTGGCCTAGCACGAGTTTTGTCATTGCTGACAACGGGAGGGATGCGGTCAACTTGTCAACTCTAAAGAGCCGAGTTACGGGGCCGCTGTGGCGATACCAAATTTAACTTTTGATATTGATAGCCAAAATATATTAACTCCTCCCCCGTCGCAACCCGCCGCGATTGGGCGCAGCAACGTCTTGGCTCTCGAGCTGCCCCATTTAGACTCGGGCGTCATGCAACCTCGCTCGGAAAAAGACACCAGTCCAGGGCCTTTTTGGCGCCCATTTCACGTAGAAGTCTCCAGTAAACAGCATTTGACCCTAGCGGCCTTGGTCGACCCGACCCATCTACATGGAACCGGGAAACTTGGTTCAGATGGACCTAGACCAGCAGCTGACCAATGTGACGTGATGTTCACGATAGCCTCGCTGGGTCTAGACAAAGACCCTCTAGCCGAGCACAGAATGCGAAGGGTCCGCTAGGAGGGGAGACCTAGTGGATAGATCAACGGCAGCCTGCCGGGGTCGGACTTGTTTTTTGCGAGAAAGGGGAGAAAGAATTGAGGAACCCGGTCAGATACAGATAAACATAAAGATCTCTGACGTTCGCAGAGACTTGGCTTGGCTTTCGTTCCCTTCCGAGGCTGTTCATCCGATAGCAGACTGGACGAGTGCGTGACATCATGGGTCTTCTCAAGCACTGCCTGGCGCTTCTCGCGGCCGGAAACGCCGTCTTCACGGCCGCGGCCGCCGGCTCGCACAACTTCTCACAAGCCGCCATCGATAACGGCGAGGCCCTTTCCCAGCTTGCCTCCGATGCTCTCCGGGCTGCCCAGGCGCTGAACCAGGGTTTGGGAATCAACTCGACGTGTTCGCCCGACAAGGTCCAAGTTCGCAAGGAATGGTGAGGCTTGTTCCTAGTGGCGTCGACAAGTGTGCGTACTGACATTCTACTTCTAGGAGAAACATTCCCGCAGAGGAGCGAAAGGCCTTCATTGCCGCGGTCCAGTGTCTTCAGGCTTCTCCTAGCTCGCTTGACACTGTTGCGATGCCGGCTGCGAAGTCCATGTACGACGACTTTGTGCTCATTCACCTCAACCAGACCGCGAGGATTCACGTCACAGTATGTGGTCTTACTGGAAAACGACTGGGTCAGACTGACCAGTATACACAGGCGAACTTCCTTCTGTGGCATCGGTTCTTCACCTGGACGTACGAGCAGAAGTTGCGCTCCGTCTGTGGTTATGAAGGTGAGTCTTGAATCCATTACACACTTGATGAGTGACCATCGTCTGACCGTAACCTGAAGGAACGTTCCCCTACTGGGACTGGAGTCTCGACGTCGAGGACCCGGCTAAGTCGCCCGTCTTCGATGGCTCGGAAACATCCATGGGAGGCAACGGCGCCTTCATCCCCCACGAGGGCATGCAGATCCTGCAAACGCGCTCCAACACCACGGTGAAGCTCCAGCCTGGCTCCGGCGGCGGCTGCGTCGAGTCCGGCCCCTTCGCTAACATGACGGTCCACGTTGGGCCCCGGCTGCTCTGGCAGTACGGCTCACCGACCACCACCTCCTCGGAGGTGCCGACAGACGACCACCCGCGCTGCCTCCGCCGCGACCTGAACAAGCACATCGCGCAGCGCTACAACTCGTTCCGCAACGTCACGAGCCTCGTTCTGGAGAACGACAACATCGAATGGTTCCAGGCCGTCTTCCAGGGTGACGACCGATACGTCAGCGGCGAGGAGCTCGGCGCCCACGGTGGCGGCCACTACACCATTGGAGGTGAGCGCTTGTTCTGTTCTTGTTATTAAGTCTAGGATATGCTGACAGTTCCCAGGTGATCCCGGATCGGACCCCTTCATCTCTCCCGGCGAGCCGGCCTTCTACCTCCACCACGCCCAGGTCGATCGCGTCTACTGGATCTGGCAGATGCAGGACTTTGCAAACAGACAGGTATGTTTATCTAGTTTCTGAAAAAGGTACTTGTCTAATGGAACTGTTTAAAGACTGTTTTCGGTACCGAAACGCTGCAGAATAACCCGCCAAGCCGAAACGTCACGGTGGAGGACACGGTCGACATTTCTCCCCTGGGTGGACCGGCCAAGCTCAAGGACTTGATGAGCACCATCGGGGGATCTCCGTTCTGCTACGTTTACGAGTGATTGAGCGGGAAGATCCAGAACAAGTATAGCGGCTATAAGGCATGCATGTAGCCTTTTCGTTCAAACGCACATATTCTAGATAGAGCTGTAAATAAACTAGAACCCTATTGTGTAACTTCCATCAGCCGGCTCGGCAGAGTCCGTCGTATCGGGTCTCTCCATTGATACAGCAGCCAGTTCTCGAAAACAGGCTTTCCGGACAGCCTCCTGATAGATCCGATGAAGGGCGTCAGGTCACAACAGTCAAGTCTCAGCAGGTCCCAACATGCGAGAGGGTGCCCATCTTGACTCGCTACCGTACTGACAGCGGGCGTGGTATGATTCTGGTGTGCCACGGGATGACGCGCATGAAGAGACATGGCAGGGCTGTAACTGACGACATGAAACCGTCGGCCAAGGACGGTTCATCTCAGGACTTCGGTCGAATCCAAGTAGGGACGGCGCTAGAAGGGGACGGGGAGATAAGTTGAGACGAAAGCATAAAGAGCGGGTAACGGAGAAGAGTCCATGCCCATAGAGAGAGAAACTCGGCAGTTGATTGAACTTGTCAGGGGAAGTACAAGACGATCAACCAAGGATCCCCCAGCTACAAGTAACCAAAGATTAGGTTCATTGCCTGCAACAGCCTCTCGCGACAAATGGTATCAAACTGGTCTGAAACCCCCGCAGGACTACCCCGACAGGCCGGACGGTCCGGCGTGCGCCCTAGAAGACAACAAGTCGAGTCAAGTACAGTCCGGTCTGATGGTCGAGAGGCCCGTTGTATAACAGATGGCATGGCCGCCACAATTAATCTCTTTCAGACGACGTTGAGCCCCTCGTTATGATTGCATGGCCTGTTATTTTTATTCCTTGTTAAGTCTGTCCCTTCCGTAATAATGCCTTCCCTATCGCAAGCCTTCGTTTCGATTCTTTCGGCCGCAATCATCGGCCAGGTCCAGGCGGTTGACCCGCTTGTCGACCTTGGCTACACTAAACTCCAGGGAGTCGCCGAGCCGGGCGGTGCGACTCGATGGTTGGGAGTTCGATACGCCGCGCCGCCGCTGGGCCAGCTCCGGTTCGCCGCGCCGGTTGATCCTCCCACAACCGCCGAGGTCGTTGATGCTTCACAGGTACTATCTCCAGGTTGCGTACATGTATGTGTGCATGTATCCCAAGCTGACCCCTCCTGCAGTTCCGTCCGATATGTCTCGCACGGAGCGCTTCGGACTTCACGATGAAGCCCAACAAGCGCTTCACGACGGACGAGGACTGCCTGTATGTAAACGTCTTCGCGCCGTCCAACGCGACGACAGAGTCCAAGCTGCCAGTCATGTACTTCATCCAGGGCGGTGGCTTCCAGTCACTGTCAAACGCCAATTTCAACGGGAGCGACCTGGCCAAGTTCGGGAACATGCTGGTCGTCCAGGTCAACTACCGTGTTGGGCCGTACGGTTTCTTGCAGAGCAAGGAGGTCGAAGCCGGAGCGAGCATGAACAACGGACTCAAGGACCAGATCCAGGGGTTGAAGTGGCTGAAGCAGCACGCTGCCGCCGTAAGTTTTCTCGATTTATTCGTGGTTGCAGACATAGTTAACTAACACAACACAAGTTCGGTGGAAACCCCGATCAGATGGTGGCCGTCGGCGACTCTGCCGGCGCAACTTCAGTTGCTCTTCTGCTTTCGGCCTTCGCAGAGAATGATCCCGGCCTGATCAAGGGCGCCATCATGGAGTCTGTCTCGGTGGCAACGGTCCGCACCCTGGAACAAGGCCAGGAGCAATATAACTGCTTGACCAACGCCACAGGCTGCAACAAGCAGGCCGACTCTCTGGCCTGTCTCCGCGGCCTGAACGCCACAGCCCTGCAGACCGAGCAGTGCCAGTTCAACCCGAACCTCGACGGCGACCTCGTCAAGGCCCCGACGCTACAGCGCTTCGCCGAAGGCAAGTACCTCAAGGTGCCGACCATCGCGGGAACCTGCACGGACGAGGGCACCAAGAACGTCCCGCAGAGCACCGACACGATTGAGGACGCGCTCAAGACCATCAACAACCAGGCGACGCAGTCCCTCAGCAACGCCTCGCTGGCCCTGCTCCAGCAGACGTACCTAGACGTCCAGCAGCCCACCTTCCCCAAGGCGGGCAAGTTGTGGCGGCAGCTCGCGACGGCGCACGGCGACTTCCGCGCGCACTGCATCACCAAGATCTTCCAGGACGCCCAGGCAAGGGACGGCGTAAAGACGTTCAACTACCGCTACGGGCCCATCGATGACGAGCAGGAGGCTCAGGGTTTCGGAGCCTACCACACCGTCGAGCTCAACGGCGTCTTCGGCCCGGCCAACACGGACGGCGCGCCGCCCAAGAGCTACGCGACCACCAACGCGCCCATCGTGCCTCTTACCCAGGCCTACTGGGCCAGCTTCGTGCGCACGCTCGACCCCAACGCCGCCGCGATCCAGGCCGGGATGCCGCAGTGGCAGGCGTGGACCGTCGAGGGCAAGCAGAGGCTGCTATTCCAGAACAACACGGGCACCATGGAGGGCATGCCTGTCTCCCAGCAGGACAACTGCGCCATGCTGGCTCCCATGATCCCTTTCATCGAGACCCCGGCCAGCGAGGCTCAGAAGGCGTCCGTCGAGTTGAAGAAGGTCAACTCCCAGGCGGCGCCGCCGGCTAACGCCGTTCCTCCTCCCGCCCAAGCGCCCTCCGGCATGACTAGAATGATGATGGAGGAGCCCAAGACCGACACGCCCAAGGGCAACGGCACGGGCAAAGGCCACGGCGGTGACAAACCCAAGGACAAGCCCAAAGGGCATGGTGGTGACAAGGGGAAGGGCAACAGCACCTCTCCCGGACACGGCGGCAAGGGCAGGGGGAACAGCACCTCTCCCGGACACGGAGGCGGCGGCAAGGGTGGCGGAAAGGGTAGAGGCAACGGCACCACGCCGGCCCCGGCGCCCGGCAACTCGACCCCGCCCACCCCGGTGGTTCCGGGCGGCGGCTCTACGGTGGCGGCACACGGGTTGACTTGGATGTGGACGTCGATTGCAGTCGTCTGCCTGGGTCAGTTCCTGTTGGCTTGATCGTATGTATTTTGAAAACGCCCAGGCTGGCTTTATTGCTCATGTATATCAATCTGTATATGAAATGGCGACGCTTTGTAGACCTATTTGAACTCCATATTCCCTTTTCTTATTTACGCACTGATGTGTCTTTGCTTCTTTCTATGTCTCTAGTCACAGCCGAGACTTCAACTCCGCTGTTCTAGTGTCTAATACTCCCTCATGCCCTCGGCTATCTGGATGCAGTTGGCCGACTAGCCAGCTCTCGATCGCCGAGACTAGCCCTTGAACCTGTTTAACGGTGTTTGCGGCATGCAGGCAGATCCGCACCCGCTCGCTTCCCGCGGGAACCGTCGGCGCAACGATAGGCCGGATCATGAAACCGCGCTGCTGGCAATACCGAGCAAGGCTCCTGGGGTCGGAGGTGAAAAGGGGTATTATGGGCGACCTGGGCTTGGCTGCGATAAGAAAGAGAAGGCCCGGTGCCGGTCGGTACTGGCTGCAGAGGTCCAGTAGTAGTTGGTGCGTGAGGTCGACGAGAGACCACAGATGGCGGAGTAGAGGCTCGGATAGGCCCTCGGCTATGAAGTCGTAGGTCGTCTGTATGCTGGCTAGAGCTGTGAACGGTAAAGCCGTGGTGTAGATGAGGCTGCGGGCGTAGTTGATCAAGTACGACCGAGTCGTTGGTGAGCATATGACAATGGCTGCTCCGTGTGAGTCAATGTAGTTCCGAGAAAGTCATTCTGTTAGGCACGACGTACCTCCCGCGCAACTCATTGCTTTACCGAACGTGTGAACGCGCGCCCAGACTCGGTCTTCGAGACCCAAGTCGCAGACTAGGCCACGGCCTCTCTCACCAAGTAGGCCAGTCGAATGTGCTTCATCAACTACGACGAGGCCGTTGCCGCTGGGGAGGTATCGCTCGACGCATTCAATAATCCCTTTCAACGGTGCTACGTCGCCATCCATGCTGTAGATGCCCTCGACGGCGACGAAGACGTTCCTGGCACCCTCTCTCACCTCCCGTCCGTCGTTGCCTCGAGTCAGCGCTGACAGCACCTCGCTCAAACTCCCGGGCTGGCCGTTGCCGGTAGTCTCGACAGGCTCGACGGCGTTGTGTGTAAAGGCGATCTTTCTTGCCGCCCGACTCATCTTCATGCCGTCGTGCACGCTCGCGTGGATGAGCTCGTCGTAGATGATGATGTCTCCGGGCTGCGGCGCGCAGCCGAAGAGGCCGACGTTGGCGTCGAAGCCCGAGTTGAAGAGCAGGCCCGCCGGCCCGCGGTGAAAAGCGGCGATGTCCCCCTCCAGGTTCTCGGCGAGTGCCATGTTGCCGTCCAGCAGGCGCGATCCACCGGAGCCGAGGAGGCTCGGCCCCGGGGCGCTGTTGACGTCTTCCGGGGCGGCGTCAGGGTCCCGGTCCCGAACGCCACACGAACCGAGGTGGGCCTGGATGCGGGCGAGATACCGGCGGCGGGTCTCCGGGTGGGTCGAGAGGGAGAGGTACGCGTTAGAGGAGAAGTCGGCGGCACCGGGCGGGACGAGGGTCAACCGCCGGAGCTGGTCTTTGGCCTCCCGGCGGGCGAGGAGATCCGCAAAGACTCGGTCTAGACGGGCGCTCGCCGGCATGGTGGGGATGTTACGCCTTGAGGCTGTCAAATGTGTCAAAATGAAGACGGGACCACACCTAACCTCGGCATGGGGAACGAGGACGGATGTACTGCTGGGTGGACGCCAGAAGATCGGCACAATGCGAGATCCATGCACGTTCAACACTCCACCGAGTGCGACTCACCGGACACGCGGCGTTGGGAGGTCCACGACTCACACGGCGCAGGGCGGGACATGGGCAACCTCAACAACTTTTTCCTTCTGATTTTAGTTTTTTCTTTTCCCTGGTCTAGCGTATGTACGATTTAATAGCCGCTGGAACTGCATTGCGCCCCAGTTCTCGGCGCAACAAATGCCGCAGCAATACTCCTGTACCCCGCCTCCGCCTCCTGTTTCCCCGGCCCCTCGGAGTATCCGGTTAAGGACGGCCATCTCGTTCATTTCAGGCGCGTTTCCTGCGTCATTGCGACCAGCGCCCAGTTGGAAACCTCCAATCGGCCCTTTGGCCTCGCCGTTGAGCCTCACTTCCATTCACAACCGCAACCGTTCATGGCCGTTTGATGCCCCCAATGGCACCAGTCGGCGCCCTGCTCTGGCGCTCTCTCCGAGCTTACCAGATCTATGGCGCCAACACCGACGTCGGCAAGACCGTTTTCGCCTCCGTCCTGTGCAATGCCGCCCGGAAGCTGTGGCCGAATGAGCAGACGGCGTTCCTGAAGCCCGTTTCCACGGGCCCGGCCTCTGAAGCCGATGACGGGTGTACGTCTCACTGAGTCACTCACTCCCTCCTCACTCACTCACTCCAGTGCCCACTCTCACTCTCACTCTCACACTGACTCACCCACTCACTCACTCACTCACCCCACTCAGAACATCGACTAACTCGGGAAATAGAATCCGATGCTCTCAATCTCATCTTAGTCTCAGTTTATCTAATTACGATCTCTTAGTCATATCGAAAGGTTCGCGCCCAGCATCGCAAAGAAGACGCTGTTCCAATTTGAGATCCCCGCAAGCCCTCACCTCGCCGCCGCAGCATCGCAACAAGTGAGTCGTCGGCGCTTCTCATACTTCTCATGAGCGACTGCACTGTTTAATTGCCTGTGACTAAACCTTTTATCCAGCCCACCCCGACCGACAATGAAGTCTTAAAGAATATCCACGCATACTCGTCCCGACGGGCCGCCGAGGGCCCCGGCTGGCTCTTCATCGAGACGGCCGGCGGCGTCCACTCGCCCGCCCCGTCCGGGACCCCGCAGGCCGACCTCTACGCCCCGCTCCGCGTCCCCGTCGTCTTCATCGGCGACGGCAAGCTCGGCGGTATCTCCCAGACCATCTCGGCCTTCGAGTCCCTCAAGCTGCGAGGCTACGACGTCGAGTCCATCCTGCTCTTCCGCGACGAGCAGTACCAGAACTACTCGTACCTGACCGACTACTTCTCCCGCGGCCACGGCATCCCCGTCGCGTCCCTCGAGCACCCCCCGGCCCGGGCCGAGGACGCAGATGTCGATGCCAAAGCGCTGTCACAGTACTACGACGAGATGAGCTCCAGCGCCGTCGTCAAGAGCACCCTGGACCACCTCCACGACCGCCACCTTGCCCGCATCTCCCGCCTCGAATCCATGTCTCGCGACGCTCACGACATCATCTGGTACCCCTTCACACAGCACAAGACGCTCACCCCGGAAAAGATCACAGCTATTGACTCCGCGCACGGCGACTGCTTCCAGACCCTCGTCCCCGGGAGCCGAGACCAGCCGGACAGTCAGGCCCTGCTCCAGCCCTCGTTCGACGGCTCCTCCTCCTGGTGGACGCAGGGCCTCGGCCATGCCAACCCGAAGCTGACTCTCGCCGCCTCGTACGCCGCCGGCCGCTACGGCCACGTCATGTTCGCCTCCGCCGTCCACGAGCCCGCGCTGGCGCTGGCCCAGGCCCTGCTCCGCCGCCTGCACAACCCGCGCCTATCTCGGGTGTTCTACTCAGACAACGGCAGCACCGGGATGGAGGTCGCCGTCAAGATGGGCCTGCGCACCGCCCGGGTGCGGTACGGCTGGGACGCAAGCGACAAGCTCGAGATCCTCGGCCTCAGGGGCAGCTACCACGGTGACACCATGGGCGCCATGGACTCGACGGAGCCGTCTGTGTTCAACGACAAGGTCGAGTGGTATAAGGGCAAGGGCTTCTGGTTTGACTACCCGTCCGTCATGTGCAAGAACGGCGAGTGGGAGGTGCAGGTGCCTTCGGCCCTTCGCGATGACCTAGGCAGCGGCAGCAAGTTTGGGACCTTGTCTGAGGTCTTCGATGTCGATGGCAGAGAGCAGGCGCGGGAGCACGAGGCGTATGAGAAGTACATACTGAAGGTCCTCACGCGCCTTCGCGACCAGGGACGCAAGTTTGGTGCCCTCGTTATGGAGCCCGTCATTCTCGGAGCTGGTGGCATGATCATGGCGTAAGTTCGGGTTGACTCTATATCAAAATTCGGCCGCTGACCCTCATTGATTATTCTAGCGATCCCTTGTTCCAACGCACCCTCGTCAAGGTTGTCCGTGAGCACCCCGAGCTTTTCGGCTCTGCCCCCGCAACCGGGGTCGACGCGAACGCCTGGACCGGTCTCCCCGTCGTCTTCGACGAGGTCTTCACGGGCCTGACCCGCCTCGGCCGCTTCTCTGCTGCGTCTTTCCTCGGTGTCGACCCGGACGTCGTCGTCAACGCCAAGCTCCTGACAGGCGGCCTGGTGCCGCTGTGTACCACGTCGGCTTCTGATAGCATCTTCCGCGCCTTCGAGAGCGACGAGAAGAGCGACGCTCTGCTGCATGGGCACAGCTACACCGCGCACGCCGTGGGGTGCCAGGTCGCGCTGGAGTCGCTGCGCGAGTTGGAGAGGATCGACGAGCACGGCGAGTGGGACTGGGCGAAGACCGGAGACTGGGCTGCTGCATCACCAGCTGTGGCCGCCGAGGGAGATGGCCACTCCGCTGCCGTCTGGTCTGTCTGGTCTCGGGAGTTTGTCGACTGGGTCTCAAGGCGGACCGGACGCGTAGCGGGAGTCTGGGCCGTCGGCTCGGTCCTGGCGATTCACATGGAAGATAGCGAGGGCGCCGGCTATCAGAGCAACGCCTCTGCAGACCTGCAGAGCGCTCTACTCCGGGGAGACGTGGTCGCCGAAGGCGAGCGGTGGAACGTTCACAGCAGAGTCCTCGGAAACGTCCTCTACGTCATGACGAGCCAGACGACAAAGCAAGAAGATGTTGAGAGTCTGGAGAGTCTCCTGAGGCGAGCTCTTGCCTGAAAAGAAAGGAGCAGATGTAAATTCTAGGATTTAAAATGGACATGCATGCAAGCAACGTCTCATACCGAGTGCCTGGTGTCGAGCCGCAACCCCTCTCGGCCGGCATCCGACACGTGCCGGACCTGGGGTGACCCGCGCCGCTCTTCTCTACAACAGTGCTCGCAGTTGACGTGACTTCCGGCTTCCGCTTTCTCAGTCGCGGGCCGCATGCGCAATATCCTTTTCCATCCACCAGTTTCACCCGTAGTTGATAGTAAAGGACCAAACCTGAATGGATGAAGGATTGTGAGACTTACGAGATGCCAGTAAGTAAGAGAAGACCTGCGCTGCCGCAGCCCACCCCGACGCCAATTTTTGGTTCTTTGGTGAGATCTAGCTCCGCCGAGTTAGAGAGAAGCTACAGAGAAAACAGGAGACGGTTGAAGACTGGAGGAGGGCAAACTAACCCTGTGCCATACTGCCACTGCCAGGGGCAGGCGGGGGCTGTGGTGGCTCTTCGGTAGGAGTTTCGGACGGCGCCGTCGGCGGCGCTTCTGACGTGGCGATAGTCGTTGTGGTCCTCGTGGGCATCCCCGTCACCTGGGTTTGGCCCGGAGTTTCGGGCGGCGCCGTCGGCGGCGCTTCTGACGTGGCGATGGTCGTGATGATCCCCGTGGGTGTCTCCGTCACCTGGCTTTGGCCCGGGATTGTTGTCGTCTGAGACGGAATTTTCCGAGACGAACAAGTCACCGTAACTTTCACCTCCGAAACGCAGAGTATGGATACGGCGCCTTTGCCATTGACGTATTTTGTTCTGCAACGCCGATTGGACCCCGTGCTACAGCTTTGTTAGCTTGTGAGGACACTCAAGAATCCATCTGCCGCTCGCCCCTTGAGAAATGGCCTCTCAACACCCACCAAGTCAACCGCGACGGGTTGGGAGAAGATTCTACTTCTGTGACGCACGCCGTAACTACCGGACAGTCGTTTTGACACGGGCAGCAGTTGAAAAAGGCATATGGATCATTCGGAAATGTCGCCAGAGTACAATAGTCCCCCTCGTTGGGACAGAGGATAGGGGAGCCTGTTTTCTTTTTTGTTTAACTTCATCTCAGCAGCTTGAGTAGTTGCAATTAAACTATTTGTCTTACCATTGACAGGAGGACACACTCCCGGGGCTGCTGATTCCTGCCTTGGGGCATACCTTGCCCTTGTGTTCCACAGTTGGGGCGCGTTGGTGATGAGGGGCGGTTGACGGATGGCACTCTCCGAATGCGCGTCTACGTAAATCCCACGTGTCAACTCTATAACACATACAAACAGGAGGTTGCAACGCAGCCGAAGAACCGTAAGAAAATTCATTTTCGCACGCCTGCAAATCCTGTTCCTGAAGCACCGTAAGCAAGTTTTCGTTTTCTGGCTCTCGAACGTTGGAAATCACAAAGCAGTCGACCAATATATAGTACGAATGCCCAAGCCACTTAATTTCAAGCATCACACAAATTTCGGTTGTTACAAGGCGTCTATGGCACTGAAAAGGCTGACTTCATTTGAAGATCCACTGCAACGAAACGCGGGAATCCATCCAGTAACACTACTTGTGCATAACTCACCTATATTTCATATAAAGTCTTTCACGAAGGCGGTCACTTCCGCGGGTGGGTTGTACCAAACCCATCCCATAGCAAGCGGGCGCTTGTAACCAGTGTTACTTGTCTCAACGCTGTGATCTGTCGGTGTGCAACCGCTCGCAAGCACCCGCGCCAAAGACTACCTGACTAAAAGACCCCTGAAAAGGGATAAAACAATTCAAGGTCAAGCTGAATCCTCACTGGGGCCATGGGTTAACTCCCTGGATTCACAGGCAGAAAAATGCCAAGTAATCATACTGAGGTATAAAACGACAGGTGGGGCACTGAATTAACGGCGCCGCTCTATCTTTCATGCTGCCCGGCACTCTTGGCCACGAAGAAGCTCCAAACAGCAAAATGACCACAGTAGGCGGCCCAGACTGTGCAAGCCTAGAGTCTCTTACCGACTTTGATGACTACGTCCGCCGAGTTCGCAGGGAGACGCGGTTCGACGACGCCTTGCTGGAGAAGTGTCGAGTCGCTATATGCAGCGCCATCTGGGGAAATGACAACCCAGACATTTCGGGAATCGGGGTATTGCTCACAGCTTGACACTCTGGCTTGTCTCCTTACACAACTAACACTCTATCGCAGGTGTCGGTAGGATACGCCATAGAAGCAGGGCTTGGACTGTTTCTCGCCATGTTTGTCGTGACTATACGGGGGAGAAAAGGGCCTAGGTGGGAGTTTAGCCAGCTCATCGTGCAAGCGGGATTCGACGCTTTCTTCCAGTCGGCCGTGTACTTCGCTATGTCGCTCGAGGTGGCATCCATCTACACGATCGTGCACAAAGACTACAGCATCTCGACGGACGGCCTCGGCGCCATTGAGGCGCAGATCATCTTGGCCGTCTCTGTCGTCTGTGTCCTGCCGGTGCTATATCCCGTTGCGCTGCGGTCGACTCGGCTGTTCCACAGGGAATCCGAGATCCGCAAAAAGCCATCCAGCCGACTGCCAAAGACTGCAGAGCCCCGTAACGTCCGTCTTACACTCTTTTGCCTTCTCGCCGTCCTGTTCTTCTGTCCGTTTCTGTCGCAGTGCATTCAGAACTAGGCTCCGTCTCGCGTGGGCGAGGGCAAGGGCTCCTCTGGGGAGACGCTCGCGACAGAAGATGAGTGGGCTAAGGTCGATCGGATGTGCTTCGGCGACGTAGAGTGGCTTTCTGACAACGAGCTGTGGGTATTGGCGATCTTCGAAATTATTGCGTCTATCGTCATCTTTCTCTTTGCCATCTGGCTGATGATCGGGGCCGGTGCCCGCCCGTTATTGGCCCAGGACCGGGCCTACGGAGAGGAAAGACGGTTGACGGTGGCGTTGCTTAAGATCCGGGGGGTTGAAATTGTGTGGAAGAGAAACCTCTGGTTACAGGTGGCTATGCTTCTTGTGCCCACGATCCCTTATCGTGGTGCATTTTCCGGCTTCGGGGTATGCAGTCAGTTGCGCTGGAGGGGCTAGAACTCGAGTACACGGGGAACGAATGGGGCTTTGGTCAAGTTGTTGGTATCATCATATTTGCCCCAGTGGTCATAGACATGGGCTTTGCGGCATGGGCTGCACGTTTCTTGTTGGCTGTAGGCGGACAGATCGTGTAGTCCATGAACGCTCTTCCGTAGCGCTCTGGGTACGCGACTGGAGGTTGGTGTTGTGGCTAGTGTGATTTGATGTATATGTTTCGGGCTCTATTTAATCAAATTTCACAGTACATCCGAAGAAACATAAGCTTCATAGTGACCAGGAACTGGTGCCTACCATGGAAGTTTTTAATGAATATCTCTTCCACGCCAAACAACTTATACCTAAACTTTGTCTAGTCGTCTTGTCCAAGGTCACTATTGGGGGCTCAAAACCTTTCTGGATATTAATGGGCTGTTGAAGCTTTCAATCCATGTGCGAGTTTCCCACCGGTTGGCAGAAGGAACGAAGCAGACCGAAGATGACGGCATCTCCTTCCTTCTTGGTAGTAGTTTCGAGGGAATGCGGGTGATTCCGTCTTCGAAACAACCACGGAAGGACCGAGATAGGCACCTTCCCTCGGACATGTATCTTGTACACGTACGTGCCCAAAAAGACATTCGTTGGCTGCCTTACCAGACATCTATCGAAATGGTCTTTCGAAATGGTCTTTCGAAATGGTCTTTCGAAATGTTGTTGAGACGTAGTCTCTTCCTGAAACGGTGACGAAAAGTAGATGCTGAGAGCAGCGTCCCCGGATGATTCCATCAGACTTCGGACTAAGAATTCTGAGTCTCCAAACAGGCTTGGGAGAGGTCTAGCTCCTGCCGCAGAAAATTGCCGACGAAAGGCGCGCACTCGCGGCTATTTGAGATTCTGATTCACGCGCTGCATACGTCCGACGGGCAAAGAAACACAGGATGGCGCTGTGTTCCCTGTCCAACGGGGTCAGGGTCAGGGTAGCCACGCGGCACGGGTTTAAGGCTGCTCGTGCGTCCCATTCCCGACGTCGACATGTGCGGATGACAGCAACAGAGCCGGGCCTCCTTGGTTCATGGACGGAGTTAAAAAGAGGTTGCGAAACCGAATTCACCGAATTCACCGAAAACGCACGGTAGGGAGGGACTGGAACGTCTTCTGGTGTAACGTGCAGGGGTCATCGGGCCTCGGCCCTGGGGTCCACCAGGTAGAGACTCTTGGATTAATGATCAGATTGAAATACGCATTGGAAGTGATGGATGGGTGACCTTTTTGGGAAGGGGGTTCTAAAGGGCGTACTTATTAATGCATGCGTATATGTATTTATGAGTGATGAGTGATGAGCGATGTGTGTTGTACCTACCTTATGTCGTTGGATAGCTCCTTCCCTAGGTAGTGCTTCAGACATGCCCGATGACGTAAGAGCTGCGGTATCGCGTTAACTACGAAAGTATGGAACACTCCGCCAACTCTGATGATCCTTCATCACCTTCAACACTTCAGATCTGCAAATCTGATGGCAAGTACCGGCCGCCTCCCGCCTTGCTGTGCCGCTGCCCGTCTCACCCCGTCCGTCCGTCTTTCCGCCCCCCCTTGTCTCGTCTCCATCTATACTCACACACTAAAGTGCCCACGTTTCTCCCCGAGCCCTCCGAGACACTGCAAGAGCGGATATCACGGCCCGTCTTAGCATCAAAGCTTGACCCTTCGATCGCCCCCACCGTCGTCGCACATCGCAGCGAACCAAGCTTTCTTCACCCACACCCCCTTCCGTCCATAGCCCCATCCCGTCTCCAACAGCCGTGGACGAGAACCGACGACCTCGCGGTTTCGCAATCCTATTTCATTCCTCTGGGAAGAAATTGGAGACGCGGGACCGGCAGCCCCGCCTTCCTCGACGGCCGAATTCCGTCCTTGGCCCCACACCTCACAGCTCGTTTGCCCCCCACCCCGTCCAGTGTCACAGACCGAGAACTGCGCGCTATCCACCAAATGCGTATGCCACACTGCGACTTCGCGGCTCGCCCCTACGCTGCGTCCGACCTGCCTCGTTTCTCTCCAGAAGATTGACCGGCCAGTCTCTAGCTACGAAACCCAAACGATACTGGAGCCCCTTCCTTCGCCCCACCTCGGCGCCGGCGTCCCATAGAGCGCCGACCGGCCGATAGCGGCCCGGGTTGCGGGCGGTCTATCCACACCTATTCCTGAGATAGTTCATCGTCGCAGGCCGGTGGGAACCGCTGGCCATTAGACATGACGTCGTCGTCCCGTCTTCCACCGCACCCCCTAGTTACTTCCTGGCGAACACAGACTCCCTCTTTGGTCCTTGCACCATGGAAATCCCGCCGCGGCCCTGGACCTGGGCCTCGAGCTCGACAGCAAAAGGCGCATCCGAGGAGAGAGTTTGGAGATATATAAACTCTCTGCTTGGCCCCTCGACATGACATTCTGGAGAGCAGCCCATCTCATCATACCTATTGTCTTTCATATAAATCACATTTGAATCTCGCAATTATACCCCTCAGTCTTGAAATCAACTCTCTATTCTATCACAATATCATAACCAACACAAGCATGGCCGCGACTCAGTACGGAAGACGCCTGATCCCTCAGGTCCTCGACGAAATTGCCGAATCCGATCCCCACGCAGAGATTCTGTCTGTCCCCCGCTCGTCGGATCCCAAAGACGGGTGGAAGGCCATCACCTACAAGCAGGTCGCCAACGCCGTGAACCGCATCGCTCAGAAGATCCTTGACAAGAGGGGCAAGCCCGCCCCCGGAACCTTTCCAACACTCACCTATATCGGCCCCAGCGATGCTCGCTATCTGATCATCGTGATCGCCTGTATTAAGGCAGGATACCAGGTTCGTGGGACCCAATACTCCCCCAGTCCCCTTTCCATGAAGCTAACCAACCGCCCAAGGCACTCTTGATCTCGCCGAGGAATTCCTATGAGGGCCAGATGAACCTCTTTGAGAAGACGGACTGTAATATTATCTGCTTCGACTCATCTTTCAGGGATGTCGTTCAACCCCTTCTCGAGGAGCGCCAGATGGACGCCATCATGGTATCCTCGGCAGACGCATGGCTCGACGACACCGAGGTGCCGAAGGTCCCTTACACCAAGACCTTTGACGAGGCCAAGAACGACCCCGTCGTCGTCCTGCACACGAGCGGCAGCACCGGCCTGCCGAAGCCCATTGTCGCCCGTGCCGGCATGGTTGCCGTCGCCGACGCCTTCCACGACCTCCCCGACTTCATGGGCTCCGAGAATTGCGTCAAGTCCATCATGAGGGGGAAGCGCTTGTTTCTTCCCATGCCGCTCTTCCACGCCGCCGGCTGCTACATGATGACCTTCTCTGCCATCTACTGGAAGCATCCCGTCGCTCTCGGATACACCAACCGCCCGATGACGCCGCAGACCGTGCTCGACGCCCTTCATTACGCCAACGTCGACAACGCTATTCTGCCTCCTGCCATCCTCGAAGAGATGGCCAACATGCCCGAGGCCGTGGAGGCACTGAAAAAGCTGGAGCGGGTGAACTTTGGCGGCGGCAACCTTGCTCGCGAGGCCGGAAACAAGCTCACCAAAGAAGGTGTCCCCGTGTCCAGCGTGATCGCTTTCACCGAGTACGTATAGCCATTTGCGAAGATCTTCAACGCCAACTGACATTGCCCAGGGCCGCCCCTCTGCCGTACTACTTCCAGAAGAACCTTGACCTCTGGCAGTGGTTCATTGTTGATTCGGAACGTCTTGGCGTCGAATGGCGCCCTGCCAGCGGCGAGGAAGAGGACATTTACGAGCAAGTCATTGTTCGCAAATCGAAGGAAGACCCCCTCCAGGGAATTTTCTACACCTTTCCCGATGCCAAGGAGTACAACACCAAGGACTTGTATCGCAAGCACCCGAACCTGCCCAACCACTGGATGTACTATGGTCGCTCCGACAACATCATTGTCTTTTCCAACGGCGAGAAGCTGAACCCCGTTACCATCGAGGAGATTGCCACCGGCCACCCCCGTGTCAAGGGCGCTGTCGTCGCCGGTGCCATGCGTTTCCAGCCGTTGCTCATTCTCGAGCCCATGGAGGATCTCAAGACGGAGGAGGAGAAGCAAAAGTTCATTGACGACGTTTGGCCCTCAGTCGTCAAGGCGAACAAGGAAACCGTTGCTCACGGCCAGATTGGCCGCCAGTTCATCGGCGTCACCTCTCCCGACAAGCCTTTCCCCCGCGCTGGAAAGGGTACCATCCAGCGCCCCATGGCTCTGAAGCTGTACAAGGATGAGCTCGATGCGTGGTACAAGATGGCTGAGGACGGAGTCGACTCCGTCTCTGTCAACATCGACGTCGCCTCAGAGCAGTCCCTGATCGATTCTATCGAGAAGCTCTTCCAACAGACCCTTGGCAGCAGGGCTCTCACCGCCGATTCTGACTTTTTCAGCGCCGGTATCGACTCGATGCAGGTTATCAACGCGTCCCGCCTGCTGCGTCGCGGTCTCGAGGCGGCCGGCGCCAGCATCAACGCCGACGCCATCGCCACGCGTGTTATCTACGCTCACCCCACGCCGCGCCAGCTCGCCAGCTACCTCATGAGCATCGTCAGGAAGACGGCTGGCGCGAATGGTACCTCCTCGGAAGATGAGGGTGCCAACCACGACATCCACGCCATGGAAGCCCAGCTGCAGAAGTACACCCGCGACCTGCCGCAGAAGCAGAATGCTAAGCCCGCACCCGCCGATAAGGGCCAGACCGTGCTCATCACCGGCACCACGGGCGCATTGGGTACCTACATGCTCGACTTTATGGAGTCGAACCCGGCTGTCAAGAAGATCATCTGTCTCAACCGCAGCGAAGACGGTGACAAGCGCCAAGCCAAGATGAGCGCTGAGCGTGGTCTGGCTACATCGTGGAAGAAGGCTGAATTTCTCTGCGCCGACATGTCAAAGGGCAACCTCGGTCTTGAGCCCGAGGTATATGAGAGACTGCTCAAGGAGGCGGACCGTGTTATCCACAACGCCTGGCCCGTCAATTTCAACATCTCCGTCGAAACGTTCGAGCCGCATATCCGCGGCGTCCGCCACTGGGTCGATTTCTCCCTGCGCGCGACTAAGAACGTACCCATCATCTTCATCAGCAGCATAGGCACTGTCGACACTTGGGATGGACCTGGCCCGGTCCCCGAGAAAAGGCTGATGGACTTGTCGCTCCCTGGCACCGGTTACGGCCGGTCCAAGATGGTCAGCTCGCTCATCCTCGACGAGGCGACTCAGCGTTCTGGTGTCCCCACAGCCATCGTGCGCGTCGGCCAGGTCGCTGGGCCTCAATCTAAGGCCGGCGTCTGGAACCGCCAGGAATGGCTCCCGACCATCATCGCTAGCTCGGCCTATCTCGGCCTCCTGCCCGGGGACCTTGGCGCCATGTGCTTGGTCAACTGGACGCCTATCGAGGGCATCGCAAACTTGATCCTGGAGGTTTCTGGCGTCGCGGCGCCCGCACCGTTGGAGAGCATCAGGGGCTACTTTCACGGCGTCAACCCGCGCACGGTCGAATGGGAGAAGCTCGCGGGAGCGGTCAAGGATTTCTACGGCGACCGCATCAAGAAGGTTGTGTCGTTGAAGGAGTGGGTGAAGGCTCTGGAGGATAGTGCGGCGACCACGGATGACGTGGACAAGAACCCGGGTGTGAAGCTGCTCGACTTCTATCACGGCTTGGCCCACGGCGGCAAGGGTGTGGACTTCTCGATGGAGCGGACGGTGCAGTATAGCAAGACGATGAAGGAGATGCAGGCGGTGACGCCTGAGTTGATGCAGAACTGGTGTAGGCAATGGGGCTTTTAACTTGGAGGGCGTTATATCGGGTTAGATTGCATCACTATCACAGGTTAATGAGGTTATGATATTTGATTGTTAAGGATTTATACAAGTCAGGAACAATGCTGGTTACTTTTTACACTTTTTTATGGGAGCTCGAGTAATCAAGTACAACCTTGCAGTCTGCAGCTGCATCCTTCCAAAAAAAGATGTCTCCAATTGGCGTCTTCATCGTGCGATTTGATAGGTCGTGCCTGCCGCGTGTTGCGGCTGTGCTAATACTACACTGCCAACATTTCCACAACTTGCTTATTCTCACCTCATCATCTCTTACTCTCTCACATCCTTGATGGTTCAAAACCTCCATGCCTCGCCTGCCAATAGTCGAATACGCGACGACTCGCACGGTATTGTGAAGAGCAATGACGGATACCAAGTACCAATACCAGGCCTTGTCAGCGGTCGACTCGGTGCGGCTTCTGAGCATCTCGCGCGCCGATGACCATCCTTACGGTATGCGTCTATCTCTAACCGAGGTGCATCTAGACGACGACCCCAGCTTCGCCGCCCTATCATATACATGGCAGCTCCCTGAATACATCGACCACCGAGAGCGCACGGAGAGTGGGACGGGAAATGAGTTTGATGTCGCGTGCGACGGGAAGTTGATGAGCATATCCGAGAACCTGTTCGACTTCCTCCGCATGGCTCTCAGGGCGAGGGATGGAGGAGACCTCGGGGCGCGGTCGAGTCTCACCCCCAAAGTTGCTGGAATCCTGGGCTCCATGCCGCTCTGGATCGACGCATTCTGCATCAACCAGGCCGACGCGGACGAGAAGCGGCACCAGGTGCTCCTCATGCATAGGATCTACAGCTCGGCGCGGAAGGTCATCGTCTGGCTGGGACCCGCCCAGCCGCACCCGGACGTCGTCTGGATCCACGACAAGTTCACCCCGATACTCGCCAAGCTGATGAAGAAGCGTCCCGACTTCGTGGAGATGCGCCTCAGGCCCGATCCGTTCTGCCGGTCGCAGCCAGTCATCGACGAGCTGGGCCAGGATGTCTGCTCCAGATGGGCCGCGGCGTGGCAGCCCTTTGAGAAGTTCCTGCACCGCCAGCGGTGGTTCGACCGCGGCTGGGTCGTCCAGGAGGTTGCCCTTGCCGACCCGGCTGACGTCTACGTCTTGTGCGGTGGGCCGGCGTTCAGCTGGAAGCGCCTAACGGCTCTCTCTCAGTTCCTTCACGAGATCTCGTGGAGCACATCCCTCGGGGAAAATCCGTTTCCCTCTTTCGACTTCGGCAAGGATAGCTTTTGCCCACCAGTGCTTCCTCCTGCTGCGTACAGATCCAACTTCGACTTGGAGACGGACGTGGGCGACAGGATACGGAAGATTAACGAGATACGATCCACCCTGGGCGACGTTATCCAGCAGACCGGTCTGGCGGCGGATTGCGAAGAGAAGTGGTTCTTCTGCGCCAATTTCCTCGTCACCTCGCTCCGTTCTTCGCGGTTTGGTGACGACCGCGACCATATACACGGATGCCTCGGCATGATGTCCATGGTCCTGCCACACGATTTCCAGATTCCAATCATACCTGACTACGAGCGACACGTGGTGGAGATCTTCACTTCAACTGCTGGTCTCTTCCTCCAGAAGACGCCTCTACTGTTGGAACTGTCGCGGGTCGAGAGCAGGTCTGCCCGCCGGTGCCGAGAGCTCCCCTCGTGGGTTCCAGACTACTGCGTCCCGTTCGACCAGAACCGTTCAAAGAGCACTACCAAGCTGTCAATAAACAAACACATGGACATGAGCCTCGAAGCTCTCAGGCGGGAGCAGCGAGATATGTGGGGGAACCACGTCAGGGTACCCGTCGTTTCCGGGTCGGAGCTAGTCTTACACGGCACCATCGTGGGTTTTCTGAGTATCGTCTTGAAACCTCGCCTGATACACACGCTGGAAGTTAGCGACTTGGGTGATATCCTTTACCTCATCACCGCAGACAGGGAGAGCCATCAGAGAACCGACGGCGCTTTCTGGGACGCGATGGGCCTCAGGCTCATCGGCATGTACCTATCGAGGCCCCGGGACGAGATCAGCCCGGAGGTCGAGTCGGAATGCCGGGAATTCCTCGAGTCGCTGAGAATGCGCACAAAAGGAGGAGGCCCTCCAAGGGATGGCTCGACGATGGTCCTCTACAAGTCTCTCATGAAACCGGAGTACAAAGACCCGGCGATCATTGCGGAGGTTACCTCTAGGTCCCTCTTCCTCACATGGGACGGCCAGCTGGGGCTGGGACCCGGAGAGGCCGAGCAGGGCGACGAGGTGTGGCTGGTGGAGGGTGCCCGGAAGCCGTTCGTCCTGCGCCGGGTTGACGCGGAGCTCCGGCCGGAGGACGGCATCACCGGGGCTTTCGAGCTGGTCGGCGACGCCGACATTCGCGGTTTTGAGGCTTTGGCACCCAACTGGACTGCTCCGGAGCAGCGGCACTTGTACTCCAAGATCAAACTTGTGTAGCCTCCGCCGAAGTGGGTTTTACGGTTAACCTCTTGGCATCATCCAAAATGTGATGTTGATCTCCGACACGAGCTTGGATAAATATGTCGGAATATGGCGGTAGGGGATTAGCCCGTACCGCCTATTGGCTCGCTTAACGGGCCAACCACAAGGCGCAGTCCGGAACCAAGGCTCCGGGCTCCCGGGGCCCATCCGGCCAAGGGACCACTTAGCCCACCGCGCGGAGCCAGGTCCGAATAGCCTCCTTAGGCACTTTTTACTATTAAATTGAAGTTCCCCCGTTGGGCTGGTTACCGCCCCAATTACGCTGCATGCAGCAATTATCCCTTTGGTGAAAGAAACCAACAAAATATTTAGGGCGGATTTTGCTGGAAGCAGCTCACACAGCGTTGGCCAGATACATAAATGTGCGCGTAGACAAAAGACGCTTTACAGGAAGACTGACCGCGAGAAATAGGAGAGAGTGTGCGGCAAAAGCAAATTACATGCGCCGAGGGGGAATCGAACCCCCGGCTCCCCGACGCTGCTGTATGGCAACGGAGAATTTTACCACTAAACCATCGGCGCGCTTCATGGAAGAATGGAGTCAAAATCTCATACTTGGAGCATTGCGCAAGGGCACATTCACGATTCCGTCACAAAAGTCGGAAATCGGAAATATTATAGGTTCCAGGGCTTCATTTTATGAGCAGATACTTTTCCCGAAGACGTTCTCCGTACTTGAAAATCAGAAGCGGCGCGGGGATCAAGCCCAGCCCGATGAACCCGAGCAGCGAATTCCCCCAGCCAAGGCCCAGCGAGGCGTACAACGGCGGGCCGGCGAGCGGCAGGAACGCCCCGAAAACGCACCTGGCGGTCGTGATGCCGGCGAGCACGGACGCCGCGTAGCTGCCGCCGATGTCGATTACGTACGTCTGGATCGGGGCAAAGATGCCCATCATGCCGAAGCCGAACGGCGCGAGCCCCAGGACGGGCACGATCCAGTGGGTGCGTTTCTGCACGGCCCAGCCGTACCAGAAGAAGCTTATGGGAACGAAGGCGGCGAATATAACGCAGGTGGCCAGCCGCATCTCGGGGTTGTATCGGCCGTTGGCTCTTTTGGTGAGCTTGACGACCGTGGCGTCCGAGGTGCGCGCGACGACGAACAGACCTATCGCGAAGCCGAGGCCGAGGCCTAGGTAGGCCAGGCCGCAGAGCTCCAGGTCCCAGCCGTAGGTTTCATTGAAGACTGCCGTGACTGTAGTTAGGAGGAGGTAGAGCAGGCCGAAGATGAAGGACATGTAGAGGGCTAGGAGGGGCACGATCGGGGATGTCGTTAGGAACTGGAGGGGTTTGACGATTGCGGCGAGGAGGATGGCGAGGTTGGAACGGGGAGCACCCTTCTGGGCTGTGACATCTAGCGCGCTGACGAGGTCGTCGCGCGCCGTTTCCTTCTTCAACCTCTCCGTCTTCCGCCGCAGCAGGACGGACGGGTTGGTCTCCTGGTTCAGCACGACAACACCAATAGTCGCGACCCCGAGCGCGGCCAGGAGGACCCAGAACGGCCAGCGCCAGCCGGCTCGCTGCGCCACGAAGCCGCCCAGGATCGGCCCCAGGACGGGGCCGAAGAGCGGGCCGATTGTGAATATCGAGTTCGCCAGGCCGCGCTCCTCGACGGGGAAGAGGTCGGAGATGACGCCGCCGCCTATGGTCAGGCAGGCCGAGCCGCCGATCCCGGAGAGGAAACGGAAGGCGATCAGGGAGCTGAGGGAGGGTGCGAGGGCGCAGCCGATTTGCCAGGTCGTCATCCAGATGTTGGCGGTGTTTAGGACGACTTCGCGGCCGTGGATTTCGCTCAGGGGGGATAGGATCAGAGGGCCGACCTGGGCGTTCAGGGGCTTATCTTAGCACTGAGGGTGACAATGCCTCCAAGTTTGGAATGGGAGAAACTTACGGCGAGACCGAGGAGGTAGATGCTCACGCTGAGCGAGCCGATGATGCGGGAGTTATTCTCGAAGTCGGCATTCATGAGGGGGACACCTGGAGCTGGGATTGAGGAAGCTAAAGAGCTGGTGAAATAACCAAGGGGCCGATGTCAGTTCATCCGAATAGTTTTTGAAACTCGCGTGTAGGGATACTGGCTCACCTCAGGAAGGAAATTGCGCTTACAAGGCAGAGGACGATGAGTTTCCTCGCCCGGGGGAAGTTTCTGTGATTCTTTTCGTGAGTAATTTGGCTAGTATTCTAGTTCCATCTGATATGTTGACAACCTTGGGTTCGCTGGGTCGTTTTGCCCTTCCCAGCCCACGACGCCTCTTGAGAGGTCTGACTCCGGGTACAAGTCACGCGGTTGCGCGGGTACATCACCCTTTTGATAACGACTTAATAGCTTGAGGCCTTCATTTTTTTCGAATACTCCAAGTTACAACACGGACTTACTTCTTCGCGCGGCTCTGCAGACTCGGCTTCCGTTTTGGCCATTTTCTGCTTCCAGATCGAAGTATTTGCGAATCGAACTATTGGACTAAAGCATCCGATGTAATGGAGGTAGAGAGGAACAGATGAAACTACAGCACTGAGCACGCGTTGTGTGACGTACATTAGATATCGAAATATCGATTTCTTGTCCCCGAACAGAACCGTCAGTGTACTCGAGGGTGATTGCTATCCCTTTAGCGCTCCTCGGATAGAATCTCGCTTCGCGGACTTTTGCAGTATAAACAACTTTACGGGGTTTAATGGACAGTTCCGCCGAGTATGCAGCTGGGGGCATCTGCTCTATTCGGACATCGGCCAGGGCTCGATGCCGAAGCTGTCGTCGTACGAACAAGCAGCATCTGGATCGGGGCAATCACATACTCACGAAGGAGACAGTGCCGTCTCGGCAATCGGGCCGTCTGTGTAATGCCGAACTTGTCCAACTCTATTCACGAATATGCTGCTCTTTTTCTTGTCTGCGCGATTGATAAACGACCACCTGCGTTCACGCTGGGAAACAGAACTGCCAAATAATAGTCATGTGCGGAGTCACGGATTTACGGATTATCGGATGGCGTTGGGGCCAGTATGCCCAGTGAGGCGAGTCAAGACTACATTCTTTCCTCCTCGAAACGTGGCAGCAAAGCGTGTCCCTGACTTGGTATTAAAATTCCAAGATCGTTCGAAGAAGCCGCTTGTCCCCCGTGCTTTTGCCTCATCTTCTCAGTTCTCTCAGGAGACGGTTCGCGAGATCTCCAGGGGACAAGACACGAGAGTCATGCCAACTTGCTCTGTTGGCGCTGCTCAGATGACGCCTAATATTGAGCATGGATTTCCAGTGCCGCTCTAGTGCTTTTAGTAACATCATCTGATGATGGAACCTGTCCAGAATATCAGGGCCGTCTATCTAATTCTGATGTTTATGATAGCCCAACCTTGACTATGCAGTGGAACTATGAACTCCGAGAGTGAGAAGCTTTGTGCTCTCGAACTTCTCAGCGCTTTCTATTAACTCGTCAACGTCCCCGAAAAGGTGACACGGGTGTTTGTTATTACAGAGTAGAACTGCGGATCATAAAAAGCTCAAACAGAACAAGCAAAGAAAAGACCTGCCTAGCGGGTGGAAGCCCATTGCTCTCGCTCTTCGCGTCGAGCGACGGCAGTCCATCCGGACCAGAATTCCGACAATAGCTTGGCAGAAAACCGGGACTTGTCTCTCAATCATACTATAACGCAAAACTTTGTGTCGGAGATTATCCTAGCCAAACCTCCGCGCGATGCCGATCGATCTCGGCCGATTGATCTCAAAGTCCGCATCACGCCGACTATTTCCCCACTGTTTGTCACTTCATCCAGGCGTGAATCTTCGGCTGCTGCTGCTGGCACATCGATGTAGTATTTTCTGCTCAGACCGATGTGAATTGATTTGAAACCTGAACATGCGGAGCAACGATGTCCTAGCATGGTCACATTACGTGTCGGCCTGTCTCGCGAGGCGAGGAAAGTGACGTCAACGACGACTGATGAACCATGTGTGCTATGATACTTAAGAATGAAGTTCTGTTTTGTCGATATTCCCTCTTTGCTTTCAAGAACATGGCAGAACTCCCACAAGCTTCATCCGAGTTCCGAATATCATAATTCAAACTCAACTCCTCGACGCCTGACTTCCATCACGATGGACGGCCTGCTCTCCCTCGTCAAAGACTCCGAGCTAATCACCGCTTCTTCGAACCCGGAAAAGTTCAAGGAGCTCACCACCTTCTGGGCTGCCCAGATCAACATCGGCGCCAAGGCTGTTGTGCTGCCCTCGTCCCTCGAGTCTCTTGCTCGCGTTGTTCGCTACCTCTACGACAGCAGCCTTGACTTTGCGTTTCGTGGACACGGCCACGCATCTCTCCCGGCCAAAGATGTGATCGTCAGCCTTGAAAACCTTTCAGACTTCAGCTACGATGCTGACAGCAAGACCATGACCGTCGGTGCCGGCCTGCGCTGGTCTGCCGTCTACGAAATGATTGAGATCCTGGCGCCCAACTACACCGGTAAGCCAACACTTTCCCTATCTCACGAAACATGGCCCAAATTGTCTGACATCCGCAGTCATTGGTGCTCGCACCCCTTCCGTCAGTGTGGGTGGCACCATCGTCACCGGCGGGTTCTCGTGGCTCTCTGGCGAGTATGGCTGCATTTCCGACCCCGACAACATGATTGACTGCGAGGTCATCAAGCACGACGGCTCCGTGGTCATGGCTTCTTCGGAACCAGACCTGCTCTGGGCCCTCCGCGGCGGCGGCCCTGGGTTTGCCGGTGAGTTTTGTCATATTCTGTCTGCGGCGTTGCCCTCAAAATCCGGGAACCAGTATTGACCGGGCCTTTCCGAATCAAAGTCATCACCAAAGCGATCTTCCGCCTGCACCCGATTTCACGGGATATCTACTGCGGAACTATCGTCGCTCCCTCGACATGCTTGACAGAAGCCGCCACGCGCATGACGCACTACTTGGGCACGTACAAGGAACCTGGCACCTCTGTTTTCATGTTCGTGGAGAGGAAGTTCAACGAAATGTTTGAGAACGCACACGACGGCGACAACCTCGTCTTCCAGGTCTTCGACAGGAATGGCGAGGCTCACGGACGCGAAGCCTTTGCGTGGGCGTTGACTCTGCCCGGAGCCCAAGACTTCACTCGGTCTGGCACCATGTTGGAAGTCGCAAAGATTCAAGGTTCGAATCCTCGGCGCCCAAAGGGAGATGCCATTCACGGCGATTGCTAATATGCGACTCAGACCGTGTTAGACACATGAGCGGTACCACATATCAATTCTGGGCGCCTAGCATTGTGCCTGGATTCACACCGACTTCGATCAAGAACTGTGTCGAATGGTACAACGGCTTGGAAAAGGCCGGCAAGTCGATTGCCGAATGCACCTACATGGTGTTTGAGCTGTTCTGCACGGCAAGTTCTGTCCTTACCAATGACTGCAACTTGTCGCTTATTAACGTGTGCTGCAGAGGGAGTCGAAGAGGCCTAGCAAGATGGCGTGGCCAGGGCCCAAGGGATGCCAGAACATGCTGATCATCGGAGTCGGCTGCGGCACCGACGTTCCGGAAGAGGAGGTTGAGGCTGCTAAGCAGGTGGCGCGTGAAGCCCCTAGAAGACTCATGGGCAACGATCAGCGCTTATCGCTGGCGCCGAATGCCTATGAAGAGTGGTTCGACTGGAGCGAGGTAAGACTGACCGATACACCAGACTGTCTGTACTTGAACAATGCTGATACAATGCGTCCCTAGATTTACCGGGAGAACTATCCGAAGCTGCAGAGGGTTATATTTCACTACGACCCCAAAAGGCGCTTCAAGAGCTACATTCCACATCTCAGTTAGAAATTGCGTTGCATTGTCCGACACACGGCGGCATTGGTGGTAATAGAGAAGGACAAGTTTTTGCATGTAGAGTATGTAGACATAGACATTGCGTAGAGATGATTTACTTGTCAGTGGTGAGCTTTACTGACGAAAACACTAGCAACTACTGGTTCTTTTAGAATTCTCATTGGTACTAAGTCAAACTTAGAATGAGAATCGTGTATCTACTGGTTGTCCTTGATGGTGTTAAGACTTCCAATTATCACAACAACAACAACAGCATAGTTGTGGACCCGGTACTTACACTGTAGTGCCGATGTTGTTGCGCCCTCATGTACCGCAACCATGGGCAACTCACCGTACGATTTGATAAAAACAGACGACATTTCCGAGGATAAATTTACACTTCGCCGGCAATTCCCGTGCTGTTAACTTCTTCAAATTAAATCATCTAGAAACTCGTTCAAGGTTCGTAGAGACCACAACTTTGCACTTAGCTGTTCGCGGCAAAGCGACATCGGTGGTCTTCTTCTCCCCTTTCTCCCCCACATCATCGACGAACTCCTAGCTGAAGAATGCGCCAATCCACTTAATCCGAGTCCTGCGCCGCGCCGAAGGCAGCTTCGCAAAGACCTCGTCCATTCGTATCAGCGCGTCGGCCAGCGTGGCGCCTTCCTGTCTGTAGAAGTGTCGCACCAGGAGGACCTTTTGGATCGCGACGGAGATTTCGATGAAGGCCATTGGGGCTACTAGGCAGAATTGCATCAAGAGCCAGAGATAGAACACGCCGCGCGGGGGGAGGACTTCCCAGAGGAGGGTTTGGAAAAAGGGCAGAGGCGAGGGGTTGTGAGGAGCGACGGGCGTGGTGGAGATGGGGGCCTGGTCGGGCGTTGCGTAGAGAGGTTTCTGCGCCTCCATCGTGGTTGGATTTCTTTCGGTAGTCGAGGTGGCAGGGATTCGGCTGTAGGTATCGCTGATTTGAGGTCGTCCGTCGAGCGTTCAATTGTGATGTCAGACGTTGGAGGAGACGGCAGCTGGTTTTAATACTGCGGATATGTCAGCTTCGATGGCCAAAGTCCCCTCCTACACAGAGCTGGGCGTGGCGCAGCGGCCAAGCTCTTTTGTGGGTGGTCGCAAACGTGCCAGTGCCGGTTTACCGGTGCGCTTCCTTGGTGTCTCTGACGACATCCGCAGGTTAGATACACAGCTCTCAACTTGGCGATGGCAGCCCGCGATCTCGCCTTTAAAAACCGTAGGTTAGAAAAGAAGTTCGCAGTCGCGAATCACATGGCACCAGTGTCACAGCCACGGACAAGACGCAGTACTAAAAATCCTTCTCGAGCGTAGAAAGTCATCAGGCGTAATGCATATGGTCCTCCCTCAACCAGACAAGCAACCGCAATGCATCTCAAAATTTGCAACTCCGGCCCAAACGTCCAAGCCGACCCTCCCTTTCTACACATGTCCAGAAAGACTTGTGGTGGTGGGAAAAAAAAGAAACCGTTGTCTCCGCCAGAACCCAACAAAAGCTCGGTCTAAGGTAGGGAAAGTTATCTGCAATGGCTCCTGCCGTGTTGCACTCCACGCGCCGCTGTCATCGCTGTATCTTCTGACCATCCTCTCGCTCTCTCTATCTCTCCAACTCGCAAATCGTCACCGCCCGACCCCCTTTACTTGGGCACGGCGAACTTGGCAGTCCACTCCTTCGCCGTCGCGATGGCGGCCTGCTCGTCTTCCTTCCAGCTCTTAGCGACATCGGCGGCAAGGGGGTCGTCGGGGTTCGGGGCGCCGAGGAGGGCCTGGATGGAAAGGAGGATGGTGCGGATCTGGAGCGCGGGGGACCAGTTGTCTGCGAGGAGTGTATTCGTTAGCATGTCTTGTGCGCCCTTTGCCACCGGCCTCAGCGAGCCAACTCACTCTTGAGAACGTCGAGGCAGATACGGCCGAGCTTGTCGACGTTGGGGTGGAAGATCTTGGTGAGGAAGCGGATCTTGGGGGGCGTCATGGGGTAGTCGTCGGGGAGGAAGAGCTCGAGCTTGAAAACGCCGCCTGCAGAACCTAGTCAGTCCAACCGGTTGCCTTGTAGCGCGGATGGTGCGGCGGGTGTTTGTTTGCCCACCTTCGTATGGGGATTGCGTAGGGCCGTGGATTTCGACGTCAAAGTAGCGAAGGTTGTCCTCGTGGGGGACGGCGCTGATACCCGGAACACTGCAATGCCACGGCCGTCAGTGAACTGTCGCAAACATCGGTCTCGGGATGGACCCCTACGGCTCGGCCATCAGACGCTCGGTCTCCTTCACAATACGCTTGGGCAGGGCCATGATGGGCGATCAAGAATCGTGTGTTTCGAGAAGTGTTGAAGGCAGACAATAAGATTGTAGAATGCTTTGCGCGGTGACCCTTTTTCTCGGCGGTGGCAGCAGGTGAAGGTGGCTGGCGGGGTCAAGTGGTTGGTGAATCACAGGGGGGGGAAGGTCGAGTCTCGGTCTATCTGTCACTGGAAGCGCAAACAGTGTCGTCGAATCAAGATCGCGGTACCGAAAGAAGGAAGTCGCGTCGTAGAACGCAATGGAAGTCGGATGCTCGGGAGGCCTGGACGGAGTGACAGGTCGGCTCTAGTGTTTCGAACAGAAGACAAGGCAAGCGGGCATGTGCTCGGGAAAGCCTTGTTCAAGACCTGGAATTGCCCCGCGGAAGGGGGCCCGCCAGGATGACATGGGCGGCCTTTCCATTGCCTGACGCCCGATAAAGGGTGGAGATTGGAGCCGGTTCGGCTGCGATGTGATTGGTGGACCATCGTGGCGGGGGGACAAGTACTGTACACCGGGAATTGTATGGGGAGGGACATGATGAAAAAGCGGGTCTACGCTTTCATCTCGTCCAGCCACGACCGTCCGCAGCTGCATCTGATCCTGTCGCGTGCATCTACTTCGGAGCCTCATCTCGATATACCACTTACGATCTATATGTCATATTAAGACATCCACAAAACCGACGTCTCTTTCCCGAGCCACCTCAAGATCGCTTGCACGCGCCCTCCATAAACCGAGCTGCACACGTCGTATAATGGCCAGCATATCTCACCCACGGATGCCCTCATGAGGCATCTCATTTCTCTCCATCTAAGCTACCACGACGACCATGCCGCACTTCGACCAGCTCGACCCTCCGAAAAAGGGCAAGCCGATCAAGTCAGCCTTTGACAGCGAGAGCTTCGACGCCGATGGCACCATCCATGTCGCCGGGCTGGTAGGGTCGGCGACCATCTCGCCCTCGGGGAGAGATGTCGCCTTAGCATCGTGAGTGACGGACCTTCAGACGGACCTTCAGACGGACCTTCAGGTGGACCTAATCGAATTTCGCTCGTACTGATATCCGGTATAGACCTGAAGGCTTATCCATCATTGATCTGGACTCGCCGTACAACCCGCCCCGCCGCCTGAGCAGCCACGGCTCACCATGGCTCGTTACCGACGTCCAATGGTCACCCTTCGCTGCCCGCGACTACTGGGTCGTGTCGACGGCGAACCATCGCGCCCTCGTATGGAACCTCAACCTCAGAGACGACTCGGCCTCCGGAGCTATTGAGCACTCTCTCCAGGGCCACAGCAGAGCCATTACGGACATCAACTTCTCCGCGCACCATCCCGACCAGCTCGCGTCGTGCGCAGTCGATGGCTACGTGCACTGTTGGGATCTCAGGCGCCCAAGACAGCCTGTAATCACCTTCTGCGACTGGTTCGCCGGCGCTACCCAGGTCAAGTACAACCGGCAGGACCCGCACATCCTAGCATCGTCCCACGACAGGTGGTTGCACATCTGGGACGAGCGGCGCGCCTGCGAGCCCCTGAAATCCATCAGCGCGCATACATCAAAGATTTACGGTATCGACTGGAACCGCACCACCTCCACGAGCATCGTCACGTGCTCATTGGACAAGCATATTAAGTTCTGGGACTACGGCAGCGATCAGGATGTCCCGGAGCACGTCATCCGCACCCAGTTTCCGGTGTGGCGCGCCCGTCACACCCCATTTGGCCGGGGCCTCCTGGCTATGCCTCAGAATGAACCAGGCGATCTGTATCTGTACGACAGCAGACCGTCCATCAGAGGCAATGAGGACGGCCCCACCGAGCCCCTAGCCGTCTTTCCCGGGCACGGCAACCACAAGGTCAAGGAGTTCTTGTGGAGGAGCAGAGGCAGCATTAACGAAGAAGGCCTTGATGACAGGGACTTTCAGCTCGTATCGTGGGGAGAGGATAACGAGCTGCGCTTGCAGCAGGTCGATCCTTCGATACTCGAATCCGTGGGCTACGTCAAGGGTATGCCCGCTAGCAAGAACCTAGTGCTCACTCGCAAGGGTGCCGCCTACAAAACGTTCCGAACGGTTGAGGACAGTGTTGGCCGAGACAGGAGGAGTGCAACCATGAGTGACCCCCGCACCGGCACGATGTACCGACAGAGCGCTCTGACAATGAGCATGCGCTCTGGGCCAACAACGTACTCGCGACTGGGAGCTGCGTGGAAAGGTTCGTCCATGAAAGCTAAGAGCAACTCCAAAGAGGTGGACCGCAGCCAAGCGCACATCGGCTGGATGAAAGGCATTATGATGAACAAGAGGAAAGCCTCGACCGACAGCCCCAAAAGGGCGGATTCGAAAGACTCGACCATGTTCAGCCCTGGATACATGGACGATGATAAGTGGGGAGACCCAGAGACGATTCAGGAGGAGTTCCTGCGCATCAGCATGCAGCTGCCCAAGGTGAAGTGGGACAACATCGACATGGACTCGCTGACGCTCCACGCGTCCCTGAACGGCCCCTGGGGAGTGAATGGGGACACTATCTTCATCAAAGTCAGAGTCGACATACCGTCCAATTATCCCAAGCTCAAGGCGCCGAGGTTCTACATTGAGAAGACGAGCTTCATGCCCGAAAAGACCCACAGAAGGGTCGAGCATGAGATCCACGAGCTCTGCCATCAGTTCTTGGAGCAGAAGCAAAACTGTCTTGACGTGGCGTTCTCCTACTTGCTCGGCGAAATCGACCTTGCGGCCAGCACCAACTTCTTCAAGAATGTTAGGGACTTGGACGATCCCCTGGGTGGGCTTGAATCCGAGAGCTCCAGCGAAGACGAGAACGATATCCCAGCGGGCGGGTCGGCGTCGATGTCGCAGGAGCTGCCGGCCAATGCCGAACCAGACAGCACGTTGGCACCAAATAACAGGCCCACAATCCCTCCGCTGCCGCGGTTCTGTGGTGCTCGTTTCGCAAACGACGGCCGTCTTGTCTGCTTCTTCCCGACCAAGGAAGAAAAAGCAAAGGCTCTGCTGTTCGCGCCGATTGAGCCTCTCCGCGAGAGGCCCAAGGGCGAGCCGGTGTTCGCCGGCTTTGGCCGTCTTGCACATGATTCTCCGCCGGGTAAGAGATATGGTAACGACGAAATGTCGACCACGGATGATCAATCAGACTCTGATGAGTCGGACGGCTCCTCGTCGTCCAGTGACTCGGAGTCGACGTCTATCAACAAGATGAGTCTATGGTACCAACCTCGACATCGGTTCCGCAGGACTTGGAGCGACAACCGGTCCATCCGGTCCAGCGGCGGAGGCACGGGGGTTGGTACAGGCACCGGCACAGGTTCACTAAGGAAGCGACCCGGCAAGTCGAAGAACGTCGTCTCACTGCACGACATCTCAGACCTGCTACCAGCGAAGAAAGAGTTCGCGCAGGAGTACGCTATCTTCGGAGAAGGTGCCCAAGTCTGTGAGCACAACGCTCAGGTCGCCGAGAAGCACGGCTGCCAGGACCTGGTCGACGTCTGGCGGTATCTTTCGCTGCTTCTGCGCAGGGATATCCCCTTGGAGCTGCTCAATCTTGACCAGCGTCAGGACTCGATCCTCGTTATCGCCCGAGACGCCATCTCGCGGTTCCGTGCTGAGAGCCCAGGTGAACTGGGTACTTCTACCAAAGACGGTGCGGACTTAAACGGCAGAGTCAAGTGGGGAAACCATCCCCTTGCAAGAGACTTCATCAGCAGTCTCTTTGAGTACTTCGAGAAGACGGCGGATATACAAATGCTGGCTATGCTTTCCTGCATCTTCAGCGAGTCCTTCACTGAGGACAGCGTCGCATACGCCGAATCGCACCTCTCTCAGCCAGAGACGCCGCTACCGATGAAAGCCCCATCGTTCTCGCTCGACTACTTTCCCACCGACGCTTCTCTCTGGAACATCAACGGCCGGAGCCAGACCAACTCCGCCATCACCACGCCGCGCACACTGCACACGCCCATCCGGTATTCCGGCTCTCAGGGGTCAGCAGAAGAAGCACTATGGACTGGTGACCCGGGATCTAACTCGTACTCGTGTGGCGAGACCCCGCCGACCAAGGGCATTAGGGAGTACCTCGGCGGCGAAGGAGACCAGACGCCCAGCCTTTCCACGTCCCCCAGTGGCCGTGTCTTGTCGAGGGCCAACTCGGGCTTGGCGTCGAGCTTTGCAATCACCTTGCCGCGTCCGTTCAGCGGTGTAGCTACCGGAACTGCAACCGCTGCCTCTTCGCCCCCTAATCACGGGCGCAAGAGGCCGAGCCCGGCAGACACGATCCTTAGCACACTGGCACCGAGCGCTGTCGGCAACGTCACGTGGGGCGGCTCGACCATTATGGGTGACTCGGGGACGGCCCGGACGTCACTGTCTGACGACGAGGTGTACCGCGAGGAGCTTTTCTCCCTCGTCCCCATCGGCGTCTCGGTTCAGATGGAAGACCAAACCATCTTTGACGACGACGGCTGGATGACCACCCCCTTGCTGGAGCCTAGCCGCAGCGACATGTACGCGACCTACCGCTATGTGTATGCCGAGATCCTCCAGATGTGGAATCAGCCGCTGGCCCGTCTTGAAATCATGAAGTTCAATGTCCTGCAGCAAAACCAGGAAACCGGCCTCGACGATTCGGTCCACGAATCGTTCAGCGTCGCCGATACGGCGACAACAATCCAGCAACACCACCAAGACCACCACTACAGCCAAAGCCAGAGTCACCATCACCACCACCAATCGTTGCCGCACCACTCCCATCAACCGCAACACCAGGGTCAACAGTCTCACCAACAACCGCACAACACGTCGCCCATTCTGCTCGGCAAAAAGGAGCAGCTGCAGGCCCTGGTTGCCTCCGGCCGTGGCCTCGACGTCACGGGCGTGTGCCGCATCCACGAGACCCAGCTGGAGCCCCTGAAATACACCACCGCCACCGCGACCCATCGGGGCGGGGCTATTGGCACCTGCGATCGCTGCCGGCGCACCCAGACCCAGCTCCTCTGCGTGTACTGCCGCGAGCCTGTCGACGCGCTTTACCCGCCCTGCCTTGGCTGTGGCTGCGCCTCGCACGAGGCATGCCTGGCGGAGTGGCACGCCGCCGGCGAGGTTTTCTGCCCAGCGGGCGACGAGTGCAACTGTGTTGAAGAGGCATCCAAGGGCCAGGTAGAGTCGTGGGCTGCGATGATGGGCGCGCTGCGCAAGGTCCCTGCTCCTGGCGGCGCAACGGCTGCGACTACGGGAATTATGGGGAAAGGACTGATGCTGCCTCCGGCTGCGATGGACGACGATGAGGTCGAGAGAGGCGACTGGGAGAGCGTGGCCAGCTCGGCAGGGATCCCGAGCCGGATGCAGGGTGGCGGGGCGATGATGAGCGCCGCAAGGATCAGTCTGGGGAACAGGCTCAAGAAGTCTGCCGGCGACTGGTCCCGGGCATCGAACCTGCGGAGGAGAGGGGGCGGGAACGGGAGCGGTGGTGCGAGTGGAAGCTGGCGAAGTGCCAGGTGATTATGAGCGTGTACATGCGTGTATGATTTCGAGCGTGGATGTGTAGTGTAGTATATTTGCCATGTATATTAATGTACTTGTTCAGATACCTACAGGCAAAACAAAGGCCAATCATCAGCCTCTCTGCTCCTTCACGTGCGCTGTGCCCGTTTACGTATGTTGAGGTCTCGAGCAACTCTGCACTGGGACGGCTTTGTGACAGAGCGAGGAAGCCTCGGCTCATAGTCTCGGTCGTCAAGCACATGTACGGTAATAAGACGACGATGATGGGGGACGACGACGTAGACACAACGACATATGCCACCCTTGTTCGTGACTTTTTGTGCCTTCTTGACTTTACGAAGTGAGCTCTCAGATTTTTTGACCAACGATGCGCACAACCTCGTTTTTTTTGGAAAAAAGTTTCGAAACGAAACTCCAATCCGTCGATAGTCTTCAAGTCAGCAGCGAAATACCCCAGCATTATATCCATACACGAGGCGTTCAGCGCCTGTATACGCTGGTCTGCCTTGGGGTGGTCTTGGACGACACTTTCTTTGCGTCTTGGGGTCTAGATATTATTTACGCAGGGGTATTTTCTTCAAGACGGTCAGTTTTATTTTGGAAGATGAGGGGAAATCACGCGACATCTCCTCGAAGGATTCGTCAAAGAGACTTTGGTGATTATTGCTACTTCGGCGAAGCAAATGTGCGTTCGCTCGTGAGCCTGCCGGCTGATGGGGGCCGACGTTAGACTCAACGTCTCGCGGGGGTGGGGGGGGGGGGGGGGGCGGCATCAGATGAATGGTGGCTTATACACGTTGGGAGATCTGCAGGCGACGTCGATGCGCCACGTAGGGGCTCCATGTGAGAATGATACGAGAGAGCGCGACCCACAAGAGTCCGAAGTTTTATGTCGGAGAAATAGAAACGCATGGAATCTGATAATAGGCAGCCTGGGAGTTTACAGGTCAGACGAGAGGCGCCGGATCATGTCTGCTCTAGAGGTCAACGTCACGCACACACACATGCTACTGGACTAGATGTCTATTCTCCAAATCTGTGAACTGTGCAGAGTCTCTTTTTACCAATGTAAATTCTGCCGTCGGATGGGCGCCGTTCTACTACGATTATGGCCAGTAGCATGACTTACCTACCTGGTGGGTAACTTACCATAGTACACTTGATGAACTTGATGATACATCGCCGCCCTGGCGTGCGTTCAGACAAGTTGATATGTGACGTCGTGCCATCGGCTTCCGCAGGGTTGCTTGAAACGATAATTACTACTACACCTAGCGGACCTCAGCTGGGTAACGCCATGCAGGCCGGTGCAGGATTAGGCCATCGAAGACTTGGGCTATCAGTCTCGGGCCCACCATTCAAGCCGACGGCTTCTCATCCCCAGAATCAACCGTTTTTACAGCTAGGTAGTTTTCATGTCAGTAGTTTCTCGGCTTGTCCAGCCAAAGACCGAGACATCAGCCACCCTCGTGGCATCCATGTGCTCTCAATACCTTCAGAGCAACGACTGGCTGCTATAACATAGCACAGACAACGGCGATGACGGATGACGGGGCAGGGCCAAAATCGTGGGGATGATATCACGGTGTAAAGACCTTCATCCTCAGGGGGCTTCCGCATGCAGTCTGGTCGAAGCTGCCTCCAACCTCGACGTTACGACCAGTCGAGGCGCTCATGCTTGGCCATGGAGCCTAGCCAACTTCGGGACTGACTTTGCCTGACCTCGCATGGATCCGAATCGACAAGCGAAGTCGGTCTCACTGGCCATCCTCTGGTAAAGTCAACGCGGGCCACATTACCAAACCCTTGCCTCCCCCACGCTCAGGACCCTACCCACAGATGTCCTGAATTTAAACAACCTTCGCGGCCCCGGCTAGCTGTCAACTTGTTCGGGCGTTTCTCTAAAGTCATTGGGTCCAGCACGGCCAACGTGGGCCCGCGGGAGATCAGACGGCAGCTTTTGCCTGTGCTGCAGGGCTCTGCCACGAGAGGCATGCCGCACTTACACGTCGTGGATTTCGATCGACGGTCTTTCTACCAAGTCGAGCTCACGATGCTGGTCTGTCTTCGTGGTCCGGAACTCTTTGACCCCGAGGAACGGCCTGTCAAATAATGAGAGTGCCCCGCTCCTTCTCAATCAAAGGAACGTCAGACAGTCTTGCTCGTAGAACCTATGTCTTGCTCAGTATCTTGACATGTCCGATCTCGTCCTGCAAGATCGCAGGGCGGCAGCACGGGCCCGTTCAAACAAACAGTGGAACTTCGGAGAAGTTCCGTGAACGGACCAGCAGAAGGGAGGGACTGTCGTCTGATGGGCCGGCGGGGGCCAGTGCGAGGCAAACGGCCGGGCAACTGCACGCAATTCGGCGAGACTTGTCGTTGTCAAGCGGCTCAAGCTCCCGGATGCCTATCTTTCGGAGGGCTGTCGCCAACAGCACTCCCGTATCTTCTATCAGGGTTACAGTAACGTCTCCGAGACGAGTCATTGGGCTTCCAGCAAAGCGAAATCAGCATCCGCAAAATGCGAACGTCGGGTGACACGCTAACCGTGGTACGTAAGTTGCGCTCTAGGCCAGGATACGGCAAATGGAGGATGCCTGGCAAAGCAGTCTACCAAGGGAACCCGTTCGGCGCAAGCGCTTTGACATGTCGGGCAGAGTGGAGTGGTGCAACGTCGTTGTCGTTGCGGCGTGCAAAAAAATCGGACATTGAAATGGCCAACTCGGACCTGGACCCCCGGATTCGGAACCGGACACTGCGGGCAGGTTTCCGAAACTCTTCGCGCGATAGAGGAGGTCATCCATGGCTAGGCGCCATGCTCGGAGATAGCCGCGGAAGAAGAAGAAACGGACATGCGTCCATGTTTGTTTCTCTGCAGGTCGGCAGAAGGAAAATTTCGTTTCCATCAAATGTTTCAACAGGCCGGGCCTGGGCTTGGACTTTGGGGCTGGGGATCCGAAGAGCGGGGACGAACTCATCCGCCGCGTGGTGGGCTGCATGAAACGCTCCGAATCTGGGCAGATGCGATAAGGACCGAGAGTGAGATACCAAGACGTGGGACGGCTCGGATTCTACCGTAAATTTTGGCGTTTCTATCGTCGTCTCGCATCAAGGCAGAGCGACGCAGCCAACGCAGTGCTTCGACCCTCGAACGGTAGAAGAAGAAGAAACGCGAGAAAGGGGTAACCTGGCGTCGTGCCGCCGAAAGCATGTCGCGCAAATCTGTCGAGGGCGAGGGACGCCAGGGACCGTGGCCAGGGATCAAGGGTCGTGGGATGCGGTCGTGGGGATCGCTGCTAGCGGCCTGCACGCGAGGAGATTCGAGATGGGGCGGACTTCCTGATTGGGAATCCAATGTTTCTCGCTTGACCCGCCGGCTGGAAACGCGAGAATTTAGTCAAGATGAGGATGGCCTGTCTTGGGTTAGGGTTCGGTACCGTTGACTCGTACGGCGACTGACGGCGCAAGAGAGGCAGGCCGTCGAAGTTGGTGGCGATGAGTATGACGCCGACGGTGCGAAACATGCAGGCAAAGGCAAACAAACGGTAGGCGGCCTCAAGGGATGGGTGGACGGAGGGGATGGGATTCTGAGATCCGGATCAGCGCGGGAGGGGAGCGTTTGACGTTCGTTAGGAAGCAGGGCATTCTCAATGCAGAAGCCTCCCATCCTCCGTCGCCGCCCCTAACCCCCCGTCCCGCGGCAGAAGGAAGCCTCGCAAAGCCTTGGGAGGGCGCCGTGGCCGAAACGGGGTTTGCTGGTTTGCTGGCCCCCTTGGCTCGGCGCAACGGTTCCTGACGGCGCTGATTTCCCTACGACCCGGTCGAGAAATGTCATGCCAATGGCAACGGGCGCATGTCTCTGTAGGAAGGTCTGGAGGTTGCTCGTTGGCCGCGGGGGTAGACGGACGGCTTGCCGGGGTGTGGCTGGTTTGTGACGCCTGCTTGGACGAGCCTTGTCGAAGTGATCCGCTAGCCGGGAACGGCTCCAAACAATGGCAATGAGTGGGTGGTGGTGGTGGCAGCGCCTCATTCTCTTGTGAGGGAGGGAGATAACTTCCACCGGTGGACACGCTCATGGGTGCTGGGTGCCGGCAGGACGACAAGAGGGAATGTTTGCAGGGCGCGGAAATGACGAAGGTGCTTTGTCGACGGATTCTCTGGAATGGACGGCTACGGGTGGGATAATTCGATACAACGGAGGCGCGCGTCCGATCACAAGCGGTCAGCGGCAGCAAAGACGCGAATCAATCAAGATTCCAGGGAGGCAGCAGGTATCGGACAGACCTCATTAATAATATAAGAGGGAGATATGAGAGGCAAAAGAGGGTGTTGAGGAGATTGTGCTAGTGCAGGTCCACGGACAATTTCCTGCAGGTGTTGTTTCGGTGCATCTTGGTTCCTGCTTTGTGCGTTTATGTGGCGGCTGACCAGGCATAATTCTGTTCCGCGGACTGCAGCTTTCGGACAGGAGGAGAAAAGCCGCCAAGCTGACAGGGCTCTTTGACTTGACTCGAGGAGCCGCGTTGATCATGCTATTGTTTGATAATTTTGGTGGGAAAATAACAGCGTTTGGGAAGTCGATAATAATGCAAACCTTGTTGCGGATGCGGATGGATGGCTGTGTGTGTTGTATGTAGCAAGATAGGTACCTCATCCGTGGCGGACGCAGTGCTGGTACGGAGCACTAGGTACTCCGTACTGAGGGAATGTAGGGGTCCTATGCAGTTAGGTAAGCCATGTTAATGCATCCGATTGAGTGTATTTTTCGGTGTGATGCAGAAAGAACCGGGAAGGAATCGCGTTGTGTCGCAGCCCCCAGATTGAGGTGAGTGACTTCCATTTCAGGTCTTGACAGGCTGCACCTGCCTTGCTGTGCTTTTTTTTCTCAGTCGCCCGTGCGCTTGCCTGTGGCCCCGCCACGTACACGTGTAGTGGATGTACTATAGTAGAGACCTGAAGTCGTGTACCTCACCTGAATCTCATACCCAAAGATCTATGGTAGAGTTCTCTGGATACTTATGTGGCTTACTATCCTTCGTACCTGCGTGGGCAGAGAGGTAGGTACAGTACAGACGGAGTCCAGACCGACGTCCGAGTCCATGTCTCCCTTCCGTCCCCGTACCCAAAGACCCTGCCTGACGTGACGTGCCCGTGGCATTTGGCAGTGGCATCCCTTCACTGTTCAGCAGTGCGCAACTCACCATCTCAAGGTAAGGTGCTGTGTTACAGGGCGCACCCCTGGTTTGGGTCACCCAAAGGCGTCCCACTGTCGGGGAACCACCTGGCCCTGGCAAACACAAGGCGCTGGACCCCTGCGGTGCATCTCAATTGCACGCCAGGTCCCCCAACCCAGTCCAATCCCGTCCCATCCAATCCTCGCCCACCTCACCACCACCACCACCACCACCACTTGCAGCACTACCCAACGCGCACTGCAGAGCTCTACCCAAGCAACCAAGCCGAAGTCGAAGCTCTTAGGTTCCAGGATCTGTCTGGCAGGCGTGTCTCACTGCCATTGCCCCCGTTCCCATTCATCTTCTCTGCCGCCCCCGGCCTTCTCTCCCTCTCTTGTCCTTTCGTTCGTGTCTTTCTTTCTTCTCGTCCTCTTCGCTGTGTAGCCCGACCAACTTGCAAAACACACGCTACTCCGAGCCGAAAAGAGAGGAAACACCATCGAGCCCGAGCTGTCTTGTATACACACAGGCACAGACAAAAGACACAATACGACACGACACATGGCCGCGTCCGGATCCTCTACACGAGCCCAACAACACCGCCATCGTGCATCGACGCTCCAGTTGAAAGAGACGTAGCAAAAACCCCAGTCCAGCGGCAATACAGAGTGTACATCGCTCGAACCTGCCGCGGTACCCTGCAGCTTGCATCTATACGAGTACCTGGGCTGGTCATCTGCGCGCCACCACTCAGAAAAACCCAATCTCGCTCCAGACGTCGTCCCCTGCCGTCGTCCTCTCTCTCGGTCCCCTCTCTGAGTCCCTCTCGCTCGCTCGACCTTCTCCGTCTCCATTCTTTGTCGAGTTCCACCGCCTTCTCAGCTCCATCTTCAGGGCCTCTCCAACCTCCCAATCCGCCGTCGAGCCCTCTCATTCGCAACCACCGCTGCAACTACAAACCCGCACTGGGTCCAGTTCGCCTCTCCCCTTGTCTCCGTCCAAACGACACACGCCACGGGGCGAACCGCACTCGCACTGCCTTGTCACGCGTTTGTCTGGCTGGGCACCGGTGAATCCTGCAAACCTCGCCATTCGAGCAGGCCCATTAGAATTCACCAAACCTTGCCTCTTACATACTACTACTGCTACTACCACCGTCAATTGATGACACGAGTTGTCTGTCGCCAATCTCATCATGCCTCCTACGAACGGCGCGTCGTCGAAGCGATTTGAGCTTCCCAAGCTCGACTTCAAGTTCGGCTCCCTGACGGACGGAACCGATATCCCCCCGCCGCTTCCCAGCCCCGTCCAGGAGGTACCCACGCCTCCCCAGACCCCGCGGGCGAGCGAGACCAAGGACACCGAACCCGCCACCGCCGTCAAGGAAAGTGCCATCGACAAATCGACGAATGGTCATGGACCGGCAGTGCCGCACTCGCCTGCCACCACAAACGGTACGAGAGGTTTCTCGGATGACACGCCACTTTCTCCAGCAGTCTCGAGCAGACAGGGCAGCATCCGTCGTCTATTCAGCCGAACATTACTGAACCAAGCATATGCAGAGGGCGAGTCACAGTCCAACGGGGCCGTTCCCCACAACCGTCCCATGAGCCGTAGCCAGGGGAGCATCATCGACGAGAAGAAGGCGAAACGCACCAGCGGATGGTTTAAGAGACTGCGCTCTCACGACTCCTCCCCGCCCCAAAAACGAGCCAGCGTCGTCTACGAGCACCCCAACTCCAGCCAAAGCCAAAACCAGCCCCAGAGCAGGCCCCAGAGCAGACCCCAGGTCCAGGGCCCCCCGCCGCCCATGATTCCCGAGCTCAGCGCCCTCGAGGCCAAGGTCGACGTTACGGACGGCGGAAGCCTGGGTTCCGACCTTTTTAAGAACATCAAGTAATCACTGACCCGGGACGGACGACGTCCCCCCTAGCCCGGTCAGAAACATAGTACCAGAGCAGTCGGTTTTGGGGCCTTTAAACCGGTGCTTTGTCGGGTACAGATTCCACCTACATGCGCCGACGAACGAACGACCGATTCCGAGCGGACACATCAATACGATTTTCCTAGAGTTTACCCCAAGTTGAACTTCTTTTCGAGCCAGAGCTGGGGAGGGAGGTGACGGTGGAGGAGGCCACAAAGAGTATGCGAAACGGAGGCAAGAGTGGAAGAATTATGCAAGATACCCAGCTCGCACCGCGGGCTCATTCTGACATACGACGTTTACACTTTTCTTTTTTTATGTTTATTTTTTTTCTTCGTCTTATTGCGCCTGTCTGGAATACAACGGCACTGACCTTGTCTTGCCTCCGGTGCCTGTTCTTTCCTACTGTACGACTAATCTTCTGGTGTACATGTTTACGCTGGCGGTTTGGTGAAAAGACGGCGAGGCTGGAGGGGCAGGTTTCACTAAAGGGCGAACAAATAATTCGGCAGTCCGAGAGCACGGGGAAACCAGCCATGCTTCTGGCAGGAGGACATTGGAGAAGAGAAGGTCCATCAGGAGCTGGCTGCGTCATCGGACTGATCGGTTCGTCAACAACGATTGGGTGCTGTTGGTTTGCCTCTGGCAACGGCAGCTGCAATAAAAATACATTTTCACGACTTGGATTCTTTGGTTACATCTTTGGCGGGGTGGTCATCGGTAATTGTGCGATCTGATCTGACGGTCGAGTTCTAGAGTCTCGGCACATGGGGTATCACGATCACACAGAGTTCCATCGCCCTTCTCTCACACAGCATCGCCTCCGTCACTCATCAACCCGGGTTCACAGCAGGAAAAAAAAAATGACAGCCCACGAACCCCGCCTATCCCATCCGAACCTGCGACGCTTTGACCCCAAAGAGACATCCGGTGGCGAGAGGCGTGCAGCTGCAGGATGGCTGTTGGTTAGCGCAGGCAGGGAGCGAAGGGGAAGCTCGGCATGACTAACTAGCGTTTGCTGGAGATGCTGCAGCTGCGCTACCATGACATGTCACCATGCGGCCAGACAGGAAAACGACCAGTCACTGCGCGTTCTATCTGAAGTAGCCTCCATCTGTTTCGTTCTGGTCCTAGAGGGGGGAAGATGCTGCAGATGCGACGGGGCGTGAAGCTCCCGTCTACAGCGCCAATCGCGGAAACACCGGGGCCACTTCCGCTTGGCCCCTAGGGGGATGCGCTAGCAGTCTGATTCGCCCGCCGACCGCCACTAACGCTGGGCGCTGGGCGCTGGGAGGGTGCGCAAACGTCATTGTGAGCTCGCCAGAGGTTCGGCCGGCCGGCTCCATTTACCGAGCTAGTGCCGGGACTTGATAGCTGCCAGTGGGAGCTTTTTCGAGTGCTGCGCTGCAGCGACGAGTTGACGATTGACGTTGACACGAGAACTCCGTTGAGACACCTTAACCCAACAACAGCAGCGCCACCGCCACCATCAGCGACAACATGGCGAGCTTGAGAACAACGTCGACGACCATGCGCCCACTGGCATCAGCCCTGCGCCCGGCCGCGCCTAGTAGGCATGCACAGCTCCTCCCGCGGGTGGCACGACGACACAAGTCTGGCCCGTACGGCTACACCCAGGCCAAGGCGCTGGTGTTCTCGAAAGAGGGCGAACCCAAGGACGTTCTGCAGTACGTTTGAACCGCATTGGCCTTGAGCTAGACGCAAGGCGCACTCGACTGACAACGTTACAGACTGCACACCCACTCCATCTCCCCATCGATCCCCTCCTCCTCCGTCCTCCTCCGCTCCCTCGCCGCCCCGATCAACCCCGCCGACATCAACACCGTCCAGGGCACCTACGGCTCCAAGCCCCCCTTCACGTCCCTCATCGGCACCCCCGAGCCGGCCGCGATCCCCGGCAACGAGGGCGTCTTCGAGGTCGTCTCGGTCGGGTCCAAGGACCTCGGCCTGCAGCGCGGCGACTGGGTCATCCCCGCCGCGAGCTCCTTCGGCACCTGGCGCACGCACGCCGTCGCCGAGGCCAAGGACGTCATGAGGGTGTCCAAGGAGGGCCTCACCCCGACCCAGGTCGCCACCGTCAGCGTCAACCCGTGCACGGCGTACCGCATCCTCCGCACCTACGGTCCGGGTGAGATCAAGGCCGGCAGCGACGGCGGGATGAAGGCGCTCGAGCCCGGTCGCGGGGGCTGGTTCATCCAGAACGGCGCCAACAGCGGCGTCGGTCGCGCCGCGATCCAGCTCGGCAAGCTGTGGGGCCTGAGGAGCATCAACGTCGTCCGGGAGAGGGAGACGCAGGAGGAGACGGACAAGCTGAAGGCAGAGCTCAGCGACCTCGGCGCCACGGCCGTCGTCACGGAGAAGGAGTTCCTCTCGAGGGAGTGGAAGGACCAGCTGAAGGAGCTCACGCGCGGGGGGCGGGAGCCCGTGGGCCTGGGCCTCAACTGCGTCGGCGGCAAGTCCGCGACGGCGATCGCGCGGAGCCTGGGCGAGAGCGGGACGATGGTGAGCTACGGCGGCATGGCGAAGCAGCCCGTCATGCTCCCCACGGGTCTGCTCATCTTCAAGGACGTCCGGTTCGTCGGCTTCTGGCTCAGCAAGTGGAACGAGCGCGACCCGCAGGGGCGAAAGTTCGCCATCGAGGACGTGCTGGGGATGATCCGCGAGGGGCGGTTCAGGGACGTGCCTGTCGAGGAGGTCGGGTGGAGCTGGGAGACGGAGGGCGAGGTGCTCAAGGACGCTATCCAGGGGACGCTTGGCGGCTTTAGGAAGGGCAAGGGCGTTTTCGTGTTTGGCGAGACGTGAGGATGGACGCCGGGTGTGGTTGGGGTTGTAGGATAGTGATAGACGTAGAGCCGGATTGGCTGTGTTTATATGAGGTCCATGTTCTCTGATGTTTACTGCCTGAGTGTAATAACACATTAAGTACCAACTACACAATGCGTCTGGTGGCTTTTTTTTTCGATGTGTGTCGCAGACGGCGGGAGATCCCATACGAAGAGGGTATATATTCTGCTGTTGGGTTTCGTAACACGTCGAAGGCCAGCGCCAATTCCGTCATCCTCCAGCGTCGTCTCTGATATGGGTGTGTTTTGGATGATTTGCCGAGACTGTCTCGAGGCTTGCTTACTTACTTGGCATAGGACCTCGCGTCTCCAGCACGATATTTCATCACTGTCCCTCATCTTGACACGTATTGGCTCGGTGGGGAGGAGGGGAGGTAGGGGGCTTGTTCTGAGATTAAGCCGGCCATCGTTTTCGACATGGTCAGACGCAGAGCTCACAGCTCTTCACCTCAATGTGCCGAAACGAAATGCCGTGCGCTCAAGCAAGGTTCTCAACCGAGAACGTATTGCGTCGGCTTTCTGGATCGTGTTGGGAACCCTGCGGCTGCTTTTATACAGACAACTTGCGCTGCTGGTTCTCGACTATTCGCCTCCCCTTCCGGTGATGATCAACTCCCGCGGGATGCTTTGAGGTTTGACACGAGCCGTGCCGTCTTATCCTCATGGAACCGCTGTGGCGAGAGCCTGGAGTTGCTAGAGATAGGCAGGTGGATACTAGTGTCGATGTCGATGTGAAGCGCTACATCTCTCCGTCCTGGATCCTAGGTAGCTGGGGGAGAGGTCTCTGCTCAAGGCCGTTCTTGTCGTTGATCAGGCGGCCGAGACCAAACCAACTGTCTCCGGTCGACCTGTGGGATTCCTGTTGGTCTCGAGGTGATACCATGCCACAACTCCCGCGCCGGGGGCGCCTGGAAACCAGAAGTCAAGTCGAGGCGATCACGAACAACAAGGCGTTTTGTCTCATTCAAAAGGGCGAGGAATTGTAACAACTGATCGTTTTTTTCCCTTGGCCATTCGAACCACTTGATATGTTTTGTTGGCAGCGACTAGTAGCGTAGAAAGATGTTGCGTGATAAATAACTGGCAACCACTGCTACTATGGCCGTTCCTGAAGCTCCAATAGCATAATCATTCCTAGGGGCTTCGGGTAGAAATACGCATGTGGCACCGGACGACGGCGACGAGGAAGGAAGTCAGAGTGACGGCAATTGTCTTGACTATTCTCAAATCTCACGATGGAAGGTTGATTCCAGTACAAGTGCATGGAACTGCTGCCTCGGACTCCATGGGCTGTATCACCACTGAGTATGTCCTGGTTGTACGGTGTTGGGGCCATGGTTTACCATTCGGTCAACTAATTTAAAGAGAAGCAAAAGATCAACAGCAACGCATAACGATCAGAGTTAGTATCGGAATTCAACGGCCTTGCAGTGTAGGTTTCTGATGGACGGTGCTTTGGTGTCGTTGCGGCCGATGACAAAACGGTCCTGACTGACTGCTACCTAGCCATAAGAGATGCGCCTTCTTACGCGGATTCGGCAGGTTGTAACATAAGCCTTGACAACTCTCTAAGCACTCTCTAGCACTTAGAAGTAGTTGATTCACCTTGGAACTGCATTTGGTACAAGTTACGACCTTGCCCCTGCTGTGCTAATCGATTACTGTTGCCTGTCTGGGAGTCTTCCGAGGCTTGAACAAAATATCAAGGGAGTATTTAGGAGCCCACGCCGTACTGTAACTCCGACTCTTGGCGCCCCAGAGATGTCTTCTTGCTGGTGTAGAGGTTATGACTGGGACTAGATGCCAAAGTAGGAGCGTACTGCCCGCCCTATCGCCGGGCCTGTTCTTTCTGGTTCGTACACGAGATACCGCCGCCCCTGACTATGCATCCAGATAACCCTCTTCCGATTATACTCGGTAAGAATACTCCTCTAGGGGCGGATACCAGCACCGGGGATGTGACTTTCACGTCGTGAGGTCTTCTTATTTCACATCAACAGGCCGGGATTAAAGCATCGGACGCCATCAGACAAGGAAAAGTTGCAAGGGTCTTCCGCCGTCTTTTATTCACGCCAACATTCGCAAGGCGTATCTTGCGGCGTGTCTCCGCTGAGTTGATTACAGAATATCCTCAACATTATATACAAGCGTGCGGCCTGTGACTGCTGATGCTGGCTGTGGGAATACTCTAGTTATTGAACAAGGTACTTGGGCGGTATTCAAGCGTCACAACCTTCCAAGACGTACACCCCACCGCAAATGGTCCTGGGGCTGCTGCTGTTAAATTCAGTCGGCACTTCTCGTCTCTTCACCGGGATGATCTTTCCATTGTCATACGACATGCCGGACTTGCTCACTTTCTAGGTTCATCTTTTCCGATCAGTAAATTCAGCGACATACTCCTCTAGTGGCGGACGCCAGCGCCGGGGGATCTCGAGTTTCCGGCCAGCGTAGGGCTAACGCATAAGTCTCCGCCGAATGATCATATCATCCGCAACTGCGAAAGAAGAGTCGAACCTGATCCTTCTGTTGGACAAAGATTCTCCGCCGGACTACAGTCATATTGGGGCAACGAGCTTGGTCGGGGGTGATCTCCAAGGAAGTGATGTTCCAGGACAGGAAAGGACACCGCCAAATCAAACGATAGCGGCACTGTGACTGCAACCACAAAAACCTCCTGGCATTACCCATCGTAATGACTCGTGGAGATGTAAGGTAAGAGCTTGGTGTGAGCCTTGCCAGGAGCTGGCGTGGGCCGAACGCAACCATCGGCATGCGGCAGGTTCAGTAGAAGGGACGGCATTGATCAGAGAGCTTGGGCTGGGCGACCAGAGATTAGAATGCAGGTTGAATCCATTGGACATCAATTAACTATATCTAACTATACCCGCATTCCCGCGCCGACGATATCACATGCCGACTGTCTAGTTACGGAAAGCCTGGACCAGTTCGTGCAGTTTATCGATGACGACGGGCGCAATGGCACTCAGGGTGTCCTCGATGACCCTATCAAAGTACCGCATCGACTCCTCTTCGCTGAGCTCCAAGTGGAACCGCTCCCGGACCTTGACCACCGCCTTGTCCGGCTCGAGCCTGATGTCGGGGATATTAGCGTCCACCATGAGGCTGAACAAGTTGAGGATCAGGTTCGACGACTTGCGCAGCGCCGTATACGCCAAGAAGCAATACTGTTTAAACTGCTTGAACTGCTCGGAGTTCACGCCGCCCATGCAGTCCACCATCTCCTTTGACAGTTTCATTGCTGGTGCGAAAGGCTTGGGATCGCGGCCGAGGATAAAACCAAAGTCTGCGTGGAAGAAATGTCCGTCCGGTGCGAGGAGGAGATTGTCCAGGTGCCTGTCGCCGACACCCAGGATGTACGTGATAACGCAGTACCCGGCGCAGGACTTGATGTAAGTGTCCAGGGTCTCCTGGCGCAACCCCATGGGTTGCCGGTCGTCGGGGTTATTAGATTTCAAGTAAGTAAGAGCCGGGTTGTTCTTGAACTTTGACGCGATGCTTTGGAAGCTGACAGAGGGAACGAATTGGGAAGCGCCGGCGGTAGTGCTGGTTGCCAAGATCTTGTACGGCGACAACTTCAGATCCAGATTCTCCTTTTGCAAGAGTTGGTCCATCAGGGTGATGATCTGGATTACAAGCTGATCCTGTCGCAAGTCGTCGCCAGTTTTGAAAATGATCGGGTACTTCTTGCCTGCCGTGGTCTTGAAGGTGACCTTGATTGGACACAAAGACGACTTAAAGACAGTCGTCTCCTCGGGGACAACGCCAATAACTTTCATGGTCGGGTCGAGTGGTAGGGGCAACGGTGGGTCGATGGCGAGGATCTCGTTCTTAGGATCTGCGAGGAAGTGCTTGACGCGTTCCGTCTTCTTCGCAATAGACTCGTGTGATGTCTTGACTTCGCCAGAGATTCTGGACAAAGTCCCAATCAGCTCTGCTTGTCTGAGCAGAGTCTTCCTTGACTCGACCCCGTCAGGGCGTTTAACCAGCTCCGTCATGAAGTCATACGCCACTTTTCGGTAGATATTCCGGTTGTCCAGTCCTTGCTCGGGACTGTTATCGTCGCATTCTACCATCAAGTACCAGTGGAAGTAGTTGCCGAGAAGGAAGTTGTCGGCTGCCCTCGATATTAAGAATTGGGCCAAGGAGGAGTCGTGGGTTGCTTCTTGTGAAGAGTCGGCCGAGATGTGCTCGTATTTCAGAGCCTGCACAAGCTGCAACAAATAAAGCAGAAGCTCGTGGTCGTCGGCCTTGCCAAGTCTCTCCACGGCGTATGCGCGAACGGCTGGATTGTCGAAGGTAGGGCCGAGAAGCTCCAGAGCATCATCGACGTCGATCTCCGTCCATCGTCCCAAAACTTGCACGGCCTGCTTGGCTTCGCTCTGATCCTGCCAGTTGACAGACTTGACAAATTTTGTCACTGCACGCTTGTCGCGGGTCAGGTGATATCGGAATTTCCAGATCAGATCCTTCTCTTCAGGCGTCAGGGTGTGAGTTGGAGAGTAGGACATGATGAGGTTCAGCTCGTCCCGAACCTTGGCATTCGGTTTGAGGTCCTTGTCGAGAATTCCATGGCGATGCTGGCTTCTGACTAGTCTTCTGTGCTTACTTTCCGCGGGATTATCGCGGGCGCCGACCTCGGGGTCGTACACTTTGGCCAGCCGGCTACCGGGACCAGAGTCGCCGGGGTTGATGCCAGGGCCAAACTGCACTTCCGGAGGAGGCTTGAGCATAACATTAGACTGCGAACCCGACATGTGCTGCAAAGCCGAGATTGGTGGTGGTGGGTACTCCAGGTCCGCAAACACTATGGGGAAGTCAAAGCGCGGGAGCTCGACGTTGAGCTGGAATTTGGAGAACCCCGGGTGAGTCTCGGTGTCAACGGCGTTCTTTTCGTCCAAGACGACCTCTTCCTCTTTTGACCGGTCAGTACTTGCCGTCTGCTGAAGCTGCATGGTCTTGAGCGACGCCCTCGCCGACTGAAGCCCCCTCTTTTCGAATCCGCGAAAGACGAGTTGATCAAGCCAGTCGACCCTTGGGATCTCTCCCATTTCGTGCTTCTTGAACAACTTCTCCATGCGCTCCAGCTCTTCGGCATCTTTATCTACCGGCGGAGCCACGGCTTTCCTCGATCCATCTCTCCTCTTCCGGGGCACCGCTGGTGTAGTTGTGTTGTCTTTCCCGTCGGCGTTCTTGTGTCGGTGGACCACGCACTTCTGCCGCCCCTTCTGCACCTGATTGTCTCGGTCGAAAAGCGGCAACGTGGTGCCTCCGAACGGTATTGCGTGGCCTCTAGCTTGCTTTCCGCCAGCGGGCGACGAGTCCCAGAGTGTGATGGCCAAACAGGAGTTCAACGGGAGCGCGGAGTAGTTGATCGGGAGCGTGAGCCATTCGTTCCACCTGTAGAAGACGCTCGTCAGCAACGATTCCGAGTGCAAGTGGTCGATTTCCATACCGTCTCTCGTTGCGAAACGATTTGTAGGCTGTCTGGACCGGGACAGTCAGCGGCTTCGAGCCAGCCCAGACCTGGACGGTGACGTAGAGGTCGGAATGGGAACTGCCAGGTCAGCTACAGCGACGACGACAGCACGCAGCGCAGGCGACAGTACCTCGTATTGGAACCTATATGTCGGAGTTCGGCCTTCTCAAGAAGAGTAGAGTGCAAGAAGGGGGTTTCTTCGCCCTCTAGATTGATGCTGTTCCTCCAGAGTCAGCTCGTCGCACATCACACAGCTCGACGAGGGGCGCGCGCACATGCGAATGCTCACTGGATAGTCCAGCGACTCGGAGCTCGCGAACGAAAACGGCTCCATTTTGACAACGGAAGCCTGTGGGATATCAAGAGGCCATTCTGCGAAAGCAACAAGAAACAAATGCTGAAAAGGTAGTTGAATTGAAAATAGTAAAACCTAGGATGGTGGCTGGTGTTAGAGGCAGTACCTAATGATGGCTGTCGCTGAATCCCATGCCACGGGACCGATAGCACGGGCTAAGAGCAGCTGACAGCATCCAGCGACGTTGGACCTTCGGTGGGTAGTTGCGCCAGTGGCGGGCTGGTACCCCGCCCAAGCCACGGCATGCCTGTTATCGATAAGAGCAGCGCAAGCCACCACTCCCCCACGCCTCTATGTAGGTACCTACCAGGTTGGGGCAGAGCGCGTTGAGTGGAAGGGAGCCTGCCCGCGGAAAGTGCTTGTCGCGTCTTCCTGGTCGCAATTTGGCGCGCGACTTCCTCTGCTGGCGAACCCCAAATATCTTTCTTGGGTGATAGCGACTTTCACGCACTCAATCACCGGTTCCATTATCGCATATTTTCGAATATTTCACCTTGTCGTCTTGCGAAAGCTGCGATACTCCATTTCCGACCCGACCGCGACGAAGCATCATCCCAAGCGCTTCACCCCTCCGTTTGCCCACGATGCCGGCCAGAGTCGGCGGCTCGACGCCGCCTTCGTCTCCAGACTCCCCCAGCGAGGATGAATCTCGGCGTGCCGGTCAAGGCCACCTTGCAATAAGAGACAAAGGGAAAGGTCGCGATGTGTCCACCGGGAAGCGGAAACGCGCAAGCACCGCAAATGGAGAGCCCCCTTCGCGCAGGAGGGCCCGCAGTCGGCATGGAGAAAGCGAGGATGACGGGGACTCCGATGTTTACGACCCAGACCAACCCATGGACCAGCGAAGAGATATTCAGCGGCGCATACGTGAGCTTCAGAAGGGAATCAGTGAAAACATCGAGGAGTACATGTTGCCGGGCTCGACGGGACTCAAGGACACCTTGTTGATGGCGCAAGATATCGCGCGCGGCGTGAAGCAGACCACTGAAGCAACCATCGACTCCCGCTTGCTCGTTAGCGCAGTGGACTTGTCATACCGAAAGACAGTGAGATTGATGCAGGGAGGTTCGGCTGAGGGCGTGGACATTGACGAGCTGGTGTCCAAATGCTGCACATACATGCGACAGGCCGGCGGTATTGCCGACGACGACGCACCCGAACTTTCCAGCACACAGAGACGGAGACGCAGGACAACAGGGAATCGAGACGAGGATGAGGGTGACGATGAGGCATTCAACTGGAGCCATCTGGGGAAGTTCGCCTCGTTGCCGCAAAACCGCAGGCCAGCATTGCCTGGTTTTCTGGTGGGCCCCTTATCCGTCGAGAAGAAGATTCGGAAGATCTCAAAGCGGTCCGCGCCTTTCCGACCGAACAACCTGGCTGAAACAAGACCCGAGGTCCTCAATGTGGAAGAGCTGGCCAAGAAAGAGAACGACCTGACGGCAATCTGCAGCAAGATCCTCCGCCAACTGCAAGACGTTCAAAGCAACGCGCAAACGGAACTCATGGAGATGTTCGAGAAAGCAGACTACAGCGAAGAGGAGCAAGTGGCGCTCATGCACAAGTACGGCCTTCGAGAGACAGGTGGAGTCGATCTCCTTCGCTTCGTCATTAATCCCAGATCTTTCGGCCAAACAGTCGAAAATATGTTCTACGTCAGCTTCCTCATCCGCGACGGTAAGGTCGGAATCGAGTTTGACAGCAAAGACCTCCCATCACTGAGTACGCCCGCCACTATCGTATCTTACCTTCTTCCCAGCTAACCTGCAACCAGGTCCCATAGGGGGAGACGAGGGCGAGGAGGACAAGCGCGAAAGGGCGAAGCAGCAGGCTATTTTCTCCATGGACATGGAAACATGGCAAGACATCATCGACACGTTCGACATCAAAGAGCCCATGATCAGCCATAGAAAAGAAGCAGGCGCCGAAGGTCCAGGCGCCAGAGGGTGGTACAACTGATGGGTAGAAGGCAGGATTTGCGTTGCGGGGCAAAGCGTCACATTTCATCATGTAGCCGGACGAGAATAGAACATGGGGGAATCGGCCACACGGGATGCGCATGGCAAGTCTTTTTCGGCGTGGGCGTTGCAAAGGGGTCGCTCAGGGATGGATATAGCATGAGCCTGGCGTATTTTGAGCCATCAAAGCACAAGCAGCCAAGCTGCTGCATTTTCCCGGGGTTTTTTCCCTCTCCTGTCAGCATTTCGAGGTTGAATTCAGACATCGACAGCCGGAAGCGTTCATTCAAGGCAAAGCGGGAGGAGGGTTGTACGGCGACCTGAACTAAGAAGAAATCCTCCAAGAGCGACGGAAGGGATGATTTGCAGCCAACGATGACACTTACAAACCTTTCAATGGCGCCCCGCCCGCAAAGCCGAGTCTATGGGGGTCTCCCTTCCAGAATGCGAGGCCAGCACTTGCGTTTTTTGTGGTCGGGCTCTCAAAGATTCATTCAATCACTTGGGTATCTGATTACCACGAGGACAGGAGAAGCCTTTTTGCAAACAGAAGAGCTAAAGCAGTCAATGCAGCTAAGCAGGGCAGATATTGTCTTTCTTTCTCGTCTAGAGACAGGCTTCCACAATGAGCTCTCGCCCTTTCGAATCCGGACGGACAAGTAAGTCCCCTTCATTGCTACTTGGCAGCTCTTTGGAACTGGTGAAGCATAATAAAGCTGACTGCTGCCGACGATGTGAAAGGTGCATAGACTTACCTTGTCATCTCGCTTTCTTGAATCATTTTATCCTACTACTTTACCTGTGCCGCTTTTCTCGTATCATATATTCCCATCTCTAGACTTGACGACGGTTCTTGTGTAAGTAAGTTTTGGTGAGACTTGCTGATCGAAGACAACATGGCTGGAAAGACGAAGGAAGGCACAAACCGAGAAGGTGCGGCCTCCCGTGGTCCTTCCACTCCCGTGTCGGGCCGTTCCCGCGGACTGCCAAACGGAGCTGGAAGCCAGCCGGCCCAGGTGTCGTCAACGCAGGACAATTCCGTCAAGGCCACGACTGGTGCCTCAAACAGCGACGGTGGCACTACGTCCTCGACCCCGAAGCCCAACTTGCCAACATCGCACAACCCCGACGAGGCCGACAATTCGTTCTCTTCTTCCGTGGGCAGCAGCAACATAAGCGGAGACGACTCATTGATAGACAGCTCGACTTTTTCTCCTTCCGCTCCGTTCAGTTCTCCCGTTGGACCGCCTACACCAGGAACCCCGAAGCCAGGGACTCCGACACCAACAACCGCAATTCCACCGTCGAAGTCTTGGGCAACTATTGTCGCGGCTCCGCCTACAAAGACCTCGTCTACGCCCACACCCAGCCGAAGCACTTCCGAAGTAAGGGGCCGCCGCCCGGGAACGCCTATAAAAACGCCCTCCCGTCCGGTGAGCGCGGCAGCGTGGCATGGCCCCAACAGCTCCGCGCCAACGACGCCTGCCCCCAAGAGCTCGAGCGTCGGCCCGGGAGGAGCTCGCGATGTTTCGCGGGGAAGGGGAGGCAGGGGAGGCTCTCGGCGCAGCCGCCCCCCCTCGCTGCACCCGTTGCGGACCCAGCCGGCCATTAGGGACGAAGAGGCGCCCTCGCTGGCCGACCAGCACACGCTCGACGCGCTGAGACGCATCTGGAGAGACTTTGCGCGTACTCACCATGTTGAGGGACAGCGCCGACACTCGAAGGCTTCCGCGAGCGAGGAGACGCCGTCGACGGTCCAGGCCTTTTTCGAGGACGCTATCGCGCAGCTCGCTGCGGAGATTGCGCGACGAGATGCAGACCTCGAGCGGACGAGATCAGAGGCTGGCCGGACAAGATCGGAGCGCCAGAACACGACGGCGGAGCTTGAGAAGGTGCGATCGGAGCTTGAGAAGACGACCGTGGCGCTTGAGAAGACGAGATCGAAGCGCGAGAAGACGCAACTGGAGCTTGAGCAGGCGGAAGCGGATCTCGGGCAGACCGTGGCGGAGCGAGACCAACTCCTGAAGGACAAGGAATCTCTGGAGAAAGCAATGAAGGAGAAGGACGCCAAGATCCAAGAGGTCACCGACAAAGCCGAGAAAGCCAAACGGGCGCACGAATCCCGATGCAACGAACTCAACGAGGCCCTCAAGCAGAAAGAAGCCGAGATTCAGGAGGTCACCACGGAGGCCAGCGAGGCAAAGCAGGTGCACCAGTCTTCTTACGACAAGCTCAACGCTGCTCTGAAGGAGAAAGACTCCAGAATCCAGGAGCTCACCACAGAAGCCGAAAAGGCCGAGAAGGCTCACCAATCTTCCTACGACGAGCTCAATGACACTCTCAAGCAGAGAAACGCCGAAATCCAGCAAATGACTGCAGAAGCCGAGAAGACGAAGAAGGCTCACGAATCCTTACTCAAGGAGCTTAAGGAAAAAGACGAACAAATCCAGAAGGCCGTCGACGAAGTCAGGGAGGCGAAACAGTCTTGCGAAGCTTCCCGTACCGAACTCAGCCAGGCCTTGAAAGCAAAGGACAAGGCCGCCAACGAAGCTAGGGAAGCGGCAGAGGCCCGCGACGCTGCATATGACGAATGCGAAAAGACCGAGAAGACTCTGACAGAGTGCGAGAAAGTTCGTGATCACGCATTTGTCGAACTCCAAGAAACCGTAGACGAATTGAAAGGAGTCAGAATGGAGCTTGACGCCAAGGATATCCAGTTGCAGAGGTCTACGAAGACCATCAGCGACCTGCAGCAGAAGAGTCAGGACGAGCCTTCCGCCGACGTGGAAGAGCTCAAGGCCAAGATCGACTCTCTCCGCGACTCTCTCCGCCGGGAACAAGGGGCCAAGGATGCCGCGGATAAAATCATCAGTTCACTCAGACTCAGGTGGCAACAGGAGGAAGCGAAGTTCCAGAAGAACGGCGAGGAGTCTGACCGGATGATCTTGGGGTGCCAGCAGGAAGCCGACGGTCTCAGAGACGAGGTCGATAGGCTCCGAGACCAACTGAACACCGCGAATGGAAGGGCGGCGGCCGCCGCCGCCGTCAAGCCTCCGACACCGGTTTTCCTCGTGGACAACGAAAAAATTCCGCTCTCGAAGTACGAGAAGCTCCTCGGCAACGCCAGGGGCGAGAACGCGCATCTCAAGCGTCAACTGCAAGAGGCAAAGCAGGAGCGTGAGATCACGAACGAGATACCCCCGGACATGTTGCGGGATGTTCTCGAGCCGTATCTCAGGCTCTACGGCATCGCCTTCGATCATGCCCTCGAGGCCATGGAAAGAGGCCTGCAGAAGGAGGACGAGGCGCTTGCGGCTTTCGTCGACCAAGGCGACCTCTTCCAGTCGGACCCTGATGATGTCGATGCCTCCGATGTCGAGAAGGCGCCGTCGCAAGCTTCGTCGTCCGCTCTGAGGCGAGGTCAGGCCGCACCCGCCCTGAGCGAGTATGGGTCACAGTCGTCGCAGGCGTCCGAGGCGAGCCCGGGGGTGAGCCGGAGCCTTCCCCGGTCTCGGGATCTCCGGTTTCGGGATCTCCGCAGCGAGCTGAACGAAGCGAGCCTGAGCAGACAGACCTCAACGCTCAGTGACATGGTAAGACCGTTCGATGTATTTTTCTGTCTGTGAATTTTGTGCTAACGACGCTCCAGGTCGCGAGTGGCGCACGTTCGGACGAAGGTCTCACCCTGGCCAAATGCCGAGGCATCATCATTCGCGAAAACCAGCGTTGCAAGGACATGCAGGCCAAGGAGAAAGAGATGGAAGCCGAAGTCGAGAAGCTGAAGAAGGACGTTAAGCGTTTGAAGAAATCCATCTCGGTCCACGAAAAGGCCGCCGAGCAGTTGAGGCGCCAACTCGACCGCGCAACTGCAGACAAGGCTGCCCAGCAGAAGGAGCTCGACGCAGCAGAGAAAACCATTGCCGTGGAGAGGGAGAGGTTCAGAGCCACCGAGACCAGACTGAACGCAGCGATCGACAGCCGCAATCTCCTTCAGGGCCAGATCGAAGTTCTACAGACGGAGCTAGGCGCGTGGCAAGATTCAGGCGACCAGGTCGGAAAAGATAACGTCGCTCTCGAGAAGGCCATCGCGGATAAGGACGAGAAAATCGCCGAGCTGGAGGCGAACCTTTCAAAAGCAAGGTACGATTACAACAGCGAGCGAGACAGGCGTCGCGAGGCGGAAAATGGGGAGATGTGGGATTGGGTTTCCGGACAAGCTTTGAGAGCCAAAGAGGAGGAGATTAAAAGGCTTCAAGCAGCTCTCGAATCTCAACAGGAGGAAGAGAAAAAATACGAAGCGGAGATCGGTAAGCTGAAGGCAGCAAAGGCAGATATCCAGCGCGCTCTCGACGCCGCGAACGAGAAGGCATCCCGAGCGCGGGACTCGGCTCGGGACGCTGTCACTCAGACAGAGAACATCAGCGACGGGGTTATGAGGCTTCTGAGGGTGGACGACCAAATCATCGATTTACTCCAACAGGTGCTCGCAGCAATGAGCCCGGGATCCTCGGTCTCCATCGGGAGCAGCAGCATAGCCGACATTACCGACTTCCCGCCCGAAATCGAAGACCCGTCGATCCGTATGGATGCACAAGAGCAAACCCTCTTCAGGATGGGCGAGCTGGCTTCGATCAGGTCTACAATGGGCGAGCTCAGGAAGGCAAAAGAGGAGGAATGGTACCGCGCCCGCGGCCCGACGCGGCCGTACGATATCGAGTTGCTTGAAGTGGAATTGGGCACGCTGGAAGAGAGGCTCATGGCGGCACGATCCGGACACAGAGAGCCAGGCGACCCCGCCAACAGCGAAGAGGCGCTCACGCGGGCCAAGGATTTCATCTTGGCAAGGATGGAACAGTGGGAGCAGTTGTATCGCGAGCGGCAAGCCGTCATCGGCGAAAACATTTACTTTTTCGGGAACATGTTTAACGAACGCTTCCGGGACAGACACTCCCCTCGACCTTTGGAAGCGCCGCCTCCTACGCCTGCGGCCAGGGCCCCATCCACTGTGGAAGACGCGCCGCTGCCTCCTGATCCTCGTCCCAAGAACAGCCGCGACAAGTGGAGTAGGGAACCCACGGCCTACGATCGCTCTTTCGCAGACGCCAGCAGCTCCTCAGACGACAGTGACAGCGGCAGCGATGAGGGGAGCAGGCCGCAGGCCGCTTCCAAGGGCTACAAAGGAGAGCTCGACAAGGTCCATTTTCTGCTAGACAGGCTCAACACCAGTATCAACGTCTCTATGCACGCGGCGGCGGAGGTCCGGGCGATCAATGATGAACTGGTGCAGGAGGTCGCGGACGACGGCACGACCGCGACTGTTGTCCGTAGGGCGTCGTTTCGTTCCATGGACGGCAGCAGCACCGACCTCGCCTCGTCGTCTCCTCCGTCCTCTGCCGGGAACGCCTTGTCGTCATCCCCTCCCGGGAACGGTAGCTCCTCGGTCTTCTCCCGCGAGAAGGGCAGCGGCCATCTCGTGTCGATCTTCCCGCTGCGCATGGGGACCGCCCTGGATCAGTGGTACAAACACGCCACCCAAGCGAGCCATCGAATCGCCGAGCTCAGCGATTGCTTGGAGATTCTCGCCCAGCACCGTGCCAACGTGGACAACAACGACTTCCTGCGCAGCACGGTCCGGAAGCTGGTGATCGAGCTCCAGGAGGCCAAGACGAGGTTGAGGGGCCAAACCCCCCAGCTGAAGACAGAGCGTGAGACTCACCTTCTCAGCCTGATTCAGGATCTGAAGGACGCCTGCGAGAAGCTAAGGGCGAGGCTCGTCGAGAGAGAGCGCCTTGATGGGGTGAACAAGCACAACAATCAGGAGATCGCTCGCCTAACGGCCGACAATATGATCAAAGACATGATGTTGAAGGCCTTTGAAGAAGACATGGAAACCAAGCTTGAGAAGCGTGTGCGGCTCGTCGACTACATGAACGACCAGCTCAAAACTGAGTTGGTGGAGGCGGTGAGCAGAGCCCAGGATCTCCAGCAGCGACTTGACCGGGAGGTTGCGACCAAGGCCAAACCAGTGAACCACCTCAACGAACGCATCCGGGCGCTCGAGGGAAAGGCGGTGCAAGCGGAGAGGCACAGGATGGCGGCAGAGGACGCGCGACGCTTGTTCCTCTACAACATGGAGCAGGCGGCCAAGGCCGACGACAGAGACTTCACGGACGGGATGCATCAGGTCATTACAAACTCGTTCAACCCCGTCCCAATCGGCGAGCGGGCGTTGCGGGAGGGGGATCTGCTCTCGAACGACCAGGCGGACGACGAGGACCCGAGGGCCCGGGAGCTGCGCAATATGAAGAACACCTGGCTGATACAGGAGGACCGCTTTTTGCAGCTCGAGGACATGCTGAAGGAGCAGGCGAAGAAGCACCAGGAGGAATGGGACGAGGCGCGAGAGGACCTCGTTGCGGACCGAGATGCGCGCCTGGTGCAGAGGCAGGCGGAGCTCGACCTGTCCGAGAGCAACCGCGTCGAAGCAATGGAGAAGATCGCGGAGCGAGACGAGCGGATCCAGCAGCTGGAGAAGGAGGTCGCGTTCGCATACGAGGTGAGAGAGGCGGGAAGAGGGAGCGGGTCGCCGGGCTCAAGCTCCTCCTCGAGCTCGTCAAGCGCCGGCTCGGACGGCAGTCTTCCCTCTCCTCAGACTGTCCGGAGAGACAGATCGCCCGAACCGAGCCCCGAAGCCGACGATGCGGCCCCTCCTCCGCCAGACGAAGGACCGGACGAGAGGGCGAGCCCCGACGCGGACGATGCGGCCGACCCTCCAGCAGAACAACCGGAGGATACGGCCGACTCCCCGCCGGTACAGCCGGACGAGCCTGAAGCAGCACAAGACGAGGCGGTGTCAGTCACGGACATCGATTCTCCGCCGGCGTCGGCGAGTGGCAGGTCTACGAGCTCCGACTTGGGCGGTTCTACTACGTCTGCGGCCACAAGCGGTCTTCGGTCCAGGAAGAGACCCTCGACCGAGGAAAGCGGAAACAAGGTCACTACTGTGGTTGTGGTTGAGGAGGAACCGGTCGAGGCAGCGGTCCCGGAGGGTGCAGGCGGCGACACCCAACCTCCCGCAGCGAACCCTCAAGGCAACCTCGGAGACGGGGCAGCAAAGGGCAAGAAACTGGACGACTCGTACGACGACGACCTCAAGAAGCCAACGAAAAGGGAGAAGCTGGCCTACATTGGCGGGTGGTTGACGGTACGAGCTTCCCTGACGGACGAGGAGGCCCAGCGGTACACGGTGGCGTTCGCCTGGTCCCTGAGCAGCTGCCTCCGAAACCACTTCCAGGCGTGGATCTGGTCCCTGTGGTTCCTCGTCGTGTGCGCGGCGTACGTGCCGATGAAGATACTCGGGCTGAGCGTCGACGTCAAGGCGCAGCGGCCGCGGCCCAAGCACCTGGCGGTGCTGCTGGTGGACATGGTGACGGTCGTGGGCCTCGTGATGACGTGCAGGATGGTGTTCGCGACGCGGGCGGTGCGGGAGCTCTGGGAGATGGCCAACGGGGCGACGAGGGCTTACTACATCGAGTCGCGGCTCAAGCCGGACAGGTCCCGGTTCCTGGGCTTCAACAACATCGACGCGCGGCTGTTTCCCGGGTACGACGAGGCGTCGAACGTCGCGTCGTCGTTTGCGCGCACCGTGTTCCGGCGTCCGGTCGCGGCGACGGCGGCGGCGAGGGTGGAGTAGATGGGAGGAACGGGATGTTCTGCTCTCCGTGGGAAGCGCGGAAGATGAGATGGGGCATGGGGATTCCGCGGGGCTTGGCGGGTTGTGTCGTCTCCATCTCACGATGCGGGCATGGAGTTTTGTTGAGGTGGTTGTCAGTGAGTGATTTTGTGTATTTGGATTTATTATCGTTGGGGCATTTGTTAGGAATGAATTTGGTTTCTGTTTTTTTACACCATCCGCTGATCTGATCGCGTGCGTGGGTTTTGCAAGGCCGTTATCTGTCAGCCATGTTGTGCAACGGCTTCGACATGTCGTTGACTAGCTCGTGAAGATGGTATTTGGAATACTGCAAGGATGACTGGCCAGGGGTCCAACGAAGAAAAAAACAAGTGACAGGGGGAAGGGATGCAGTGCCGAGAGGATTCCCACTCTCGGCCTAGTCCGGTGCCTCGGCCCTGGGTGGAGGCGCGGAACAACAGAGAGACTCGGGCGGAAACAACGAAGATCGGGACTGAGAGTCCTTCCGGATGATCACACTCTCGCGGGTTCCCTCCTCTGATATTCTCGAGAGATTTTCAGAGGGGAGCTGGGGAACGGGGTCTACGATCGGCCGACTCCGATTGTACCTCGGCCGATGAGATGGAAGCTGAGGATTACAAATTAGTGCAGTGCCCGCGCTATATGGCCCCTGGCTAAGGAACCTAGGGGCGGTATAAAAGTGCGCGCCGTAAGGCGGTGCAGGGCCGGCGTTAGGAGGTAATAGCGCCCCGAATGGAAGATGTCACTCTGATGTGATATGCGGCGGTTCCCACACCACCTGGCGAGTGATGTCATGACTGGCCTTGTACTAAGTAGATTTGAGTTCTCAGCAGCAATAACGTTCTGACTGCATTAGAGCTGTCGAATTGAATTGCATTTGAAATAATCCAACTACGCGGATACCTACCCAGATACCTCACTGTGGCTGGGCTTCTCATACGAATCCTTGGCGTTAAAGAATTCCACAGTGACAAAGGCCAAAGACAACAGCAACAAAGCTCCCTCCCTCGGCCGATCCGGACAAGGCTCATTTCGGCGGTCACCCCATCGGATTGATGAAACTTTTTGCTTGTCGTCCCCCCGACTCAGGGCCACACCCCCGAACGAATACCTACCACGCACCCGGGCCGCAGATCTCCTCTCTTCCGCAGGACTTGCCATTCTCCTCGTGGTCGTGTCGTTGTCATCAGACAAACGGACTCCTGCTTTCCCGTGTTGACCTCCCCACACCACCGCATACACCACAAGTCCACAGCGTGCTTCTAGAACCAACCTGGGCCGAGCCTCTTTTGATTTGACAATGGTACGTCCCTTAGGTAGCCCTGTAGCTTTGCTACATTCCGGTCCCCTGGCTGGCTCGTGATTGTGTGTGTGTCCATCCTGTTACATCATATATAACCCGACGAACATCCCTCGTCTTTCGACTTTGACACATCCAATTCACAACCTACATACCTGTCACCCACGTGTTGTTTCTAAACTAAACAACCTTTAGAGACACCTGAGATACCCGGCTATTTCAGCCCGCGCCCTCCGTCGCCCCGCAAGCATCCATCGCAGGGCCTTCACCTCGACTCACAACCCGTCTCAAGCTCACTCTTCAACTCATCAAGCCGAGGGCTCGTCTCACACGAACACCAGCAACAACACATCCCAAGCACCCCTCCAAGGCCAGCACACCCTCGACTCGGCCGACCAGACCCCGTCCTCTCATAACCATTACAACAACCCGGTCAAGAACCACATCTCCAAGCCGACCATGTCGCAGAAGCTCATCCCGGCCAACCCGGCCGACGTCATGGTCATCCGCGACCTCACCCCCAACATCACAACCTTCTCCGTCCCCTTCGCCCGCTTCGGCACCCTCAAGGTCGGCGGCCGCGCGACACTCGTCCGCCTCACCTCCGGCGCCCTCGCCGTCTTCAGCCCCGTCGCCCTCACCGACGCCGTCCGCGCCAAGATCGCCGAGAAGGGCGGCAACCTCGCCTACATCGTCGCCCCGGACATCGAGCACCACATCTTCGTCTCCGAGTACAAGGCCGCCTTCCCGGACGCCAAGATCATCGGCCCGGACGGCCTGCCGCAGAAGCGCGCCAAGCAGGCCGCCGACCCCAAGATCAACCCGGCCGACGAGTTCTTCGTCGTCTTCAAGGGCGGGGAGAAGAAGCGCGAGACCACCATCACCCCGGAGTTCGACGCCGACTTCGAGTACGAGTACGTCGACTCCCACGCCAACAAGGAGCTCGTCTTCTACTTCCGCCCCGATCGCGTCCTGATCCAGGCCGATCTGCTGTTCAACCTGCCCGCCACGGAGCAGTACTCCCGCGTCCCCGAGGCCGAGCGCGACACGTCCTCGGGCATCGCCAACAAGATCTTCGGCCCGCTGCAGACCACCGAGGGCGACGTCAAGTGGGTGCGCCGCTTCCAGTGGTACGTCCTCAGCGCGAAGGACCGCCCCAGCTTCAACGAGAGCATCAAGCGCATCGACGGCTGGGACTTTGACACCATCGTCCCCTGCCACGGGGACACCATCCAGGGTGATGGGAAGGAGAAGTTCAGGAAGGTGTTTGAGTGGCACCTCGCGGGTCACAAGCAGTAGGCTGCTCGACCTGGGGGTTAGTCGTGTGTTTTCTTGTTGTTGTCTCCTTGTGTGTAGGGGGCTTGCATGATGGCGTTTGCGTTTGTTGATTTGCGATACCAGATTAGAATTCAAGGCTGTTTAATTTATGCATCTGCTACTCCATTTGCGTTCTTACTTTCCAAATGACCGCTGGGAAGGTTCACCCATTGACAGAACACCCTGAACAGCGTGTAACCAGTTGCATGATATCGTCGCCAACCTCAGCTACAAGTATATGTAGCCAAGTACGACATCACAGCCAGCATCGACCGCACAATATCACGCAGTAAACAGACACAAATCGTCGGGAGCCCACCTGTCATTACATTGTGGTGCTATAAGACTCGGTCATCCAGTTGGTGACCCCAGGGCTTCCACCGTTTCTTCGGCCCATCTGTCCCATCTCTGTTCTTGCCCGTGTTGTAGAGAGATTTTAGTCAGGGGGAGCAGCTTCCTATGTATTCACAGGACCAGACCGAACAGGGAGGCTGGAAACACAACCTCTTTTTGGAGACCTACCTGTTCAAATCTGCCCCTACCGCGCGGCCACCTCTCCGGCCACCTCTCTTTCACTCCCATTCCAAGGCCACTTTGAGCAGCCATGGCGCTCGACCAGAGTTTGGGAGTGCAGGCTGCAACGTCGGTCATCGTCTGTTGGTGAGAGCTCTCTTTTTCTTTTCCCCCACAAAGGCACCTATTTAATTACCTTCAACAGTAGCCTTGTCTCCCAAGCTACATCGTCGGGACCCTTCTCTCAGAGCAACTTGGAAACCACCACATCGACAGCAATATGGTGATGTACACCGTTGGAAATCTTCCCTCAGAGCAACCTGGAAACCACCACATCGACAGCAAGATGGTGATGAACACCGAGAACCATCGATGGCTGCTGGAGACGGGCAAGTTCAGCGACTTCCTCATCGACTGCCAGGGCCGGAGAACCGCGGTACACAAGATCATACTATGTGCCCACTCGCAGTATTTCGTCAACCTGTTTGACAGTGGCCTCGAGGTACGTTGGGTCGTGGTCCCGAGAACATTGCCCTACTCACACGGAAGGGGGGACCCACAACGATTCTTTGGCGAAAGAGAAGCAAGCCTAGCTGACGACCAAGTGCAGGAAGCAAAGAATGGCGAGGTGGCATTCTCCGACGTCGACCCTGAGGCGATGAAGCACCTGCTCGACTACTTCTACCGCGGTACCGCGGAGTGGGCTGCGCCTCTCGACGACATATCGCTCCACGCCGACGTGTGGATTCTTGCCGAGAGGCTCCAAGCTACCGGCGCCATGATGGAGGTCGAAACCCGGCTCTTGTCCCATCTGAAAATAATGCCCAAGAAGCAGCTCGTCGCGGACAGGAAACTCCTGACGAACGTCTTCTCCCATCCGGCCATTGCCCAGTCGGCCCTGGGGCGAATCGTCAGCGAAGCCGCCTGGTACGTCTCGGCTCGTCCGTACAAGTACCCCGAGCCCGCCAAGACGGTGAGAGCGGCAGCCCTGGAGAGCGTTGGCCTCGCCGACGCCATGCTCGACTGGTCGTCGGACTATGCGGGGGTGGGCGAGAATTACTTCGCGGATAATATCGCAGCTCTTAGCAGCGACTGCGGCGCATCCGACCCTCTCCCAAAGCTCCTAAGGTCAAAATCTGATAAGTTGCTGCGCCTCTCCGGACCGGCTTCTCCTGCGGAATCTAGGCCTGGTACGAGGGCCAGGCCCAATAAGCTCCTCCCCGTCCCGTTCCTTCGCTCTCTATATCTCAACGAGATCAGGACGCAGCTCATCTCTCCGAAGCTCACCAAGCCTCGGTCACCCGGAGCGTAAGAGGGGAGATACACTGATGGTCACGAAGATGGACAGCTAGGGGCAGCGACGGACAGCTAGGGACAGCGTTGTGAATCACAGCATCTACTTGTTAACTCTTGAGGACTATGTTCTCAATAGTATTTATTTCGGATAAAAAAAACACGAGAATAGGCAGCTGGTTCTTCGTGACTGAACTTCCCCTAACCAACAGTTGGACGGAGACTGTGGCAGATGGTAAGAAACCGACAATGAACTTTCCGCTGTTCCGCCGTTGAGTCCACGATCGTCGAACTCTTACAGGTCTGGGCACTCGATACTAAGGTAGGGAATGCTCTCTATGACGACAGCGAGGTGAAGGTAGTCGGGAATCTGAACTCTATGCATGAGAAACACGTCAGAAGGCCCAGCGCCCCCTCGTCCGAGTATTCATCTAACGATCCCCGGGCTGCCCGAGCGAATACCCGTCTTGTATCTTCGAATACCTGAACCAATCGGTAGAGTGGGATGGCGGCAATAGCAGATATACGTAATACGAGTACTAGACAACAGATTGGTTCAAGAAGCATTCTGTAGTGCATGCACATGAACGTGTGTGTACATCTGTATATATATTGCAGATGCCTCTTTGTTTGGAAATCTGCCAACGTGATGATCCAGTAAAGGAGACGCTTCGGTCCATGTAGTGGTCCTACAGAATGGTGAGAGGCGCAGGTTCAAGCACGCGCTCTACATTACATACAGAGAGAGTAGCATCTCGCGCCGAGTCTGGCCGGGGGCAGGGTGTCGTCCTGAAGACTTACAGCAAGACGATACGCGGGCGATAGAGACGACGGACAATGATAGCCAGATCTAAACATTGTCCGTCCGTACGTCCGGTATTCGGGCCCATAAAATCAGGAACCAGCGACCAACAGATCAGATGTGGACGTGACCATTCACGCGGCTGCTCTTGAGCGCTTTGAGACGTTCGACTGCCGTAGTAGATCTTTTTTATACACGGAGGGAGGTTCTGTTTTTGAATCCAAAAGGACCTGATATCCGCCTAGATCTCGAGACTCTTACCCATTTCAAGAGCACTTGCTGATAGAAGTACCAAGCACACCGACGAGTGCGGTAAACACAAGATCTGTGAACCCAGAAGGGAGGAAGATCGAGAGCTTCACGTGTCCCCCACACGCTCGTGTAAATATCAAGTCAAAGAAGTATTAACCCTCCCCGTGCCCAAGATGCAATACGAAGCCTAATTCGAAGAACTGCAGGTGCCCAGGGAATCCGCTACGCCAAAGTTCACTCTCACTCGCACACCAATTGCATACCCCTACGGGAACATCTTGCATTAGATCGTCCCAACCCACCCTATCTCTCTCACCTCGGCCTCGGGCCAACGTCGGCCCTCTACTACTCGAGTAACAACACTCATCCAAGTCGAAAACGACAATGCTAAACAGAACCATGTATTGTTGACAAAAAAGGAGGCCGCTGTCGTGCCTTCTAAAAAGAACCCCCACCCCTCCCTCCCACATCATCATCCCTTGGACCCGACGCGCTTCCTGCGAAACCACCACTACTGCCCTCTCGGAAGGCCCACGAGACGCGGACGGCAAAAGTGCTGCAAAAAGAATTCGTTGAGTCAATTCACTCTGGTATCGCTCTTTAATCAAACATGCCTTCCCTCGAGGGACGGCCGGTACGAGACGGCGTCGTCGTACGGTGGAATCATAGAAGTTCCGACTTCCTATTACTCTTCCAAAAATCAATGGCTTCGACGACGTCCTCGTTCTTCTCGTCTTCGTACGCAAAAATAATCTGCAAAGTGTCAGCACTCGCGCCGTTGCTACGCCGTTGCTCGCCGAGCTTACCTCGTGGGTGCTGCTGTGCAGCATCCGGATGTTCCTGTGCGGCACAATATGCACGGCACCGTTTTCAATGTTCCTGAGCTCGATAAAGTTCGACTCGAACGCCAGGATCCAGGGGTAGCTGAGCGCGAAGCTCTGCGGCGCGCCCTCCCAGTCGATGCGCCATTCTGGTCTCGCGCGCCACCCGTTACGGTTGACGAAGAACGAGAACTCGGAGTAGTTGAGCAGGAACTCGCCGTTGAGGCGCTCGATGTGGATTGGCTTGACGTTCTCCTTGCGGGCGACAAAGTCAAGACTCGTGTCGGCCTGGTCAAGCAACGACTGAGTCTCGAGGGTCTCGAGCGACACAACCTCGAACCCACGGGCACAGGCCACGCACAACTTCGACTTGAGAAAGTGCACCGACGATGATTCCGTGGGGATGTAGAACTCCTTGAACGGCTTGAGCTCGTCCTGGCCGGCGAACATCTTGCCGAACCCCTTCTGCTTCTTGCCCTTGGACATTGCGTCGTTAGGCTCGTACACCTTAATGGTAGTTGACAAGGCGGATGACTTGACACAGCACACGAGGTGCCTGCCGAGACAAATGCCTGTCTTGAAGAAGTTGCAGTGACTCTGGATCTTCTTGGGTCTCTTAGACAGGGCAGGCTCGGTGGGATCGAGTGCTCCTAAGGGGTACGAGTAGAGGGCCTTGTTGGACAGCACCAGCAGGAGACCATACTCTTCGAGAACATCGAGCTGGGTGACACTCGTGGTCTCGATGACGCGCTTGGGAATCGAATCCTTGCTCTTGCGATCCGAAAGATAGATACCATTGTCTGTGCCGTAAAGCAGCTTTCGGCCGCCGTCGTACGGAGTAACACAGTTGACCTGGTTGGTGCCAACGAAGAAGTTGGCAGAAATGACAGTGGTGTTGAAGAAGTCGGCGCGGGCTCTCAGCCGTTGCTGGGCGTTGTCGATAAACTCGAGCCACTTCTTGCGCGCGGCCTGGTTCGAGGCGTACAGCGTGAGTTCGTACCCGGCCTTACCCAAGTGCCTGAACGTGATTGGCCAGCCTTCGCCCTTCTTGCTGTCATTCGTGTTGGCCCGTATCGACGGCAGCAGACTGGAGGACGATCTCTTCATCGCACCAGACCCGGGAATGACCTCTTCCATTTCACGGATAGCAAGTAGCTCCAAGGGAATTGGCTACGATTGGTTAGCTTGGATGATCCAAATGCTGATTGATGCACACTCACTCTTCTGTACGCCTTGATTTCCTCCCCCTTTCCGACCTGCTTGATTCTTACCAACAGAACCGCATGATCAAACAAGAAAGCCGTGATGTCAGACGCATCTTGTGGCGTCTTTTTCAGCTGGCTCTTGAAGACCAGCTCACGGCCCTCCTCCGTCAGCCTGAGATCCACCTTCTCGTTCGGCCTGAAGCGAAGCTGCTCGTGCAACCTTCTCAGGTTGAACCTGTTCTCTGCCTTTCCTGACTCGGCGTTGACTCTGCTCAGAAGGTCACGGATCATGACGAGCACCTTCGGGATATCCTCCTTGTCGGAATTACCGTCTTCGGTGTACTTGAGCACGTTCTCCAGTAGCAGTGGATAACGAGCCAGACGTGTTGTCGGCTTGGTGAGGTAACCGTTCAGCTCCAACTTTCGCGACTCCTTTCTCCGCTCGATCTCGTCCACGAACTTGGCAAAGTACTGGTTTGACGACCGCTCGTTTTCGAACTCAAACTTGGCCTCCAGCTGCCTGGAACCGTACCAGATGAATGGCTCGAACTGGGGAACCCATTCGAGGAAGATATCACCAATGTTTGACACGACCGGGTTCTTCTGTTGCCGCTCCGTCATGGACTTGGCGAACCGCGAGCTCACCGTATGAAGACTAGGGTGGTCGATAATGTTGCTGAAAATGGCCTTGACAACCTTCTCCCTCTTGTTGGGGGGGATCGGGGAGGCCTTTGACCGCAGCGGCAAGATCCAGAAGTCGCGCAGGTATTCCAAATCCTTGACAAAGTCTCTTTCGGTGTAGCAAATTTCCGAAATGACTTCCTGCCTCTTCTTCTCCCTGTCGCCGACGCTTTCGGCCACCTCCTTCGGCACCGAGTTTATCCACAGCTTTTGTTCATCGGTTTGATCGGCATCGTCTTCGTTCGCGGCGGCGTCGGCCTCCTTCTTCAGTCCGGGCTGGATCTTCAAGTTCAGTCGAGACACCTGCTCCAGTCGGCGGGGGCAGGCAATAGAGTAACAGAGTTGGTCCCTCGTGCAGGTGGGAGAGTAACATTCGGAAAGCAGGACGAAAACGCCGTTGACAGCTGACTTTTCCTCGGGCTCGTCCATGAGCGTCTCTCGGAATTGGTACATTTCTGACGTCGAGTCTCGCAGACGGTGCTCGTAGGTAACATCGTGGAAGAACTTCTGGGCGTCCAGGGCTCTTCCCAGCAGCAAGGCCAGGTTTCGGTCAGTCGTCCTGATAATGTACGACAGCACGTCCACTGCCTCGGCACCGCTGAAGGCGTTCTTGTAGGTGAGCTCGTTCTTCGTCCTGTCGCCCGTGATGATCTTTTGCCGGAAGCAATCAGCCACCCTCGACAGCAGTGCGGGATACACCAGAGGAGGACGGATCTTGGCGGTGGGCGGCCGCTCCCCGTCGATAGACTTGCTCATGGAGGGTCGGTGTGCCAGTGTAGCGTCGGACTCGGAAGGTGTTATCGTCGGTGCAATGGTGGACGCCATCGACATGGTCCGCTGGGCGCCCGAGTCAATGCTTGACGACATGCTCGTCGTCCTCGTCTGAGACCCTGGCGCTGGGGTGTAACCGCCCCCAAAGCTTCCATTGGTGGCCGGCAGCTCCACCGGCGCCCTTCTGTTCGGAATGACCCGGCCGCTCATCGTCTGGTGAGAGTTCTGATGCTGGTGCAGGTCGCGGTCCTGGGGGTGATATCCAGTCATTGACATGGCTCTGTCGTCGTGGCGTTCGGGAACGACTCGTCCTTGCGCCGTGGTTCGGGCCGAGTTCGGGTTGTACGGGGCATGACGGAAAGCATTGGCCGGGGCTTGATGGTTAGGGTGCGAGCCGTAGTTACCGGGAGGACTCTGGTACATATTCGGTCTTGGGGCGGAGGCGAGAGACTGGGAGCGGTACGGATCGTTATTCATGGCCGGGGCTGGTCCGCCTCCTTGATAAAACCTCTGTGCCGGATTCCTTGGCATGCCGTACTGCCCCTGCGGCGGCGGCGGCCCCCTCATGTCACCGCGTTGAGGAATTGGCCCAGGAGGGCCACCGTACTGACGGCGAGCCTGTTGCTGCTGCTGCATGTATTGGCCCTGAGGATTGGGGACCTGATAGCCGCCCGAGGCGGAACGCTGGCTCGGATAGCCATTCGGCTGGGCCTGAGCCCCTCTCGGAGAGCCCGGGTCACGATCCATGTAGGAGCCTGGAGGCGGGCGCGGAGGCGGTTGTCGCTGCATGCTCGACATGGTGGACGAAGACATGGTCTGCGTCCTGCCCTGCTGCGGCATCATCTGGGGAGGCATCGAGGAGGAGGTCATTGTCTGGGAGCGTCCCGGCGGGGGAGCGGAGCCGAAAATGTTGGAGAAGGCAGCATCGCGCTGGTAGTTTGACGAGTGACCGCCTCGCGGGTCGCCGTGATAGTCGGCCATGATGTGATGAATCGGTCTCGCTGGGCTTTGCAACGGAGAGGGTTGTCAGCGTTTCGTCGGTGTTGTCGGGCGGCTGGATTAGAATGGGGAGAGATGGCGAGTTGTGCCAAGGTGGAGAAAAATGTGGTACAAGGAATCGATGTAATAGGCAAAGAGCGCGAAAGAGGTGTGTGTGTACTAACAGCGCGAGGCCTCAACGGCCGCCGACGGTGGTGAGGAAGCACAGAACCGCCGAGAGCCGCTCAAAGGGCGAAAATTGGCGATTGCGATTGCTGGCGCCGACGGTCGTCGAGATTATCGGTAAGGCAGTCGACGAAGCGTGTTCAGAGGGAGGTTTTTTTTTCGGTTGTTGCTTTTCGTTTCCCCTTCGTTCTATCTCCGTCTCCTTTCCAGGATTGGGCCGGGTGACGTTATGGGCCTATGATTTGACACAGGGCCCTGACCCGGGCGGGTATGGGAAGGGGGCGGTAGGAGAGAGGCGGGAATCGCAGAACAAGAAAAGCAACAGTGAAGGGGAGGGAAAAAAGTAGATGCAATGTCGCGCGAATATCGTCGAGAGTTCGGGTGGCTGCAAAAGGAGCGTCGGTGGGGAGGAAAGCAGCACGGGCTACCAGCAGCGATAGCGATGCTGGCTAGATCAAAACGGATGCGGTCGGCGATGCAATCAATATTGCGGTGGGAGGCCAAAGGAGAGTGGTGGAGGTTTGGAGGAGTTGGTAGTGGTAATAGCGGTGGCAGTGGTGGGTGTTGTTGGTGTTGGCCTTGGTCACACTCGGCGGTGGGTACATTTGGGCTAGAATGGCCGGGGCAGAATGGCGGACAGCGGCCAAGCAAGTGGAAAGCTGGGGATGGGTTGATAGGGACAGGCAAGTCCTGGGCAGGATGTCGCTGCTACTCCTATTGCTGCTGATGTTGCGACAGCTGGCCGGGACTGGACCACCAGAGAGACGAGACGAGACAAGACGAGACGAGACGGCAGTAGAGTAGCTAGACCGTAGGCTGCACACCACTTCTCTAGGTACTTATTAATTTATCTAGTATTATCTCCTTTCTACATGTACCTATCTAGATAGTAGGTATCTACTGGACGTGGTGTTGTGCATGTGCAATGCAAAACACTGAAAGGCACCTTTATTAGTCAGGTAAGGACTCGCTGTGACACCCTCCCTTCTTGTTTGTCGCCATATATAAGAGCTGATGCCTATCAAGGCGAGTCACAAACAGGAAGGAGTAAGCAACTCGACACAGGGGACGGACGCAATACATATGCAGCAGTCTGGCACGGTAAGAAAAAGTTCCCAGCGCCCAGTCTAGGTATAATACAGCGTGCAGAATAGCCTACCATTATCAATCGTCACCTAAAGGCTAAGTGTGTGGTAGGGAAATGTGAAAGATTGTGGATCCCGAAAGGTGCAAGTCTGGCGATCCACTGAGGCGCTAGGCCGTTGGGTTTGGGCCTTAGCCCTACACCAACCCAACCTCGTGGATAGCTTGGGATGTATTAGCACCCTTCGTGCTGACGGTCACCATTTCAAGGCGTCGGTTGGCTAGGGCCCTGGATTTCCTCTGACTCCGAAAGGTGCGGGAAGCACATGGGAAGAGGGAGTCCAGATTTCTTGGTACTAGATGCCGAAGCAGGGACTACCTATGCTGAGACTGTACTACGTGAGGTGGGCGGATGACTGCCGGGAGATACGGAGCTGCCAACGGCTGACTCCGAATGATTCGAGCCATGCCCGGCTTTGTCTTACAAACACACACATCTGCAGTTCCCTCGCCCGTCATGTGCATAAACTCTTGTCGCCGTTGTGTTCGAGGTAAGGTATCTTCAGGTTGACTTCTCGGTATTGAAAACCCGGGACCACTTCCCCACGGGTACCCGCGTGCCACGAAACTCAATTTATCAGCAGCGAGACGAGATGCGCTCTCACCATGACAATTCCCTCCCACACCTACGTCCGCGCAGTTTCCATTCTTGGAGACGTGGGCAGAAGAAAGTTGGCAACAGACCTGGAAACCAGGGATGAGGTATTCCCACTCCTCGACGCACTGCGATAAGGCGATACACCGATAGACAGCACGGGCCATCTGCAGACCACTGCGAGCTGCTGCGCCGCCCAAGTGCATGCCATAACTTGGAGGGCCCGTGCATGAACAATACGTACTTTTACTTGCCTGCAGGTACGTACTCGTATTGTCACCAGCCACTTCCCAATGACGGAACATCCGGGGCTGGAAGGTCCACTTCCGGCGCTCCCTCGGGCCGGTGTTCTGCCGGGTCACGGGTTTCTCAGCCTGTCTACCTGGCAGTCCTGATTGGGTCTCGTCTCCGTCACCAAGCTCCAAGGTCCTGGATCCAGGTAGCGCACCGCAGACAGCAGCCACCACATCGCGGTTTCCGATCCTCGACACGAACAGCATCCCCTCCGTCGGCCATCATCGCCAGTACCCCCACTTCGAGACCGTCTTCAAGTCTTGCCCAACATGGCCGAGGACTCTGCTCTCGCCCCGAAGTTCGCGCCCTTCATCGGAATGGTGAGCTCCCAATCAACCCCTCGAAGCATCATCGCCCGTCTCCCGAAGCAGACCGAGCTGCTAGGCAGCTATGCCATCGACCGAACAGCCATTCGCTAACCTTTTCTTTCTATGTAGGCCGGCATCGCGGCTGCCATGGTCTTCGGATGTACGTCCACTCGATTCCCCGGGGCTTGCCCTCACGCGACGACCCTCGAACAACATGCTAAACTACCGTCTCAATAGGCATCGGCGCCGCATACGGCACCGCGAAGTCTGGTATCGGTATCGCGGGTGTGGGAACCTTTAGACCAGACCTCATCATGAAGGCACGCCGCCACGTTCGTCCCAAGAGAGAGCTTCGTCTGACAGTCGCGCTTAGTGCTTGATCCCCGTCGTCATGTCCGGTATCATCGCCGTCTACTCCCTCGTCGTCTCCGTCCTCATCGCCCAGGATCTGTCTCCCCCGGGCAGCGGGAGCGAATACAGCTTGTTCAAGTTGGTCATCCCGTGCCGCGACGCGGTCGCAAGAGCATACCCGCTGACTTGTGGAATAGTGGATTCATGCACCTCGCGTGCGGTGTTTCTGTCGGCTTCACCGGCCTCGCTGCTGGCTACACCATCGGCATCGTCGGCGACAAGGGCGTGCGCTCGTACATGGAGCAGTCTCGCATCTTTGTCGGCATGGTTCTGATTCTTATTTTCGGCGAAGTGCTGGGTCTTTACGGGTATGCCCTCCTCACATGGCCACTCGGTTTCCCATGGAAAGCTAACGGCGCACAGTCTCATCGTCGCCCTTATCCTGAACACGAAGTCCAAGGGCTAAATACACTGCCCCCGATTTGACGCAACAACACGAAACGGCGAAACGCGATTGCACAATTAGGCACGCCCCCTTTTTTCAACAAACGTAACACTACTACTGTACATTAAGCCAGGGAAACCGCCGGGTCAGGTTGAAGAGGGACGCTTCAAAAAACAGAAGTCGCAAGGTGGTGGTCTCCGGTCCAAAGCTGCATATGGCACGGCGTTTTATCGAGTAAACCCCTCATGTAGATTTTTATGTGTGGCGGGCTGCGTAGAGGAACTCGGGAAGAGGGTGGAAGGTATGATATGGCCCCGGATTCAGTATCTTTGAAATCTTTTGAAAGTAGCAGCCTGCCTGTCTAGTTCTTGACGTGACGTTAGCGGAGTGAAGATGGAGTTGCTGTTGCTGTGCACGTCAACCAAGCCCGCGGATCCGCCAACTGGGTCGCCCGAAACATTCTCTACTTGCTCACCGGACAAATAAGGGATCCGGCCTTTCGTATGTATCGAGGACTGACCCGAATTTCTGTCTTCCCGACTGTATGAGGTATGGAGGTTACCCCTTTTCGTGGTTATTTATGTATGGGAGTCTTGTCTTCTTGTATAGAGAAAATTGTCTGTTGCCATATTCCGTGACCTTTCTTGTTGCTCTACAAGCTTGTGACTCTACGGGCAGACAGACATGCGCTCAGTTTTCCAGAAAGACCTCCAACTCCAGGCTTCTAAGGTGTCTTCAACTCAGATGTCAATAACTGGGCATACGGGTTGGATGCAAAGCCTCGTTACGATTCAAAGCTCTGGTATTCATCCGGCTCTTCCCTAACCGGTTTTCACGCTACTCGGGCCCAAGAACTTCGCCAACATGCCACCAGGCTCGACCGCTGACGACAGCTAGAGTGAGGAGGCAACCTAGACGTTCCGATGAATGATGGAGGTTCCAGAAGAGCAAGCCCTTGCCTGGTCTGAAAACCCCAGAAAGTTAAGGCCTTCCATGACCTGCAAGAACACTAGAACACAAAGGAAGCCGTTTGAGGCCTACGGGATTTCGAAGCCAAGCCCTGTACCTGGCCTTCGATCGCTCAGTTGGATAATACCTCGCCAGACGGAACTAGACAACCGTAGCTTCAGTGTCACGCGAAGAAAACTGATACGAGGAAACAGCCAATATTACTAGAACGTCGCCACCGCTTCCGACGGTCTCTCCCCCAGCCCCAAGAAGGTTCAACCTGCTTTTATCGTCTTTACATGTCCGATTTGTAATCTCCAGATTTTTGACATACTCCCTATATAAAGTAGTTAGTGGTCTTGGGAAGGTACGGGTTATCCTCGACGAGGTATGGCTTGTTCTCCGTCTCGAATTACTTGGGCTCGTTCCCCGAGATGCGAAGAACGTGGTCCAGAAGAGCACGAGTTTCCTGATCCCGCGGACGGTCGAGTCGTTCTCGAAGTGGCGGTAAGGAACCTTCGGGATTTCCGTAGCCCTTGCCGCGGGCTTACTGGCAAAATTCCTGGAGGGTCAGGGGATTCGCTTCTTTCTAGCGAATGAATCCTCGGGCGTGTCCCTTACCTTCTCGAAGAAAACCCGTCTCCTTACTATATGGGGAAATCGCTCGGAAATAGCTGGTAAACTAGAAGGTTTTGCGGTTACGATACTTACTAAAAGGCGTATTTATGTACTTATGGTAGTCGCGGTCCTTATTCAGGTGGATGTTGGTAGGTGAGGGAACGATAAACCATCTGGACATGATAGCGAAATTGATTGGGAAATGGATGGGGGTGCCGGTGACGGCAGGGGCCCTGCAAGTCCTGCAGAGGTTTGGATCGAAGGAATACGTCAAAGACGACGGACGACCGGAACGACGAACGCCGGCGTTCTGCGATTGAAGGGGCCTGTCGAGGGGTTACCTCAATGAAACGATCGCACGAGCCTCTCGAATCTCACAACTCCTCATGCCGCCGGCCCTCACGTCGCCCATCTGACGTCCTCGGTACAGGGGTCAGTGCTCCATATGCACCGATGACCTCGACGAGGACCGCTTCGTGGGCGACGTGCGGGCACTCGTACTGCCTCGGATGCTTTTCCTGTTTGGAAAGTGTCAGGATCGATATGGAGCGTACAAAAGCAGGAACCATATCGAGCAGCTTCTTCTAACCCCCTCTAGTTCCTAAGTTAGGTCCTGGAGTATTCCTCCGGCGTACAGTGCAGTGCTTTGCCCGCTCATGATTCTTCTCACTCAATCACAACTGACACACCCGGGAGGCTTCTTGCTTCCCTCCTTGGTGATTGTGATACCCAAGTCTCATATCATGTTGCTGCTTCCATTGTCGATCGTAGGGCAAGCACCCCAATCCTTGCCGCATTGTAAGCAACATGAACTACAAAAGCCTCAAGACATAATGCTCATGGAAAGCTTCCAAGACCCTGAGTTCCCTGAATACGACCTTCGGCAGAATCTGTGTGGCCAACACTCGCCCCAGTAGTCCAGTTCCACCTTGGACGCCGAACGTCACCGGGTGCCGGATTTCTGTCGAAACCAGGACTTCCCTGGGAGAGCCATATTGAACGTTGATATAAAAAGCTCAAGGATAAGCTCGTGAAAACATTACCAGCTACGACTTCTGTACTTCGATCGTCCGCGTCTCTCGGGAGTTAGGTTTGGGTGTTCTTCTACAGCGAAAGCAACAACACCAGGACCGCACAAAGCCGCGACAATAGTACGTGACCCTGTCCCCGGCGAAGTATTCATATTAAGAATATACGACTCCCCGGGATGGCGGACGCCAAAACCCGCTGGGAATCGGCATCATCAGTCGCAGCCTGAGACCACGTTAACCAAACCGAAGCTCTGAAGAACAGACTCGGGCGAACCCTCGGCCAGTGCTTTGGTTGGATTAAGTAGCCTGTTCTCTGATAGAATCCGGCCAGCAGAGAATAGCGCGCGTACCGCAACTGGGCTTGAGTTTCCGAATCATCGCGAGACTTATATACCATTGGATCCGGGCGTCGGCAGGACCCCTTGATCGCCGCAGGCCAGCACGGCGTAAGTTTCACGAGGCTGTTGCTCTCTGGGTGTTGCATTTGTCCATATTTAAGAACCAATCCGCGAAATATACTACAGTCTACAACCATTGGCAAGCAATGCCTCGACCTCTCCGAGCCGTCTAGCTCCCAGCTCCCCTTCTTTTGAGCGACGACTAATTGAAGACAGACAGCAAACGACGTACGCGATAGGAAAGACGAACCTGGCGGACATAACTCGGCGTGTATTCCACGGAGAATAAGTCCCAAGTGATGGACGCGGAACGGAAAGCGGAACCGCGGAGGCCAGCGACACAATTGCGAAGGCCGAAGGACACTCGGCACCGATGGGAGCAACAGCCGCGTAGAAAACGAGGACGATGACAGACGACATGCCTGTAAGATCTGATGTCTTTCCGGGGCAAACTTCAAACTTATATACTCGACCACATAAGATATGAAATAGTAAACATCCGATTTCCAAGGGTGACTGCAACACAGCCTGAAGGCTCCCAGCACTCTGCGGATAAGCCTATCCAGTACCGTGGCCATCGCAGCGCGGGACCGCCCGATCGAGATTGCCACCCATCCTCCTGTCGCAGCTGCTGTCATGGGACAAAAGCCCTTGAAAAAGTCTTGGGTCGGGTGGTTAAAAGTACCCGATTCCCTCCAGGCTATCAGCGGCGGCCAGAAACCTCGAGCTCTGACATCTGACGCGTCAACCCCTCGCCTCACTCTGAAGCCGGGCAAAAGACACAAGAAACACCAAGAAAAGCCAAGCACGCCCGATGCCGTTCATCCGGTCAGAAGCACGCAGAACAAGAGGTCATGGCTTTAATCAACCTGAACACCGGGAAAATCTCACGGGAAAATGTAGCCTGTGATGAAATTGCTTCAATCTGGTTGGCCAAATCCCGCCCCGCCAAATTCCCTCCTTGTCCTCCCTATTTGATACTGCGAATCGAAAGCGAGTATGAGGCGAAATGCCGGTTAGCTCAAATGCATCTAGTCCCGTGACTATGCACCAGCAAGAAGAAAGGTCCAGACACCAAAAGCCCCGTGTCCCAAAAAGCCCATTGGAATCATCTCCCAGTACAGGAGGAATCATCGGCGTCGTCCAAAAGCACTTTCTGAAGACGCCGATGGGTGAATGCAAAAGGGGCTGAAAAGAAAAAAGCAAAATAGCCAAAGACTCCTATCCCAATGCATGGCGGACTCTTTCGTTTTCCCCAGTCATTCAACGTGCGCGTGTAAGTCGTGTCCGCCTGCCGCGGATGATGGTGTCTACCAAAGACGTCCAGCGAGGCGCCGGCTCAGTTTCTTCCGCTGGCTCGTCTGCTCTGCCTGGCGAATGTTCCTCCACGAGCTGCGGTCACGATCATCCCAGGTCTGCATCTGTGCTGTTCAACAAGTTAGTTGATCGCACGAATTTCCTTGCGGTGTACTTGCCACGGTGCCCAACTTACCCAAGAATCGGTTCCATCGCCGGTCCTCTTGCAGGAGAATGTCATCCCCGGATTCTCGCGCGAGGCGTGACTGGCGTGCGCTATGGGCGGCCTCTTCACCGACGAGATACGGGTCCTCGAGGGGACGGAAGCTACGCGCGCGCTGGGCGGCTTCTTCTTCCGCGAGACGTTCGCTCATGAAGCGACGTAAGTGGGCGACGTGGTCGGCGCCGCCTTGGTTCATGCGCCGGCGGGCGACGTTGTTCAGTGTGGGGTTGGAGTGCACGGCGGACCAGGTCGGGATGCGAAACTGGTCTAGGCGGGGGGCTACGGAGGAAGCCGGCGGGATCGGAGGAAGGCCGGTGCGGGGCTGCGGTGTGGAGGAGTCGGAGCGGCTCGGGACCGGGGCGGCGGGGAGCAGAGAGGTCGGATACTGGGCAGAGTAAGAGGCGGCCGCGTTGCTGTTACTGTTGGAATTGGTATTCGCAGGCGGCGAGTACGCGGGGATCGGTTCGGGGTGCGGCGCGACGGAGTGGTATGAAGGTGCATCTGAGACTTTTTTGTTTGGTTCGATTGTTAGCTTGATTCGAGGTTCACGATTTGGCAGAGTGAGTTCGCTGTCGGTGAGGGCCGGGGTCAGGCGCCAGGGACACCCGCCCGCAACGGAGCTCCCCCGTGATAGCATTGTTCGACTCACAGTAAGACGGCGCAGCGGATCGGATCGAGGCTGTGTCAAAGTCCTCGGGGGCCAGCGCATCGGTGCGCGAGGGGAAGAAGCGTGGATGCTCGGCGACGGCAGCAGCCATTTTTGCTATGGTTGCCTCGGTGGGTGGGAATGAAGTTGAAGATGGCGGTGTGAGCCGGGTGGTTCAGGTGTAGCCGGTCGAAGGGAGGATGCGAAAGTTGGACGACAGGACAGCGACCATCTGCGTACGGAGGGAGGGCCGTTTCTTCGAGATTAACGGCGCAAGTGTAGGCGATGCCTTTCTGCTCGAGGTGTGCAGATGGATAAATATGGTCGGGCCCCGCGAGGTCGAAAGAGCAGGCAGGTTAAGAGGGGAACATGTGCAGGACGTAGATGACGCCTTCCAAGACCACTCAAAGCTCCAAGACAAAGAGGCCAGGGGAGAGAAATAGGAAGTAGAAGTAGGTCACGCACGAAGCGAGGCAGAAAACGAAGTGGACGCCGCCTACGGATAAAGCAACCCAGGCGATGGCTGTAGTTCAGTCCGAGCCGGCGGGAACTGGGATGCCTCTGACCGAAGAGGGGGGTGCCCTTGGCGCGTGTGCGTGGATGAGGGGTGTGGGTGGTGCGTGGAAGGGTGGGAGCTTGCAGCTTGGCGCAGCAGTAGCTCGCGAGCCTCGAGATGTATCCTGGTGTAGCGGCCGGGAAGGGATGGAACCTGTTCAGGACTGGTGTGGTCTAGACGTTTGCTTGCTTGTGTGTGTGTGTGTGTCTGATGGTGGTTTGGCAGGGCAGGACGACGCAGGTCAGATGTACAGTTTTCCTCTTTTGAGAAACAAGTTGGAGGGGTGAGGAGTTGAGGCAGTGGAAGGACGGGAAGCAGGAGACGGCGGACGGCATGCAGGTCGGGCGTGGATGGTCCCTTATGCTCTGTATCTGGGCCAGATCAGGATAAGAAAGTAAGTGCAGATCTAAGCGCGTCCACAGATGGAAAGACTGTCAATTCAGACGTAGTCAGAGCGGCAGCGCCGTGTATGCGTGGGCAGTTGTGTTGATGGTTGACGAAGACGAAGACAAGTTGCGGGGATGGATGGTGATAGGGAAGTCCGGTATCAGCACCAACACCAAAACCAGCAATACGGATAGCATCAGCAAACCCACATCCAGTGGCTGTGAGATGTGGACCTGGTCCAGGTAGACCTTCCTAGGTACCTTAGCCTCTAATTACTTACCTCAAGGCACTTCAGACGCAGGCAAGATAGGTACTACTCTATCTCAGGCTGCGGAGTGGTTCACCCCTCGGGGCGTCGTGTTCCTGGCGCAAACGTGCCGGTGCCGAGCATTGGCTGACGACGATGGAGCAACTGTCAAGTGAAATTCTGGCCATGGCACCGACGGCGCCCCATATCCATTCCCAGGGTCTGGATTCTGGGGGCGTGGGCGAGATGGAGAAAACGGAGCGTTGCCGAGGGTGAGAGAGGTGGACATGGACGGAGAGAGGATAGGGACCGGGATGCCGATGCAGTACGAGAGCCAAAGGGGATGTGAACGACAGGTACAGTGCATGAGCCGTGAACTCCAAGCTGGAAGTGCTTTCCGGAGAGGGTCATGGGCAATGGGCAGAATAACGCCTGCATTTGTGTTGTGTTGTCTTGGCTGGTCAGGAAAGGGCCGAGATCCCATGGGAGGGAGCCAGCCAGTAGATGAGATACTTACCCTGATTAGCACCAGGCAGATAACGAGCGAGCGAAATCAACAGAGGGGAAAGAAGCAACCTGGAAAATCAAAACCGGTGGAAGGAAGGACAGGAATCTACCTACCTACACTAAAGGAAGGCGTCAGTAAGCGCGGGGTCGTCCAGGGAAGCTCCACTCGGACCTTCCATTTTCATGTTCATCCCGTCGTCCACCATGACATGGACCGGACAAACTACAGCGGCGTGGACAGCAAGCACCTACCTAGCCGTCACTCTCCACTGGCCTAAAAAGCAAAGCCCATGCTCCCGTCTACGGCTCCGCCATCGCCGACGCCCACCGAAGGCTAAAGAGCCTAGAGAGGCTTTTAGGCCCAAGATAGAACAAGATTGGGTAGTGAGTGGCTGAGGTGCGGTCCAAAAACACCTCACCAATACCTAGGTATTTACCTCGACTGTACCTAGGTATCTGCCGTCATGCTGCCTTCCTGACCCAAGGTTTCGAGCTGTCGACATGCTTGTCGACGGCCTTGCGCGCACGGTCGCACGGGTATAAGACGATCAACAACGGGCGAAAGGTTGCCTTGCCTTGTCTTGCTGGCAAGCGGTCAGCGAACTGAGGTGATGTTTCGTTTTCCCGCTCGCTCTGCGTTGTCTCGGAGCCAGTCGATGGGTCGTTGCGGGTGCTTTTGTCACTCTTGGCGGGGAAACATCGGCCTGTGGAGGGACCCCAATTTTGTGGAGACCGACGACGTGCTCTGGGCAGGTACCGCCATGTACCCCGTATACCTGCCTTCCAGAAGGAGCTTCCCTCTGCGATGCGCGATAGCGGGGGTTGCACCTCGGGCCCATCCATCCGCGGGCAGCCATCCTGTGAGAGCCTGACAGGGATAGGGGGACGAGGTACGCCAAGGTACGCAGGCAATCCGTTCTTACCCAGGGAAGGCACTGATGATTCACGCACGCAGTTGCCAAAATAATGATACTGGACGTAGGTAAAGTGTAGGTAGAGTGTAGGCTTAGACAGGAAGCCGCAAAACCCTACTTCCCGCATTTCCATCCCACGTCGACAACATACACGATTTACATGCGAGAATGTGATGAGACGGCGGCACAATGACAGTTGCCCAGCACACTGTTGCATCGGAACGATACGGATTCCCCGCTGCGACCCCACGATAGCGCACCCAACCACCAGCAGGAAGCCCGATTTCATGCCTCTCTTTTGCATCCACCTCCCTCCACCGCCTCGGGGCACTAAGGCACGACTACCTGCGTTCCGTTAACACGAAAGAAGGAAACCGCGGCCCCCAAAGCTCACCACTGTGCATCCAAGCCGAGAACACGCACAACATCGACACACGTCCCGTTGCTAAGGCTGACGTGAAGAAGCACACCATGATGTGTAGTATGGAAAGGCCCTCTGAGAGCTGCCCAGACCTGCTAACTTGACACTGGAGCTACGTGTTAGCCCGCCTATCCACTATGACGAACGACCCGCCCCTGGCAGCCCTATAATACCGTCCAAAAACCTGCCTGGGCTTCCCTGTGTTGCGAATCCCGATAATCCTCAAGACGCGAATTTCCTCAGCCCGCCATCTCGTCTGGATTCGCAGACTCTCTGCTTCGATATCGGACTAACCTGTGGAACCGAATGATGCTGTCTTGCAGAAACAACAGCAAGAAATATTCGAAATTGTGGCACGCTACGCGACGTCGTGGAGCATCACCTCCGCAGCCACACCGGACATCTCCCCTGGGCTGAGCGTGGTGGCACGTCAAATCAAGAGATGGGTAGCAGATGCAAACCCCAAATCGTGATGCCATCCATCATGGCCACACGATCGAAATGTGGCTTGACGACTACATAGTATGCGCCCGAAGTGGCACACGAGCACACGAGCACCCGACACTCTCACACGACCACTGCCTCGAGACAACCCTCACCAGCACGGTAAGGCGCCTGGCGGTTGGGGGGCCATGCACACGGAGGATTTCTCCAACTGATCATCGCCAAAGGGTGTGATTGCACACACGCTCTTGCGCTCTGTCTCTCTTTTTAGCACAGATTTCGCAAGGCCGTTGCCATCGCAGAAGAATGCCGGATCGGCGCTGCACAAGCCGCCAAGCTTCTCTCCCTAAAGGAGCCTACACTGGTCGATCGATCAGGGTGCTGTTTGCAAGGGGGGCGTCCTCTTAGGAGCACTCGTTTCCCTCTTCGGCTCAGTTTGAATTTGAATTTTCCTAGTGGACGGGAGATGCGCGTCGTGAAGGGATCGTCGACGCAGCCGATATCCGTCTTCCGCACTCCTGGCAGGACCGTTGAACGCGTTGAACATCATGTCAGCATGTCGTCAGTCGTCTGCAAAGAAGTGAAATGGAATTCGGCACATCGCGGCCCCACGAATGCTCCATCAAATTTCCCGAGCCCCATGAGTTCGCAGGGTCTGGAGAGATAGAGGGGACCTTGGACTTTTGGCAGATGCAGAATGACATATTGATGGGCGACGAATGTTGACATTTCGGTGTACGCGCAAAACAAGGGTCAGACCGTCGATGTCCTAACTTCTAGCTCCGAGACAACTCAGCGCCTACTGCAGAGTGCCGACCTCTCCACGCTTGACGTTGCTCGGACAGCTATCAGGGAGAGTCTAAAGCTTGACTTTCGTCTGAATACTTGCGCTGAACCCTACCACTGATCAAGATCAGACTGAAACGAGGTCCTAGGTCCTAGGTCCTAGAGCTAGGTTGCCGCAACTGCGTCATACGGTCCATTCGTCCATGCTGCCGGGTGGCGACAACCACGAAGCTCCAGGCTGGGCCTCAGAGGGACATCTGAGAGCGATCGCGGTGAACCAGATTCTCGACCGTTGCCTGCCAAGCTCTTGACCTGAACAACTACCACCAGCTCCAGTTGAGGCGCAAGGCACAATGACCGACGCTTGTCCCAAGTCACCTCAAGTCTAGACAAGCGGCAACGGCGGCTCTCACTGCGAACTTGACCACGCCAGCGCTAACATCGGCATTGCCCTTAATCATCCTTCTTCCCAACTGTGCCGCCTTTTCTAAGACCCCAAAAGGTAATGACCACCACGGCCACCGTCGTGCCGAAAATAGCCCAGAAGCTGGCTCGGTATCCTGCCATGCGCGCCTCCCGCTCGTCAGCCGTCGATTGCGCCGTCACCGACGACGCGATGGCCGCCGTCACGGCAAGGCCCACTGCGTTGCCGATCTGACCTCCCTCGGCGAAGACACCACCGGCGAGGGACTGCAAGTCCGCGGGGAAGGCGTCGGAGATGATGAGGTTGGAGACAGTGAAGAGGGCTGTCCGGTGCTGTTAGCCGCAGGTTCAGGTTATAAAGAACAGGCTGGAGAACTTGCCATCCGCGCTGACAGGCGATAGAGCCAAGGCCCAGAACGGCGCGTACCAGTAGTACCCGTCGATATCGACCGTCGCCATGATAAGGGGTGCAACGATTGTGATGAGGGCCGAGACGCTGCCCAGGCTCTGCGCCGTAACTCTGGAAACGAGCCATGCGCATGCTACGTTGACCGCGGTTCCGACGATGATGTGCGGAAGGAATCTCACAGAGCTCTGCAGGGCAGATACGTTCTGCACCTCCTGGAAGCTGTTGGCGAGCCTGTCAGTAACTGTTTGTTGTCCGCTGTTTGAGCGTACTCACTATAGCATGATGAAGTACTGAATACTGTTCAGAGCGGCCCAACTAAGAAACATGGAAACCTGTGTTCTAGTCAGCATCTCGGCCCTCTTGGTATCGTATATGGGACTCGGCTTACGCAAATGGAAGTAAAGGAGGCATTCCGCCACAGCCTGTTCGGGATAAGCGCCGGCCGGCCCTTCCTCACTTGGTAATTCATCAACACCGGGAACGAGGCGAGCAGAACCACCGCTATGACAAGGAGAGCAATGTTGGGAGCATCGGCAAGTTTCGTGTAAGACGCTGTAGTCATGGCCAGCACGTACAGCAACAGCCCCAGCGCGACGCTCACGATAACGGCCCCGATCCAGTCTATGTCCTCGGCAAGGCGACGAGTCCATCTCTTCTCAGAAGGGCGATGGACCGACGGCAGAGACCATATCGCCGCCGTCGAGAGACAGACGTTGATGATGGCCATAATGTAGTAGCCCCACCGCCAACCGATCGTGTCCGCGAAGATGCCTCCCATGACGAGCCCCAGGGCGTACCCCAGCGGGAAGCCGATCCCGTTCATCGAGAAGGCGACATTGCGCCAATTGCCCTTGGGAAAGGTGCTCGTGATGAAGCTCATGGCCGTTGGCAGGCACATAGAGATGGAGATGCCCAGGACGGTGCGAAAGAGGATGAGTTGTACGCCGGTCCTGGCCAGGCCGACGGCCACCGTGAAGATGGCGTAGAGGAAGCTGCCGGTCAGCCACATGGACTTGGCCCCGACGACGTCGGCGACGGCGCCGAAGATGAGGAGCAGGCAGCCCGCGGCGAGGGAGTAGACGGCGGCCGGCCAGAGGGACAGTCCTTCCGAGAGGCCTACGTCCGAGGCGATGCGCGGTAGGGCGGCGATGAGGATGCCGGAGCCCATGGTGTTGAGGAAGTTGACGCCAGCGAGGGTGATGATGACTGTGACGCCCTTTGCCTTGGACACGTTGCGGGCCGGCGAGTCTGTCGAGTTCCCGCCGGCTGTTGAGGATACCAGCCGGCGCTCATTGTCTGGGGAGTTCGAGTCTTGGCTAAACGAGTTCTTGCCCTGGCTGGCTTTGGCTTTGGACTGGTTCAGTGAGTTTAATTCGATGCTGGGCGTTCGCTGGCTTGGGACCTCATGGGCTAATAATGCCTGCGGCATTGTCTCCTTGAGTCCAGGCATGGTCAACGGCACCTGGAATATCTAATACGGCACAGTGAATAGAAAATGTCTCTTGACGCGCTTGGTTCAAGTTTTGAATTGAAGATTGCCCCTGTCTTTTATAAACATCGCCATCAGCTGAGTTTCGGTACAGCCGAAGGAGTTGCGGTATTAAGAGCTGCCGTAAGGGCTGCAGTAAGCAGGCGGTTAGGGTACCCTGAAAGTCGCAGCCTGGAAATCGACAAGGAAGAGCCCCATGATTACCAATCTATACAGAGCTCGTCTATTTCGCTCAGTGATGAAAAAGGCCGCAACATCCTGTAGAGTTGGCGATCTAGAAGCTGACGCCATCTTCTCAGGTGAGTGGTGACTGAGACGGGTGAACGACGGAAGTCCCCACAACCACCAATTGCAATAGGTGGAACACGGCTTCCAGATTAGGTGGTTCGTAAGCTCGGACCATAAAGACATTACATAAGACAAGTTTGCTTAATTGAACATGTGACTTAGCAGGTGACCTCGCGTCCCTGGTCGATCCCCTCCAGGCTGGCGTCGCGTCTAGGTGCTTTTTTGAAGCCGCGGAGCCCCTCCTTGTCTCGTCATCGCAGCCTGCTCGCAATTGCCCTTCGATCACGAAGCTCCCTTCTTGGCCCGACGATGCCGACGACATCATGGCACCGGAGCATCTCAACGGCAAGGCCGCCGGCCCCGGCGCCAACGCGCCGCCCCCCTCCACGCTCGCCGCCCAGTTGGTAGAGAATATCCCGTTCTCCGCATCGACAAAGTCCACGCGCGCCGACGAAAACGCCGAGCTGAAGCGCCTCTTCGCTGTCATCGAGAAGATAAAGAACCAGCCAGAGCTGCTGCGGAATACCGAAGAGCGGGCGGAGCATAATCACATGCTGATCTACGTCTACGCCCGCGTCGTCCTCGAGGGCATTAGGCTCGACGACCCGTTTGCCGACCGGAACCACTTGCGCAACGAGGCGCTGAAGGCCATCAACTTTCTGAAGGTCACGGTCGAGGAGACGCCGTCGGTGCTGGGCCATACCACAGATGGGAAACAGTTTGTGTTCCGCGGGGAGGAGCCCTTATGGGTTTGGATCTTTCCCAAGGTCCTAAGGCTGCTCGGCCACGTCCGTTGCCTCGACCTCACTGAGGCCATTGAGGGCTTCTTTCATTTCCTGCTGCATGTAGTCGTACGCTCGGGGTCGACGTGGGCGTTTCTCACGCCCATGCTCTCGTACCTGCGGGAAACAACCACCGGTGAGTCGCTGGACCGCACCCCGGGCCGTTGTGAATACACCTAGCTAACTGAACCAGCTCTCCTTTCCCGTCTCCAAGGCTTGGCGCCGCCCCCGACCGGTAGAGATATGGCTTTAGACATGACACTCCCCCCTGCCACGACGCTTGAGATGTTGCTGGGAAAGCCCGGCGCTCTCTTCGTGCAACAAACTACATACTCCATCCCGCAGGTCTCGCAGGCCGCCCGCCAGGCATCGGCTTTAATATCAATGCTCGCGCATCCCTCCATTGCAAAGAGCCAGAACCCCGTTTCTCGTTCGTCCTTCACTGAGCTGAGGCCCTGGCTTCTCGATTCGTTGCTCTCTCTCCGTGCCGTGCAAAACACGTGGCAGGCCGTCGCCCCGACCATCAGGGCCGATTTGCTGAAAATTGCCACCCACTTGCTCCCAGATAGACCAGCAGCTGGGAAGAAGGCGCTGGTGTGGCACAAGGCTTACACGTCGCTCGCGCTGCTCTGCGCCGAACTGGCTGCCCGGCCGGACGAAATTGCCGGTTCGGATGACCAGAGCCAAGCCGCGAGGAGAGCGCTCTCTGTGGCCCTCATCCGGCTTTCCCAGGCTTCGCTGGTAGATCAGGAGGTCGGAAAGCTCGTCGCGCCCAAAATCGTGTTGCCTCTAGAATTGCTCTGCACTGAAGTCCCCTCTCTGGGAGAATCCAACGACTTCTCAGTACGTCGACTCTCTCTTGATGCTCTCCGCATGTGATAACTGACAAGTCCAAGCGCGCTATTCGAGTTCTCAAACAGGCCTCTGCAACTGTCGCCCCGGTGACCCTCGACTCGGAGACTCAGCCTGCTTCCTTCGTCGACTCTGAACTTCGGCAACTCGTCGAGGAGCTGGGTCTCACAGACGAATCTGCCGCTCATGATGCCGAGCCCGCCGTCAAGCGCAGGAAGGTCGTGACGCAGACTGACGGTGTCTCTGAGCTGTTGGGCCGGTTGTACGAAGTCGTCGGCACCCCGGACGCGTTGGGCATTGAAGATGTTCGGCCATCGATGCTGTAAGCCACCGCCCTACAACTCTTTTACACCCTGATACTGACATGTTCCAGGCCTGCTTACGAAGTGATCGAAGAAAAGTATCAACTCATGGCCATTGATCTTCTCTCCCGCATTTGCTGTGTGGCAGACGCGCCCACCACGGAGGATAACCCGGCCCCAGCGGAGTCCAGAAACTTCGTCTGCCCATGTTGCGATCGAAGATCCAAAGCACCAAAGAGGACCAAAGGTGATTCGTTCGAGGCGAAGCAAGCCGTACAATTGGTCTTCACAGAGCTTCTAAAGCTCGATTGCTTTGCAAATTCGCAACGACCGCGGGTGGTCGCTATGATTGCTATGAGACGAGTCATCAGCCATACGGATGATCCTGCCGTGTTTGATCTCGAGACGTCGCCACTAGCACAGTGGTGTCTCCAGAGTCTGCATAGCTCCGTTAGAGAGTTGCGCATTGCTGCAGGGTAGGTCTGCTGAGAATCTTAACTCCTGCGCCAGTACCACTGACCGAGTCTCACAGTCGAGCATTGGCTTTGTTCCTCACGGAGTCTAGTTCCGATGCGATTGGCTTGGACGTGGCCCAACGCAACCGCAAGAACGCGCTCAGCCTCTTGAAAGCTGCGTCGGAGAAGGATGCAGTCATTTTTCACGAGACCGGGGTGTTGGCTTGGAGCCAGCTGGGACGGTAAGCTCCTGTCTGACTTGCACGCAATTGGCTCGACTGAGGTGCTGACGAGCATCTAGGGTTGTCAATGGAGATGAGCTCAACCTCGTGCTACACCAATTGCTTGAATATCTCGGTAGCAGCAATAACCTCATCTCGTCATGTGCTTTCAACGAAGTAAGTATCCCGATGGCTACTACTTACAAGGCTCCTGACAGTTCATCAGATTCTGAACCTGGCTGCTGCCCGAAACGTAACACCGCGTGGCTTGTTCGAGCCCTTCTGGAGAAACCTCGCGTACTTCACAGTCAAAGACATGGTGTCTCGGCCACAGATTAGTCGTATGATTGCCGAGCTCATGCAGATCTCTGTGAACGAGTTTCTCCTGATCATCCAGACTCACGCTCTGCCGTGGCTGGTGTTGATGAGGAAGAAGGACGTGATCCAAAAGATTGCCGAAGCGCGAAACGAAAGAGACATCTGGGCGCCGATCCTTGATAGTGCGAACATCGGTAGCGTTCTTGCGTTGCTCATAGTTCAGGATGTGCCCAATATCGAGCAGTTCGTCATGTCGAGGCTGACGTCGGTGTCGTCCCATTTTGAGCTGTTGCCGATGGTCGAATTGATGCAATCCGAACTTGTCATCATTGTTCTTGAACTTCTCAAGACGGCAGGGGAAGCAGACGAGGCTCGAAAAGCCAGGGTAAGTTCCGCATAACGCTTGTGCGCAACAGTAACTGACCGAGCCGAAGGTTGTCGATGCCCTTACAAAAATATGCACCATGATCATGGTAGCAAACAAAGAGTCGAGGTCGAAAAAGGGCAATCTTATCGGGCGGTTTCTTCAGTCATACATCCTCGGCCTCATGGCCCGGCTAGCGGATGTCATCAACGACACGCCTCTGTTGTGCCCGCCACCCGAGGAGCAAAGACGCTGTATCCGTGCCATGGAAGAGATGATCAGGCTTTGCAAGTCCTACGTGCGGATTGCCCGCCCCCAGGTGAGTAGACTGAGTTCCCTGGTTGTATTTGCTTCACGCGCTAATCTCCCCAGATCGCCGCCTGCCTGCTGTCAGCCATGGCGCAGGACGAGGTCAGGGAAGCAGCTTTCTCGTGCTGGACTGCTCTTCTAAGCTACCTCGAGGCTGAGGACGTCGAGGTTCTGCTCGAGACGACGTTCTTCGTTATCAACCACTATTGGCCAGTCTTCAACGACAGGACGCGAACAATGGCCAGAGATCTGGTCGCGACCCTTTTGAAGGAGTTTAATCTTGTTCTCGTGGACAACATCTGGAAGCTACCGTCCCTGGCCCACATCGAAGAGCTCGCAGATGTCGAGGCGGAACTGCAAGAGCTGCGGCGGCAACAGCCTATCGCCACCAGAACTCAGTTCGCCATATTTGCCGAACGTGTTTCCCACGAGAACTCGGGCGTCGTGCTTCAAGCTCTGAACGAGCTCGTCGCATACCTCAAGCAAGGCGGAGCGTATCTTCAGACTTCGGCCATCGGCCAACAAACAGATGAGGTTGTTTCTACACTTCTCCGTGCCCTGCTCGACTGCGCTTCCAAGTACAGCACGATGCAGCTCGAAATAGCCAGTCTATGTACCCGATGTATAGGTCTGGTTGGATGTCTCGACTCCAATAGAGTCGAGGCGGTCAGGGAACAAAAATCCATGGTGATACTCAACAACTTTGACAATGCGGACGAGACGACAGACTTTGTGTTGTTCATCCTGGAGCAGATCCTCGTCAAGGCATTTCTGTCCACGACCGACACTAAGCTCCAAGGCTTCCTTTCGTTTGCCATGCAAGAGCTTATGGACAGGGTTGACGTGAAGGCGGCCTGTGCCATGAAGGAAACTGGCATGAGGGATGGGGCCTCAATCTACAGGAAATGGCTTGCTCTTCCCGAGAGCATGCGGGAAGTCTTGACGCCGTTCCTGACTTCAAGGTACATGTTGACGACGGTCAACATCGCGGCAGTCGAATATCCCATCTTCCGGCCGGGGACGGGGAGGACCTACGGGAACTGGATGCGGTTGTTCAGCATAGACCTATTGCGCAAGGGGCAGAACGAGCACGCGGATCTCATCTTCGAACCGCTCGGCCGCACCATTCGAGTCAAGGATCTGGCGGTCGCTGAGTTCTTGTTGCCCTACCTGGTCGTTCATGTTCTCACCGGCAAGCGAAGCACACGGAAAGAGCGCGATGGTGTAATCGGGGAGCTGGTTAGCATCCTCCAACACCAACTCCCCGATAATGCTTCTTACGCAGAACGTGAAGACATGAAACTGTATTGCGAGGTAAGAAGCAAAGCCGGCGAGCGGGCTGTAAGTACACGTGCTAACTGGAAGCAGGCCGTCTTCCGTGTTCTCGACTATGCAAGCAGATGGGTACAGGAGAAGACTGCCAGAAGCAAAACCGACCGCGACATACCGGCCATAGCAAGGATCGAAGAACTGCTGGGCATGATCCCGCCCGTCCTCATCTCGCAGAGGGCAGTGGATTGCAGGGAATACTCTAGGGCGCTCTTCCACCTTGAGCAACACGCCCAGCAGATGGAAGCCGAGAACAGCGACCCGAAGCAGAAGACCCTTCTCCTCGAACAGCTGCAGGACATCTACACCCAGATTGACGAGCCCGACGGACTGGAGGGAATTTCAGCCCATCTGCATGTCCTGGATATCAACCAGCAGATTCTGAGTCACAAGAAGGCTGGCAGATACACTGCCGCTCAGACATGGTACGAGATCAAGCTGGCGGAGGAGCCTGACAATACCGACGTGCAGATTGACCTGCTCAACTGTCTGAAGCAGTCGGGTCAACATGGTGAGTGTCTAACAGGATTCTGCCTCATGGTATTAGTGCTAACCAAGCTAGATGTGCTGCTCAACTACGTCGAAGGCATGCATACAGACCCCACGACGGTGAACAAGATTGTGCCCTTCGCAGTCGAAGCGGCTTGGGCAACCAGGAGGTGGGACACCTTGACCAAGTACACAGGTCGCTTTCACGGCAGTCCTTTTGAAGATTTCAACGTCAGTGTCGCGCGGCTGTTCAGCACTCTGAGACACGAAGGTGCCGACAGCAATGTGGTCTCCGAGATGTTGCAGAGTATGAGAGAGAAGATTGCTTCGGCAATGACGTATTCTGCAACATCGTCGTTGCAGGCCTGTCACGAGTTGAGGCTCAGATGCCATGTCCTAACGGACCTGGAAATCATTGCTGGCATGCAAGGCACGGATGACGGGGCGCGGCAGGAAGTCTTGACAATGCTCAACCGGCGGCTCGAAGTCCTCGGGGCGTACGTGAACGACAAGCAGTATCTCTTGGGCATCCGCCGGGCTGCCATGGAGTTGTCACGGTAAGCTCGTATCTTCACTTTCTGCGAAATCGCTCTAACAGGATGCAGGCCAAAGTTCACCGACCTTGATATTTCGTCGTTGTGGCTGTCGAGCGCCCGACTGGCCAGAAAGGCCAACTCAATGCACCAGTCTTTCAACGCCGTGCTCCACGCCTCTCAACTGGGGGATGGCGCCGCAGTCATCGAAAATGCAAGATTACTGTGGAAGGACGGCCAGACCCGCAAGGCCATCCAGGTCTTGCAGGGTGCCATCGAGGCTAACAACTTCATGACGCAAACCAACAACAGCAGTTCTTCGCTTCGCGGACTGACGCCCCAGGAGAGGCTGTTGACGGCCAGAGCACAGCTGATGCTGGCCAAGTGGCTAGATACTGCTGGCCAGACGAACAACGCTACCCTGCGCGCCAAATATCAACGACCGCCCAAGACGAACTCGGCCTGGGAGAAGGGCCATTACTACCTCGGGCGCTATTACAAGAAAGTATTGGAAACCGAAAAGGCGCTCCACCCGGACGATCAGAGCGACGGGGTCGTGCAAGGCGAAACCGCCAGGCTCGTCATCGAAAACTACCTTCGGTCACTAAACTACGGCACCAAGTATCTTTACCAGACGTTGCCCAGAATTTTGACATTGTGGCTGGAGCTGGCGGCGCAAGTGGACAAGGCACCTGAAGGCAAGGTCTCGGTGTCTCGTGAGCTCCATAGAAGACGAACGGATCAGCTCAACCTTCTTCACACCTTCCTGGACAAGTACATCGCGCGTCTGCCGGCGTACATATTCTACACCGCGCTGCCGCAGATCGTGGCAAGAATCGCGCATCCGAACCAGAACGTGTTTGAGAGACTCACGCGCATCGTCGTTAAGGTCGTGGAGTCTCATCCTCGGCAAGCTCTCTGGAGCCTGTTCGGTATCATGACGACAAGACAGGCGTCGGAGCGTAGGGTCAGAGGCCAGCACATCATACAGGCCCTGAAGGGAATATCAAGGAAGGTGGACGGCAGCAGCTACGAGTTGAAACAGCTTTTGCGGATGGGCGAGAAGCTCGCGGAGCAGCTGCTGCTGGCCTGCAACAACGGGGAGTTCCAGAGCAACAGGACGACGGTGGCCAGCATCACGCGGGACCTCAACTTCAACCACAAGTGCACCCCCTGCCCGCTGGTGGTTCCTATCGAGTCGTGTCTTACGGCCACGTTGCCGACGTTGACGGACAATGTCAAGAAGCACAAGGCCTTTTCTCAGGACGTCATCACCATCGACTCGTTCTTGGACGAGGTGCTCGTCCTCGGGTCCCTGGCCAAGCCAAGACGTCTGACGTGCCGCGGAACGGACGGCAAGAACTACATGCTCATGATCAAGCCAAAGGACGATCTGCGGACGGACCAGCGCCTGATGGAGTTCAACAGCATGATCAACCGGTCCCTCAAGCGCGACCCCGAGGCCAGCAGGCGCCAGCTCTACATCAAGACGTATGCCGTCGTGCCCCTGAACGAAGAGTGCGGCATTATCGAGTGGGTCGACGGGTTGAAGACGCTACGGGAGATCCTCCTCGACCAGTATAAGGCGCGGTCGGTGCACCCCGACTACAACGCGATCAAGCGGCTGATGGCGGAAGCGATGATGGGACCGAACAACATCACCAGGTTTACCGAAGGCGTCCTTGGAACGTTCCCTCCGGTGCTGCAGGACTGGTTTGTCCAACGGTTCCCCCACCCGTCGACGTGGTTCTCTGCGCGGCTCAAGTACACGCGGTCCTGCGCCGTCATGTCGATGGTGGGGACGATCCTGGGCCTCGGCGACAGGCACGGCGAGAACGTGCTCCTGGAGCGGGACAACGGCGGCATCTTCCACGTGGACTTCAACTGCCTCTTCGACAAGGGCCTGACGTTCGCGCAGCCGGAGAAGGTGCCGTTCCGGCTGACGCACAACATGGTGGCGGCGATGGGCATCTACGGGTACGAAGGGCCGTTCCGGCACTGCAGCGAGCTGACGCTGGGGATCCTGCGGCAGCAGGAGGAGACGCTGATGACGATCCTCGAGGCGTTCATCTACGACCCGACGCTGGACCTGCAGAAGGAGAAGAAGACGAGCCGGAGGTCGGACGGGGCGCCGCGGATGCAGCCGCAGCTCGTGGTCGACAGCATCAAGCGGAAGGTCAGGGGCCTGATGGGTTCGGACGCGATCCCGCTGGGCGTCGAGGGGCAGGTGGAGGAGCTGATCAAGCAGGCGGTCGATCCGAGGAACCTGGCTTCGATGTACATCGGATGGTGTCCGTTTTTGTAAAGGGGAGTTTTTGGGGGCAATATCATCACATAGACCGGGGTCGGGGATGGAGAGGTTTACGATGCGGTGTTGGCGGGTTTACAAAAAATGCATGATATCCACGGTGCTTTATGCGAGGGATCTGGTTTGGTATCTCTATTTTGAATGGTATTTCAAATGGATTCGATATTCTCTTCACTGCTTGTTTATGCTGGGCATCTCATGTTGTCGTGCTTGTTCCAAAAAGTGAGTGCCGCATTCCACAACACGTGTCGAGCAGAAACCAGGCGGTCGGTCGGGGTGCTGTTGCTGTGCCTCTCCGGCTGCCTGGCAAAAGTTAGGCTGCCGCGCAGGGGTCAGTGCCGAAGCTACAGGAGCTTGGGGCACCTGGACCGCCTAAGATTGGAGCTCGTAGCTCCCCAGGGCTAGGTGTCTGGAACTGGGACGGGGAAGGAGCTACCGAGCAACCTCCAGATAATAGAGCAACCACAACAGCAACAACCCCTCCTTTTTTCGGGTCAGTGCCTGCCTGCTTGCTGCTGCCCCAGCTCGAGCTCATTTCAACTCCCTTGACCCCGTTGCTTTTTCCCCTTTGTTCTGGTTTTTTTTTCTTCCCCTTTCATACAACCACACGTCACTCAGCACATTCGACGAGAAAAAAAAAATCAGCCAAAATGCCTACCTACCGCATCGGTAAGTTAATTTTGATAATCCTTCAAAATAAATGAGATTGCAGTGTGCAAGCGCAACACTGAGCGAAGCGGTCTCACGTTCGGCAGCTTGAGTCGGGACGCGACAAGCCACTCCAACTTACGTCATGAGATGGAGAGAGCTTGAGCTTGAGCTTGAGCTTCATTCCCAACCTCCCATCTCAACCATTGATGATATCGCCGCGCATGTTTCGCTGACCACTTCTCAAAAACACGCAGAGATCTCGCCTAACAATCGAGCCGGATGCACAGATGGCGTTTGCAAGAAGAACGCCGAGAAGTGCTTGAAGGGCTCTCTGCGCTTCGGCACGTGGACCACCATCATGGAGCATGACAGCTGGAAGTGGAAGCACTGGTAAGCCGCTCTCTCATCAAGCATCAATCTGTCCCTGCTGTAAGCCGCAAAACTCCATCAAATCTTTGTTTCTGACCATCGTTTAGGGGCTGCGTGTCTGGTGAGCAGATTAGCCATCTGCGTGATCTCGTTCAGAAGAACGGTGGTTACGACTTTGACGCTTTTGACGGCTATGATGAGCTCGGGTAAGTCCAACACACATGGCGACGTGCGAGTGTGTATCTGACGACCGCAGCGACCACCCTGACCTCCAGCTCAAGATTCGTGATGCCATTAAGCAAGGCCACGTCTCCGCCGAGGACTTCAACGGTGACCCCTGGATGAACGTCCCCGGCAAGCGCGGCATTCGCGGCAAGAAGCCCAAGGACTGGGACGACGGAGAGGTGAGTCGCTGCTGCCTTCTAACTGACTTGTATGATACTTACGCCTAATAGGACGACGCTGAGGCCAAGTCTGAGCCTCCCACTCCCGCTTCCAACGGCAAGAAGCGCGGCCGCAAGGCTGCTGACGACGAGGAGGCTGAGGAGAAGCCCAAAGCCAAGCGGACTAAGAAGGCTGCCGTGAAGGCCGAGTCCGAGGACGAGGAGGAGAAGCCGAAGCCCAAGGCCAAGCGAGGCAAGGCCGCCGTGAAGGCTGAGTCCGAGGACGAGGAGAAGCCGAAGCCCAAGGCCAAGCGCGGCAAGGCCGCCGCTGCTGCAAAGGCTGCCGACGATGCCGAGGCAGAGGCCCCCAAGCCGAGGGCCAGGCGCGCTGCCGCAAAGCCCGCCATCAAGGAGGAGTCTTCGGCGGAGGAAGACGAAGACGAGGAGGAGGCCCCCAAGACCAAGCGCAGCGCGAAGAAGGCCGCGCCCAAGAAGGCCAAGGTCGAGAGCGACGACGATGCCGAGGTCGACGCCGAGAGTACCCCTGATTCTGAGGAGGAGGAGGAGGAGGAGGAGGAGCCTGCTCCGAAGAAGGCCGCACCCAAGGGCCGCAAGAAGGCTGCCCCTGCTGCTGCGAAGCCCAAGCGTGTTGGTCGTCCTCGCAAGTGAGTTGTCAGGTCTGGATGAGTAAGAAGCGAAGCTGAACGTCTCAGGTGAACGCTTGCCTGTTTTTGCGTCTTTGAGCACAGCCGTTCTCGAAGTCATCTTGATGTCGAAGGCTTGATTTGGCTTTTTGTCTTGGTCAGAAGCTATTCCTGCACTGCGGTCTGTTCTCACGTCGTCTCTTGATCCCATACCCACCAACGCTACACCTCTTGACCCCGAAGGGTCGGAAATACTGTACACTATTCACTAGCTCGCATTTCCTTGTTTCGTCAGACTTTGGGGAGGGCCCTCGGGACGACCCGAGGAAAAGTTGATCGTTTGATTCCTGGGGAGGGCATCAATATCATGGACGGTAAGGCCGAAGTGCCTAGATAATCGAATGATGGGGATGCAATGTTATCCTGGCATACTCGTACTTCTACTTCGCGTCGTGATGTAGCGTGATGATTCGTAGTTGGCTCGCATGTAGTATCTGCTACTTTGCTTGGATTCTGCATAGGAGACGGTTGTCGATGGTGGTTTGCGCCTGTCCGTCTGGAATCTCCCCAGGGACAATAGAATTTGTTGTGAAGATTTGCTGGCGAAGAGCACTTTGGCAGGTCATTCTGCAGTCTTTAAAATCCGCCCTGGTATTCGGCAGCTGGGCAGCTCTGCTGCTCACTCTCATCCACCGCTTCTAGGTTTCTCGTAAGCCGAGACTGGACGGGCCCTCCGCATGAGTATTTAAGCCCTTGCCTTCGTCGCTACTCAGGTCTTTCCTGTCACGCAGCAAACGATCGAGGAGAACGATCTTCGCTGTGAGCTTCTTGCTTTCGCTTGACAGGTCGTTCTCAACTTTTCTGGTTCTGTGCCGTCTCGTGATCGTCTACGAAGGTCTTTGCGCGCTGACCTGTCCGCCATCTCTGTCTCGGGGGTATTCTGATGCATACATACAGGACGAAACGTTTTCTCTGTACTGTGATGTGGCCGTGGACCATCACCGGTGTTTGCTGAGATATCTTCGAGGGCGATCATAATATGCGCTTGATCCTGACGAAGATCAAATTGCCTGGCAGAATCTACCCCGGAGCAACTTTTACCTTCTCTTATATTGTAGAATCCAAAATTGGTCATCTCTAGTATTTCCTCTCTTCTAACAGCCCTAAGCTCCACGCGAGGCAGGTTTGTGACAATATAGGTAACCCAAAGAGTATAAAAACGAGTCGTGTTGCTCTGAATTGAAAGAGTTCAGGCAGCCGTGCGACTTCCATGCCAATCTCGCCGGACAATTGCGATCTTGTGACTCGAAAGAGTTCCTGGTCCGCCTTCTGCCTTCGAGGTGGCCTTGGACTGTAGAGAAAGTAAACAGCTGGTGAAGAATTAAGTGCGCTGGCTATGTTGTTGCTCGATCGTCCGTCACTCGTGGCTTATTCTACAGCAGAATACTGCTAGGTTGGTAGCTAGGAGACTTGGCGTCACGTCTTTAAACGAGGATCGAGGCCCTCCGCGGGTTTCGGGTTGATTGCCTCGCTGTACTCTCTACAGCTGCAGCCGCAGTCTCATTGTCTTCGGAAATACATCACGAAGACATACTGTGCCTGGTGTTTCCGACTTCAACGTGCCGTTGCTACCTTTTAAACCCTACGTCTCTGACGGAGCGTATCGCCTTTTGGTCTAAGTCGGTCGTGACTTCCCCCCCGTAATAGAGGACGGCCCTTGGCCAGTCTGTAAGGTTTCGTATAAATAGACGGCAAACCTCCTGGTTTTTGGTTTTTTGGAAGAGCAAACCAGATGTAGTCGATGGATCCAGTGTCGGGCATCCGTAGATCTCATTAGGCACTTCTTGGTTCCTGAGACTGCCGGGTGTTGGAATTGGATCGTCCATGTGTATTGTCACGGGTCTTGTGCTGACAGTTGTATGTCACGCCCATCTCTTTCGTCGTCCTTCACTGCTTTTGGAGTATTGGGCTAGGTGATTCACAGGGATGCTTTTGATGGCATCAAGTAATCAGTTAATCTTTTGTTTCATCAACACCACGTTCCAGTGCTTACACGCGAGCACCAGAAATGTCAGCAGAACCATCCCGCGCGCGAATCATTGCAGAGGCTGGGCAGTTTGAGCCGCTGCCGACGACCTTTTGTGTTATTTCCATGATTTCTTGCTATGTAAAACCATGTTATAGATCTGTAGCCGCAAATCTGACTGATAATCCGGACTCAGGGGCCAGCTGGCAGGAACGTGAGAGAAAAGTAAGAGACGGCAACCTTACAATCGATACGCATATTCCCTCCCTTCTCTACCAAGATTCTCATATATTTTGAGCCATTCCCTCGCATGCTTGGGGGAAATGAAATCCGTCGAGGGTGCTGTGCATCGCCCTCTCTGGCTACCTACCGAAAGATAGTAGGTGCCGTCGTGTTAGGTACCTGTTGCGTGATCTTCCGCTTCACGCCTGTTGGCTTATTACCAAACGGCGACAGACTTCGGGACCGGGATAAACTGCTTCTCAGGTGATATCCCCACGAGAGTGTAGTTTTGACTTGGGAATTCGCGGGTGCCGGCGTTGACTGTGCCGTCCGGCGTCGTCACGGGGGTATTCAGACTGATTTCTACGAGGGAAGCTGAAGGACGGTAAGTCACGACTAGAAACCTCGTCTGTGGTCTCAACGGCTGGCGTCGCAACTGGGAGCCAAGCGCCCTCGACTTAGCAAGCTCGTCCAAACGCGCGAGTGCGACCCCCATCCACGTCGGTCGTGGAAGAGCTCGCAACAGCTCTGGCGCTGCTTGCCAGGTTTTTGCCCACCTCGCGGGTTCCAATGTATACCCTTCTTCCGACGGCGCCTTCCAATCCACCGGGATACTACTTTTCCTCTCCGCGGTCATAGCCAACTCCAGCTGGGTAATGAGTATATGAAGCTAACTTGCACCGCACAAGCCCACCTTCGTCCCGCCAAACCCGCATAGTCCCAGACGTCTCCCCTAGTGTGCAGGTTACTCGAGAGGAACGAGTAGGACAGTCGACAAATTGTAGCAGCCGGCCAGCGGCGGATGTATCTCGAGTACCAATCAGCACTCGCGCGTGTTCAAAGATCCCTTCGTCCGTCATTCGCGTCGTATTCCGCGTGTATAGCGTGCCACGGCCGACGAGCAGTGAAACCGAGATGGGATGGTGAATGAGATCTCACAGTGTGTCTGAGCAAGGGCGCCTAGGATCGAGAGCGGCATGGCACGTCCTTCCCTCATCACCATAACCCCGCCGCCGTTGACACCATAGCGCGAGTTGAGTCATAAGTCGTTATTTGCTCCTAATACAATCTAACTCCGCCCGAATTCTCCGCCGCTATGTAGTGTTCGTAAATCGTTACACATGTGCCGGGCAAAGAAGCCAGTAAATGAGTAAAGCTGAGAAGAAAAGACACACATAGCCCCCGCCGGTAGATCCGGTTTCTCTAAAAAATGCCAGTACCGTCCAGTACCAAACGACATGTTCTGTATTCCGAATCCAGTGTAAGAGCGCCGTTCCGCCTCCTAGCAAAACGCTTTGAACAACGGCGGGGCTTGCTTCCGCATTTATATCTGCTAATCTGTGCACTCTTAATAGCGGCGGGGCCTTGTGCTGTCGTACACGACCTCGCGCTCGTAGAACCGCTCGTCGTCGTATTTGCTGGGCAGACGGTGGTGGTGGTGTCCGTGTCGGCGCTCGTAGTCGTTGAGCCACTCCTTTTCGTACTGAATCTCGCGAACGCGGTCCTTGCGCATGGAGCGGATTTCATCTGATAGGTAGACGAGGTCCTGGACGTCATCCTGTGATCCGTTAGTAGCCGTCAAACACAGCAAATCTAAGGTATTACTCACGTATTTGAGATACTGCATAATATAGAAGAAGTATTCGGTCTCCTCGAAATCATAACCCCTCTCGATGATAGCATCGCGGAGAACAAGATCCTTGGTGATCTCAGTCCACATCTCGTTCCGCTTCTGAGACGGACGTCCGCGGCGCTCCTTGGTCTTCTCGATATCGATCTCGGTCTCGCGGTCGTAGACTTGCACGCTGAGGCGGTCGCGGGAATCTCTCGGGGACGGTTGAGGGAGAGGCGCCGGGGTCGAGATGGGAGCCCCATCACGCTCGGGAATGAACTTGGAGCGCCTCACGCCGTTGTAGCGCTGCCAGGTGACCTCGGCAGAGCCACCGCCCACGCCGTCCATCTGCACACGCTCGGTTCCAGGGGGCACGTCGACGATGGTCCAGTCCTTGGTGGCACCGCCCCAGGCCTCGCCCATCTTGCCTCGCTGGTCGATCTTTGAGGTGATGTACTCGGCCTCTTCGTCGACGGGAGTGCGTGCAGCAGCAGAATGGGCTCTGCGACGGGAGCCCTGGTAGTGCCGGTCATCGATACGCAGGCGATCGGTGCTCACGACGAGATCTCTGTCCTGGTAGGCCGGGGACCTCCGCTCGCGGCTGGGAGAGCGGTGCCGGCTCGACGACCGGTGAATGTCGATATCGGTCCTGTTGCGGGACATGTTGATATCGATGTCCAGCTCCCGGTTTTCAGTCCGGGTAATGGGCCTGGGGGCGGGACGGGGCGGAGGAGGGCTGGGTGCACGGGTGATGCCTGCGGGTGGTTAGTTTCTTTCGGACCACATGTTCAACATTTTGCGTAGGCTTACCATGATCGATGTGTCGGTGGTGAGTAATAATCTCTCTTTCAATGGTAGGTCCGCGAATCACTTGAGGGGCAGGAGCAGGGGCTGGTGGAGGAGAGGGAGAAGGGGAAGGGACGCGCTCCCTCTCTCTCTCGCGCTCGACGATGCGCACACCGACGCGGCTGCGTTCCCTCGCCGGAGGCGGAGACGGCGAGCGCTGGCGCTCAACATAGCGAGCCCGGACGAGCTCGGGAGCGGGAGGTCCGCGAGAAGGGCTGCGGATCTCACGCTCGCGCTCGGAAATGCGGACTCTGGAGCGCTCGAGCTCCTGGTCGTGGACGTGCGGGGGCGTCAGGCTGCGAGCCCTGCGGACGATGCGCTCGCGATAAACGGGACTCGGGGTGCGCTGACGAGGCCTCGACAGCTCTCTCGATTCAACCTCTCGGCGGCTCAAAACGAGCGCGCCGGCCTCTGGAGCGCGGTCATCGCGGAGAAAACGGAGGCGGTCACCCTCACGCTCGCGGTCTCTCACGCGGACGTCGACGTCATCAAATGCGACCCGGCTTTCGGCCCTCTGGCGGCGGGGCTCGTAGAAGCGGTCCTCGAAATCGTTTGAACGGTAGTTGGCCATGATTTTTTTCTTCTCTCCCTCAGGCGGAACACAAACCGTCTATGGTTTCGGGAGGGAGTGGTGCAGTTGAGAGGAGGGTGCGGGAGTTTGGCGGGAGTTTGTCTGAACAGGTGGGATGAATGGCGGGGTAGTAAGCCGTTTGTGGGTGCGTAGTGCGTAGCGCGAAATAGCGTGAGCGTTGGCGACACTAAAGGCGACAAGACAACGGGATCAACGGGATCGCACGCAAACAAAGAAGCGACCCGGGAATACGGGTAAGTCAAACGTCCCTCGCGGCACCGAGGAGCGAGCGAAAAGGTCTGAAGTGGAGGAGGTACTTTAATCAGAGAGGGCCGAGCCTGGAGCTAAGCCGGCTTCTTGTGAGGGGAGGGAGGGGGCGGTGACAAGAAGTGATGAGTGAGTGAAAGAGGGAAAAGGAACGGAGTGGGAGCAACGTCGTCATACCACAGCAGAAGCTTGGTATGTATGTAAGTGCGTATGTAGGTAGGTGGTATGTAATAAAGACGACCGACAGGTGATATAGGGCCAGCAGACCAAGTGGGAAGAAAAAGCAGGCTGGGCTGGGCTGGGTGCCGTCAGTTCGTGGGGGACGGGAGGCGGATGGAGGGGGAGGGGGAGGGGGGAGGTGGAGTGGGAGGTGAGATGAGAGGTGAGATGAGAGGTGAGTGAGGTGAGGTGTGAGTGAGGGCGAGGAAGAAGGCGCTGAAATGGGAGGGGTTGGCCGGCTTTGGCTCTAAGAGAGGAGAAGGAGTTCTCTACGGTTCCAACCGTGGGCGTGCGTCGCGTGCGGTAAGGCGAGGGACCGCTGTCGGCTGTCCTCTAGCAGGGGTATTCCCGACGTTTTGTCCAAGGTATTGCGGCACGTTGCGGGAAGCGGGACGGTAGGGATGTCGTCGCAAAGGCGATCGAAGATGTGTGTGTGCCAGTGTGGTGGTCGTCTGTCTGCCGGGTCGAGTAGAGAACCAAGTCCAGGAGTCCGGAAGTCAATGATGCACGGTGCGTCGGGCTGAACCAGAGAAAAGCAACCAAGCAAAAAGCCTGTCTGTCGAATGGTTGCACTTGTGAGCAGAGGCGAAGGATGACGGGCAGGAAGCCTGAAGCCGGAGGGACGGACGGCAGGCGGCGGAAAGGCACAGAATGGAGATGGAGATGCAGAGAAGACCGAGGACGAGTGCTCATTGATTCATCATCCACTACGATGCATTCGAGGCATCCACTTGGGCTGTTTCCTCACCGATCTGATTTTCAGGGAGCCCAATGAGCAGGGACCAGACCTGTCGCCCGCAGGTTGAGGCGTTGATAATATTACCGTCAGGACGCAACTGATTTGTTGACAGTGGCATTTGTATTTTGTATTTCTACATTTACTGATTACTGCGGTATCTAGATGTATACATACCCAAGGCAATCAATAAGACTGTTGGCTGCTGCTGCCTCGTCTCGTCTATTACGAGTGGAAGGCGGCGGCAGGTTCCCTCTTTCCACAGCCTGGTTCGTTTCTTCACCCGGCGTTGCCTCTTACCTCGCCAATGCCACCTCGACTCCGGGAATGTGCACTAACAATGAAACCTCGCGTCCCTTCCCTGGAAAAAAGGCTTTGTCAATATGATATTTTCACCAAGTTGGTTCACTGCGCCAGAGACCTGATTTAGAACTTATTTACCTTTTGCTATTGCTGATGAAACAGGGGGGGTCCTAATTGTGGAAGGAACGGGAAGAAGCTAAGACGACCGAAAAGCGGGCCATCTCGGCGAGACACTGCTACAATTTAGTTCGCTGCTGGACCGTAGGGAGGTCTAGTCACTGCTACAGCTGTAAAATCCAACTTCCAGGTTGTGCTTGGTGTCCCAGTGTTCCCCCATCACATGGAAAGAAGCTCCGCTCCAGCTCCTTCCCTCCTGCTGCCTGCCCCCTCACCGTCCGTCGTCGTCCCTCTCTCTCTCGGGCTGTGCCCAGCCCCTCCCAGCTCCCAGCTACCAGCTGTCAACTTGTCAAGTGAACTGTGACTCCTCCACTGCATCGTCAGAAGAGACACTGACGCAATGCTGCATCCACCCCAACCAAGCATCCAGCCAGTCCCATCGCCGTCTTCCGCCGCCGACTTCTTCCACCTCCGTCCGCTCTGCCAACTCCCCTCTGCCCACTTTCGTATGCCGCCAAGGCCCAAGGCAACTCCGGGCGAGTAAGTCCAAAGCCCAATTACCAGAGCTCTTCCAACTGCCGGCCATGGAACTCAAGGGTCCTATTCGCCCTGATCCTGAAGCCCTTTTCCCTGTTCCAGATTGGAGCCTTCCATCATCGTGTCACATTTCATCGCCTGCTAATCGTTTGGGAGCTATAGCGTTCTTTTCTTTCTGCCCCCGAGCAGCAAACACCACCTCCTACCAAAGAACCCCTCCGCGGAACACACAGAGATGGTTAAGCATGTGGTTGGGGCCGCTTGCTGCCAAAGCCTCCGCAGTTGGGTTCCGCCTTCACCCTCCGGACCAGGATATTGCTGCTCCCGCCTCAGCCTGATCGCCAGGACCGGCCCATCTGTCAAGAGCCCGACATGAGAACAAGCTCGCCTTTCCGGCTCATCAGATGCCCATCCTGCCGCTTTGCCTTTTGCCTTCCGAATCCTTCACCCCGTGTCCCGCCATCGTCCAATCCCAACATGGTTTAGAACGCGCTTGGTACGCCGCCTTTGATTGGGCTGGCCCGCCATCCTCGAGGACCCTTGGAAAGAAACAGGACATCATCCGGACCGACCACGAGCTGCTCCCGCAGGTTGCGACCTCCCACACCATCATGAGACACCGCCTGCCTGTCTGCACCTCCTGCGTGCTATCAAACTCGGCCTTTCATTGGCCCGCAGCAACTACATGCCCTTCAGCCCATCTGCGGCCGCCATCTCCTCAAACCGGCCCCCAACGTCAGCGACGGGCTGCCTCGTCAGCCGCAGCTCGCCGTCGCCTGCTCTACCGCCGTCGCCAGGCACCGGCTAATGGTCCGGGTATCGTGAATCAAGGATGAGGCTCTAGGTTTCCTCGATCAACCCGGCTGACTACACAGCTGGCGCTCTGTTGGCGCGGGAGCTCCCTCTGGCCTCCATCACCTTCGCGCCCAACGACTCCAAAGAACGCTGTTACACTTTCACCGCCTTCGACGAAAATACGACCTGGCACTCATGGAATCTTTCATGTTCGTCATTATTCAATAAATCGTTTAGCCCTGGCCCTCAGCTCCCTACCGTCTCGCCGCTTGCGCCTCCCTCCAGCCCCCGATACTCCGTCTTGCCCCGTTCTGCCCGGTGGCGTCCATTTCTCGCCAGTGCCCTTCGCCGAGAAGCTCGTATCTGTCACTCACGGTGTTGAGCTCTTGTGGGGGTACTGTATCTACCGCGTTCGCCTCCACCAACTGCGTTCCGAACTTTTCGTTCGGCCCCTCCACGGCCGACACCGGCGTGCCAGCTCCGTATACGCCGGCTCCAGGTACACCAGCTCCGTTTTCGCTGTTTCCGAAAGATGTCTGCCGAGTGAAGGCTTCGATTTCCTTCAGGCGCGCCTCCTCCACTGCCACCTGCTGCCGCCGTCTTCGAATGAAAAACACGATGCCGATGCCGGCGAGAGCAATGACTCCAACGCCAACTCCCACGGCGATTCCGGCCTTTGCTCCGACTGACAAGACCATCGGCTCGGCGGTCGCGGTTGCGGTTGCTGATGGTCCGGAAGACGCAGACTCGTTCGGGTCTTCGGCGGCTGGCTGGGTCGTATTGGAGCTCTGGATTACAGTTGCCTGGGCCCAGAGCCCATCGCTGCCATGGTGAAGCTGCACGGTGCTGCCGTTCGAAGAATAGTACAGCCATATTTCATTCGTGGCGAAATTGTTCACTGCTGCCAGTGGGCCGCCGGCCTCGTCAGGCGCCGGCCAGAGGCGCTGATCCTGGTCTGGCATCACCGTCCACTGCCAGGCGATGTTCGAGATTTGGTGGAGCTTGGAATCAGTTCCCAGGTAAAAGATGCTTCTGACGTAGGAACTGTCAACCGATGCTGCGATATTCGTCGTAGCGCCAGACCACGCCGGCAGGGTGAAGTTCGGCGTCTGTGAGGAATCCAACAAAATACCGGCCGTGTCGGTCTCGTTTGTCAATGAACTGTTCGCGAGAGGTTGCGGCAGCGTGGCTTTGCTCCAGTTAGCATCTCGACACGCACAATGCAAGACCGGACTAGGGGGCACGAACCAAGGCGCCAAGTGTTGTCCTTGTAATACCTCGAGATTTCGAGGTTCTGGGCATCTTTGGGGAATACGACCGACATATTCATCTGGCCCGAGTGCAGAGAAGACAAAACCATTGTCGGCACCTCCTCTTGAGATATGCGGCCCACCAACTCCCAGTCCGTCTTCGTCGTGTACGACAAGGCGCTGACTCGCTTGTTCTCGTCGTGAAAGAATAGGCGATACCCATTGTCTGCGCCTAGGAGCTCGACGGCGAGACCGGTTTCGGGGTGGATGGAGGTAAGCTTCGCCGTGGCAGAGATATCGAATTCGCCTTTCACGGTGTACAGGCCCGTTTCCATGTTGCACTCGAAGTATCCGTTCGCGATGGAACCATCCTGAGTTTGGTAGAAAATCGAAGCCTGGAGAGGACGTCAGCCGCGATCACGGTACGGCCCGGTGCGTCGGACGCACGATAGTATGCTTCTTTTCCACGTCATACCAGCCGGCGCCGGCAACCGACGTGCCATTTCGAGGCAATTTGCGTAGTTTGAAGGCGTTACTCCCATCGGTGGGGAATATGGGTGTGGAATTGCTGTGGCAGGCGCTGTACAGGATCTTGCCCGTGGTGGGATCTTGTTTCGCCATGTGAGGGCTCAACTCGGTCCACCATGCTGTCAGACCCGACGCCGGGGAGAGCAAGGCTGTCATCGCTAGGATGGCCTTCGATATAGATGGGACCATGGCTGCAGTTCGTGGAGGTAGGCGGCGAGGGACGCGAAGGACGAGCAACTACCAGACGTGATCTGCTCTAGCAAGCGCGTGTTGACCTCACGAGGGGAACTCGCAGGATTCCTTCAATCGAAGAGGCAACAGTCACCACGGGGTATGGACGGACGAGCGGGTAGGAGACAAAAGGAGCAAATGGCCGGCGGAATCGGGGACGACTGAGCTTATCAATATTTCGGCGGGGTTGCAGTCGACCGACGTCCAGGGTCCAAACACCGAAGGCGATCTCTGCCTATTCAATATTGCATCCCCCACGCCTAACTCGGGAACCTCAACCGCAGTCTTGACTTGCAGCACGACTCTGCACCACTACTGCCGCCGGCTAACTCCCGGAGGACCCAGAAGGCGAAGCGTCGTTAGCCTACTTGTGGATGGGCCCCATTGAACCGACCGCTCGTCGGCCAAATGCGTACCTCAGCCCGATCATGGCAACCCACCCTTGTCGCTGACACAGCAAACGGCACCCCAAATGACGAGCCAATTCATTTTGGAGTCGTTCTGGTGCTGGAAATCATTGGCCCAGTGATCACCGCTTATGACGAGAAAAAAGATGACATACGGGCCCAGGGTGTCTGTCAGGTCGAGTGTTGCGAGATTGGCTGCCAGCCAGGCCGGATCAGCGATAGTCTTCGCATGGATGTGCCCCAAGACTACGGGTGTGGCGTTCTTGGGCTCCTTGGTAGGGCTATCCATCCGCGAGCCTACTTCTCCAATCAGACGCCAATTTCCTGCGAAATCTGATGGTGGCCATCTGATCAAGCTCAGGGGCTGAAAAGCGGCTGGGTTGCTCGTTGCAACCTCACAGTCTCACCTCCTGCAGTTCATCTCAGCTCATTTCTTGCTCGTTTGATATCTTAGACCGGACAGCAATGCCTCAACTTTCTTTCGTCCGGAGTCCTTTCGTCTAAAGACGCCCACACTCCACGGCTGAAGCGGAGGAAAGAAAGAGCGTGTCAGGGTCTCTATCAAGGCCCGTCACAACAAGTCCGAGCCTGCCTCTCCAGACTGCACGTCTCCTCGAGTCCTCCCCAACCTCCCTCGTGATGGATGACATGGGTCGTCAACCGGGGAGCCGGGCCCAGAATGGCCTTTTTTCGCTTGTTTTCACTGCATGTGTCCTTCGAGGGCGGGATCAAGACAGCGCTGCGACTCTAACCCGCAAATCTTTGCCAGAGACCACTTTAAAATGGGGCCTTGGAAAAGGACGTTTTGGTGCTTACTGAGCGCCAGACCCCACACCCACACCCCGACAGGGATCAACGGTCCAAACCACGAACCATCGGTCAGTTGGTCTTCTGCTTTCTCTCCCAACCCGCAAAAGGGCCCAGAAAGACGCGCGCCACGCGCCCCGAGATATCGACGATGGAAGATCTTTTGTCGTTTGGAGCCGTCTCTACAGCCGCGAGGAGGACAGGCTAGCCGCGATCAACTGTGCCCTTTGGCTGCGTCGTTGCCCATACGAGGACGATCGATCCTTCAGCCTTGTCTTGAGTAATCACCCCAACCGCCCGCCCCCGAGCGTCTGTTTTACCTCAGCCGCTTCGTTCCTGCAATTGTAACGTGATTCACCACAAGAGGGAGGGAGGAAGACTGGGTCGCCTTCAAGGGACAAGCTTCTCTGGCCCCTTACCCGTCTTCACCTCAGCCTGCCCGGATCCAAACCTTTCCGGAGCCAGCCGAAGAGGGCAAACCTCAACCCCGGCCGTCATCTGTCCCTGGTCTGCAGAATACACTGCTGACATCAGCGCGGCATCTTACACGGCACTCAACGAGGTTGTTTCTCTTGCTCTCATCAGTCTGACTCTGCAAGGCCTGCGTGTACCATTGGCAGTGAGACCACAGAGCCGGAGCCAGAGTCATAGCTCGGACAGCCCGACTGCGACGCTCCAGTAGGCTGTTTATCGATGATCTGACGACATATCCCACGTGTCCAATGGCCGGCCTAGCTGAAAAAGCCAAAGTAGAAAAAACTCCCGGCCGCCTCTTCCCAGCTTGCGGGGATCCCGAGTCCACTCCTCAAGGGAAGCCTTGTCAGAATTGCTACCGTTGGTATCTGCAGAATGCAAGACGCACCAACACCTACGACGAGGGGGATGGGATTTCGTCCAACTCTAGTGGACGGACTAATTCACAAGTCGAGAGAGAGTGATGGTTTGACCACCCCTCGAGCAGGCCTGTCTAGTCTAGCCCGGGGACCCCGGATAGTTCAAAAAGTCTTTCTTGCTTGTAAGTTGCCCCCGGAGAGCTGGCCGCACGCGGGACGGAAGGACTCCGAAGAGGTAAGGACCGAATTGAATGCCAGAAAACCCCCCTCCCCTCTCCTCGTCTAGTGCATTTGCCCTCTAGATAGTACCAGGTCCTTGGTTGATTACTTACCTGGCCCCAGGGATCAAGGTCCTTTTGTGCAGGCAGGGGGGTGATGTGATCATTGTGATGGACTCGAGACGGGACCCAGGTAGGTTATCAGAGGCTAGTGCAGAGCTCGCGGGCGTAAAAAGAGCATGGAAGCAACGTAAGCATCCGCGTCTAAAGCGACGACGGTGCCCTGCGCGCGCCCGTTTTCGGGTTCGAACCTCGCGGTAACATCACACCGGAGGGAGGAGGCAAGAGAGGTTTCAGAGTGAAGAAATGCATTTAATCAAGTTTCCCTAGGTAATTCATGGCCTAACCCCGACGCGCCCGTCAAAAAAGAAAGAACACCAATCCAATTGCTCCCCATGTTTTCCCTTGCATAGAACTTCCTCGTCTACTATCCTCGTCCTTGTTTCGTCTCATGAATCAAACTCGAGGCCTCTCTTGACGTCCTTCGCCCGCAGTCCGGTGAGGCTCTCCTCCGGCTTGTGGTGGGCGGGTCTGCCCGAGAGCATGTTGACCGTCTCCATCATGTGCGCCCAGTGGGCCGTCTTGGGCCGGCGGTTCTTCCAGTCCGTGTCCTGCTCCTCGAGCTCGATGATGGGCGTGAAGACGACGCTGGCGCCCTTGATTCCGATGACGGAGGCGCTCATGCCGTCCTTCTTGCACCTGTTGTGCGACTTGGGCCTGAACTCCTCGAGGTGCTGCATGCACTTGATGGCCAGTCTGACGGCACGGCATCTGTCCATGGGCGAGGGAACGCCACCCTGCTGGACGTGGCCGGGGATGCTGTCGCGGGACTCGAACCTGCCGCGGGCCTCCTTGCGGATGATGTCGGCAATGAGCTTGGCGTTGAAGACGTCGTCGGCCTTTTCGTTAATCAGGATCAGACGACCAGAAGACGACTGGCCCTTGTCGTGCGTGAAGACCTCGCGGAGGTGACGGACATCTGCGGCCAGCATCTCCAGGTCCATGCCCTCCTCTGGCGTGTAGACAGCGCTGGCGCCCACACTCAGGCCGGCCAGCGTGGCAATGTAGCCGGACTTGCCACCCTGAGTCTCGACGACGAAGACACGCCGGCGAGTGGCGGACGCCGACTGCTTAATCTTGTCACAGTACTGCACCAGCTCGTTCAAGCAGGTGTCGGATCCGAGGGAGTATTCGGAGCCGGGAACGTTGTTGGAGATGGTGGCGGGCAGGAGCACCATGGGAATGCACAGGGAGGGGTACGTGTCCCGGGCCTTGCGCAGTTGAGAGACGGCGTGGTAGGCCTCGAAGCCACCAACGAGGAAAAGACCGTCGAACTCGTACTTCTCGATGAGATTGGCAATAAGCTCCATGCCGGACTCGGACGGAAGCTCTCGGTTGGTGCCGATCTCGGATCCTCCCTTGGAGGCCCAGCCATCGACCTCAAGCCAGTCGAAAGGTCGCACTGCACCGAGGGGCTTATCGCCGTGGTGTCTCGCGAAACCGGCAAAACCGTTGTGGATCGCGACAGGCTCGTGGCCGCGGGACAGACAGTACGCAACACCAGCGCGCACGGCAGCGTTCATACCACCGGCCGGCGCTCCGACGTTGATGAAACCAATCTTCATTCTCTGTCACGTTGTCAGCACGTTTCCCCCACCAGCAGGCCATGCGAGGCACTCACCTCCTTCTCGGGAAGGTGATGGTCGTCGACTCTAACGTTCGTGGTCAGGTTGTACGAGCTCAACATCTCGGAAAACTCGGCGTCACGAAGAGACATGGCCTTCTCGAAGTCCTTCTCCTCAACAGCCTTTGCGACAGTCTTGGTGTCTTGAACGGCTTTCATGAGGGGTCTGCGGATGATCTGGTTCTCGGTAATGGCGATGAAGCAGGTCTCGGTCTCGGGGGTGGCCTCGAGGACGGCCCTGACAGCCTCAACACCCTGCAGGGTCGCTAGCATTCTGTCGTACGCGACGGCGGTACCGCCACGCTGGACATGGCCAAGCGTTGTGACACGGGTATCCAAAGCAAGACCGTCCTTGTCGGCGAGCAGATCCTTGACCATCTCTGCGGTGATCTTCTTGCCATTGGCATCTTTGGCGCCCTCTGCAATGATGACAATCGTCTTGCGCTTTCCGTAGCTTCGGTGCTGGGTCTTGTCAGCCATGTTTGTCTCGCCAGGGGTCTGCCGATGATCCATCTCACCCTCTTCACGATGTCGCACATCTGCTCTTCCCAGTTCTCTTCCCTGGGCTTCTCGGGGATGAAGATGAAGTCGGCGCCCGTCGCAACACCGGCCATCAGAGCCAGCCAGCCACAGTGCCTGCCCATGACCTCGATGACGAAGGCGCGGGAGTGGGAAGAGGCGGTGGCCTCGATGTAGTCGACCATCTCGCAGATGCGCTCGAGGGCCGAGTAGCAGCCAATGGTGGCATCGGTGCCGGACATGTCGTTGTCGATGGAGCCGACCAAGCCGACAATGTTGAGGTGCTTGTAGGGCTCGACCTGCTCGGCCTTGAGCTGGCCGGAGGAGACGAGCTCCTCGACCAGGGAGGGCCACTCGGCGCGGAACTTGTCGGCACCGGTCAGGGAGCCATCACCACCGCAGATGATGAGGGCGTCGATTCCGTGGAGGATCATGTTCTTGGCGGCGGTCACGCGGCCGGGGCGTTCGTAGAAGGCCATGCAGCGACGGGTTCCGATGAGGGTGCCGCCCTGACCGAGGTAGTTGCGCACATCTCCCCACGAGGCCTTGCGGATCTGGTCGCCGCCCTGCACCAGGCCCTCGTAACCATCGTAGACGCAGTAGGGATCGCAGCCCATGTGAAGGGCCGTCCGGACGACGGCACGCACAACGCCGTTCATGCCCGGGGAGTCACCTCCCGAGGTCATGATGGCGATCTTCTTCTTGGCGGCCATGACTGCGGACGGAATTTGGCGGGAGGGTGTTCGTGGATTGTCGTCGGGTCCTCGGTGTCAACGAGGTGAGACGAGGGGAGGGTGGGAGGAAGGCCCTTTAGGAGGAGAAAGGTCAGTTAGTGGTAGGTCGGGATGGAGGGATGAACGGATGGATATTCAGCGAAGCCAAGGCCAGGGCCGGATGGTAATATGCAAAGGGATGATCGTACGAGTCGGCCGGCCGTGCGCAAAAACAGGGGAACGGTCGAGGGGAAGGGAGGGAGGAGTGCGTGTCAGAAAGATCATGAACTTGTCTCCCAAGGCTCAGGCGAAGGAAGCAGACGCGCCAAGTTCTTGGAAGCTGCGAGGTGGTTGGAAGCTTGGACGGGGCGTGGGAACTGGGCGAAGGGAAGCTGCGAGACAGATGGAGGAGATATGCGCGCGTAGGTACTTACTGGCCGGGGCTATGGACCTATCTGGCTCTGGCTGCGGCTGTGGCTCGGGAGGGCGACGGATAGGCAGGCAGTAAGGTAGTGAGGGTAAAAAAGAATTCAACGAACGTAGCGTCCGTCTCGTCTCGAGTGCCAGATAATAATAGCGTGCGCGCCGTAGGTCTTAGGTTGTGTGTGTTTTATGGCGGGGTTAACTAACAGGCCGTTCTCACGCAGAGTCGCATTAGCAGGTCTCCAACTGCAGGGGTGAAAAATAGACAGGACGGTCCCAGTGCAGAAGCCGAAGAGTCAATCAACCCCTCCCCGTCCCCAACAGAGCCCGGCGGCGCCAGTGCAGCGCAGTGACGTGTAGTAGTGGGTTGGGGAGCTCTTATCGCTTATCGTGGCGCGGGGGAGCTCCGGCCATCGCGGGCAACCCAGCAAAAAATGACCGCCGAGGCCGATGACACCGCACCTATGAAAACCTCTTACGTCGCCGAATCAGGTACGGGCGGTTACAGTGGGTTGCTTTTTACTGGGCATTGGTGGTGTTGCAGAAGGATAGGTCGCTATAATACTCTACAGGTACACTGCTGGAGTTCCGGGGGGGTTGTCTCGCAGGACATCGCGTGGCATCCCCTCGCCGATGCTTCTGCTTCTGCTTCTGCTGCTGCTGCTGCTGATACTGCGTTAATCGCTCATTTCACCAATCAATGTGTCAACCAGTCTCCCGTCGCATCCATTGGTGGTGAGGGAAATAAATTGGCGACCCAAGCAATGGATTGGGTTTTTTTTTCTCGCTCTAACTCGAATGAATGAGGGGTTTACGACCACAAACAAGGTTCTCTCGGTTCTTGCGATTCTCGGGCTTATTCTGGGCTTTCTTCCACTGTTATCCACCAGCGCTTCCAGGTCCAGACTTCCAGTGGTTGTCACTGACCTCGACTGCCCCTCCATCAAGCTCCAGTGCGGGGCTGGTGAACGGACCAGTCCCAGGGTTCAACGTGCGGAAGCTGCTTCCCTTTGTTTTTTTTGTTTGGTTTTTTTTTTGCTGAGAGGCTCCGCGACCGTTGGAGGGGTCATCCACGTTCATTAGGCGCCGTCGCCCTAAACCCGTTCGTAGATATCTTACCTAAGGCATTTATTTACACAGGTACTTCCACTAGATATTAGCAGTGTGCAAGGGCAATCAACAACATTCCACTGTGCTTGGGCCAAAGGGCGTCTTTTCCTTCTCTAGAATGATGTGTCTCTCTCAACCAGATCATGCCGCCCGGGCTCTACAGATTTGTTCATGGATAGGCATCGATTGCCGATAATCGCTGAGCTCCGACGCCGCAGAAGAGACAAATTAGTGACGGTGGAGAGCCAGCCGCTGGCAGGGATGCAGGGATGACCCTCCGAGATGGGAGCGAAAACTCAACGCGCGAGACGATGGCATCGACCGACAACTCTGACCAGTCACTCTCATGATTCATCTCTCTTTCTTCAGCAAGGTGAAGTTGTTACCACATGACATGTTATGATAGCCATTTAAGAGCATCCATGCGCCATTGTCCCGATTTGACCATGCATCTTCAGCTTGGCCGACAACTGCTATCGCGACGCCTTCACCAACCCCGGCCGAGGCCGAGTGAGTGGCGCCGAGATTTGCCTCGACGTTAGAGTACCTGGTGATTTATTATCGCCTTAATGAACGAAAAAAAAAAGCATTGTGGCGGGCCGGTGGTGGCGCTTCCGTCCTTGACCTTATCGATGTGCTCGTGGCTGTCCTGGATATCAAGGTCAGCTACCTAGGTACCTCGGCGATTGGCCAGAGGTCTGGTGGAGCTAAGACCAGCTCGATCAGCAGCCAATCCGTAGCAACGTCCGACCTGCATCTACAGCCTTGTCCACCAGCCTTACGACAACTACGCAGATCATCGCAACCACCACCGGCATTGCAAGCCTGCCGTATAACTTCCGACAATACTATCACCAATACATCTAATACATCTTCATTGTGATAACACGGCAGAATCTCACCCAAAATGGCGCCGGGCAGCACCATGCCTTTCACTTCCCTCCGACCGACCCCGATGGGCAGTCGCAAGCCCAAGAACCTCGGCGAGTTCATCGCCCGCGTACAAGCAGAGCGCGGCTTCCGCAACGTTACCGAAGAAGGCTTGAGGAAAGAGATTGAGGACCGGAAAAATGGCGTTGTCAATGTGAAGGAGGAAGACACCCCCATGGCTGACGCCAACGACAACGAGGAAGACCCGCCCGATGCCAACGCTGCCCGCATGGAGGTGCTCAAGAGCATTGAGTTAGTATATTTCGTCTCTCTCTGCAGAGAAAACGCGCTGACTGCCGAAATCCAGCGTCGCACACAACACCGCCCTGATGACCCTCGACTTCATATCGCTGCTGCTTTCGAAAGAAACCCCTGCCCAGGCAGGCGTAACCCTCACCCAACAACTGCGAGAATGGACCGGGATCGGCACCCTAGGGATCGCGAAGCGTGAGGATAACGACGAGCAGAGGCAGAGAGATGCGGAGAAGGCCAAGGATAACCGCGATATCTCGTTAGGCTGGGCCTTGGGTGACATCAACGCGACCAAGGAGTCGGCCGACAAGGCCGCGAGCCACCTGAGCAAGGAGATTGAGCGCGAGGAGAAGTACTGGGGCGAAGTGCTGGCCGTACACCAGGCTGGATGGTCCATGTGCCGACTGCCGGCCGAGAGACACACTCTCGGCGTCAGGTTCGGCTTCTCAGAAGGTATGCCCATCCATTTCGCCTCTTCCTCCCGTCCATGAGGCTGACCGTCACAGCGTCACCCGAGTTCAGGAATAGTAGTCTCGCGCCTCTGCGGCGAGACGACGACGGCTCAGCACTTCTACAGCCCGGGAGAGCCGGCGCAGGCTGCCAGCGTCTCGGTATCACCGTCAGCAGATCGGGCGAGCCCACCGGCCGCCTTGCCGTCGGCGCGTCCGTTCCGGATACCGCCCTTCTCCAAGACCGCGTCCTCGAAGCCCGAAACACCATCTTCGCACAGGAGCTATGGCACGAGCTCCACCGCGAAGCCCACGCTCTCGCCTCGTACGGCGTCCGCGCAAACAACTCGGCCATCACATTCACCCCTGCCTCGGGGCCGAGCCTCACCCTCGAGATCGAGACGCTGGGGGATAGCGCCAGCACGATAGGGGACCACCCAGACAACAAAATCGCCGAAGCAACACACCTTGGACTGCACATATTCCTCAGTCACGCCCATCGCTTGAACGAGCTCCAGCGAGCACGCCCAGCACCCCCCCACCTGCGCCGGCAGCAAACCCAGAATCAGTACCACCTCCTGCGACCCATCATCGCCAAGATACTCCACGACCGCTCAATAGAGCAAGTAACGCGCCTCGCTGGTGATCTCACCCGCATCCTCCGCGAAGCCGGCGTCGATGCCGCCTCCTTCGTTCTCAACACCCCGCCCTTCCCGACAGCCGATCTGAAGAACACCTCGGGTGGCTCGTCTAACCGCCCCAGCGCCACGCAGGCGCTGGTCAGCATGTTTACTACCGCCCCAGCAGACTTCCAGGTCGAGCTCACCCTGACCCCGACAGCCCGTCTCCAGATTCGCGGACGGACTTTCCTCGCGCCTCTTACCACGACACAATTCCAAATTCAACTTCTGCCCAACCCCGTTGAGCCTTCCAACACCGAGGCAGCTCCCAATTCTCTCCAAGCCTCCTATCCGCCATCCCGCGACTCTTATCCGAGCTTCAACGCCATTCAAGACTACCTCAACAGTGCTGCCAGTCACGCCATCACTGACTTCGCCATGACCCTCTTCCCCACGCAAGAGAACCCTTCCTCCCCGGAACCTGCTCAGTCAGGGTGGGTCAAGACCGTCCGCGGCACGACCATCCGCGACGTCGGCACGGACAACCGCGAGATCCGGTTCGACATTGCCGAGGGCGTCGGCGGCCGGCCCGAGCTGCAGATTGGCGCCGCCTGGCGCGTGGGCGATCGGCAGCCCCGCCTCCGGCGCTGGGGCTGGTCTCCGCACACGCCGGAGTCGAACCCCAAGGGCTTGAGCATCGGCACCATCGTCACCGCCGTCGTCACCTCGCAGGAGGTCTAGGAGATCTAGGAGGTCGCCGGAAATTGGGACTACGACGGCTGGGACCGTGAGCATCACAGCAACTGGGACTTTGAAACACTCGACCGTCAATTGCCACCGATTCTCCCGGACGAAACAGAGGTAGAAGAGACGTGACGTCGGTTCAGGTCATGGGTATTCTCCTCGCGCGACTGTCCCCCGGCGAATGGCCAAGAGTCGGAGACTGTCCGCGCCAATTCGGACCAGCCAGGCAACTAGAGCCTGTGATGCACACGCCCAAGCAAAGTTGGTCACGGCAGACAGGGAAGTGTCCTGACCACAACCTGTGGACATTCCGATCGAGGTCAAATGACCACGGGCCACTTGTTGGGAGGCGTTGTTGAACTGCGCGAAGCCATGGACCGGCAACAACAGTCTTCGCGTCATCGAAGACGTAACGCTTGCTGTCAGAGGCGCGATACGCATGCCATCCTCTTCTGGCTATGGGGCGCAGTGTAAAAAGATTTTAATACCCGACATATCCGACGCAGACGTCAGCCAAAAAGGGAAAAAAGCAAAAGAAGGATATTCACTTTGGTAGGGCGGCTTTATTGCATAGCGATTGTTGCCAGGAAAATTAAAATACGAGGGAGGGGGCCTCGCCAAACCCCACAGATATCGAAAACTTAACGTGACGTGATGTCTATTGCTTCTCAAGACTTTCCGAGCGACGAAATCACAACTTGCCCAGACGATGGATAGGCGCTATTACAGAACACAGCGCACGCAGATTTGATGCCAGTAATTGCAAGTGTTTCTATGTACTATCGTACGCTAGCTATTCGGGGCTCGTCACGCTCTATGCCATGATCCTGTACGCCTCCGTCCCAACCCCGCTGGTCATTGCCTTTTGATGCCCGTGAACATAAGAAATTGCCATCTCTCGAAGCGGGCCAATCCGCCCCGCCCTGTGAAACAGAATCGTCCTCATCCGCGCTTGGCAGCGTCTTCTGTATGATGGTATTGGTTCCCCGTTGCTTCGTCTACGTCCAAAGCAGTCGTAGTAGCGTACCTAGTAAACAGGTTCGTCGTTCGTATGAGAAAGAAACCTCCTGGTCCCTATTTCGCGGACGCCCACCCGGTCCATGTTTCCAAATAGCAAGCACTGGTACGGGAGAATGAGGAAGAATGATGTCGCGTGGCGAACATCGGGTTAGCAAAGAGCGTCGTGTACGTGGGTGAACATAGCCCTCCACGGGGGGTGGCTAATGAAGGGGAAACAAAAGTCGGTTTAGATGTTGAAGAGGAATCTCAGCTCTGTCATGCTGAGGCCGGCCAGCTTGGCGCCTTCACGCTCGTCTAGGGCGGCATCAACCGTAGCCCTCTTCTTCTCCTGGAGTTTTACAATACGATCCTCCACGGTCTCCTGGGTCAAGATGCGGTAGACCTTGACGGGCTTCTGCTGGCCGATGCGATGGGCCCTGTCCACGGCCTGCATCTCGATGTAAGGATTCCAGAAGGGATCCATGATGACGACGTTAGAGGCCGCCACGAGGTTGAGACCCGCGTTTCCTGCTCGAAGCGAGACCAACATGACCTTCATGTCTGGGTCACTGGTGAACCTGAAGGCGGAATCGTCGCGCTGGGACATGGTCATCTCGCCGGTGTAGCGACAGTAGTCGATGCCGAGTCCTTCCTTCTTGATAGCCACCTCGAGTAGATCAAGAAGCATGGTCCACTGCGAGAAAATGATGGTCTTCTCACCCGTTTCCTGTATTTTGCGTACGAGGTCCATGCACGCCCTCACCTTGGCCGAGATGAGCCAGTGGTGACTGAGGTACTTCATGTAGTCCCTCCAGGCAACGGCGTTCTTTTTGGCTTCCTTGCGCAGAGACTGCAACATGGAGCCCTTGATCTTCTTGAGCCTCTTCTTGTCGTCGCCTTTGCTTCGCGGCTTGGCCTTCTTCTTGCCCTTTCCTTTGCTTTTGGCTGGCTTAGGCTTCGGTTCCGGATGCGGGGACGAGTCGTCTTCACTGTCGCTAATCTTATTGTAGATGTCGTCGTCGACGACGAAGCCTTTGAGGTTGCCATTCTTGTCGGCATCTTCCTCCTCCTCCTCTTCTTCATCGTCATGTTCGTCGCTGCTCCAGACAGACCCGTCAGAGTCTTCGTCTTCGGAGCTTGTATTGATCTCATCAGGCATGTGAACCTTCTTGAAGGCGGAGAACGTGATGGCGTTGTGAGGATCCAAGGGGCTGCGGCAAACAGCGCACTTGACCTGGCCATCATCCTCACCCCTTCTCATGTTCTCTCGTTTGGCGTTCTCGACATGCTGTTTGAGGCATCCAGCACAAAGTTCGTGCCCGCATGGAAGAGGAATCATGGGATCAGGCATCATGTCGTAGCAGATGGGACATTCAAAGCCTTCGTCAATAGCGTCGGCGTTTGCGAGAGCGCGGGACTTCTCGAGAAATCGTGCAACGACTGCATGGGACACAGTCTTGGCCCGCTCCAGCATGGTGTTGTCGACTTCTGGGGGCGCCGCATCGTCCAAATCCAGGAGCAAATGCGGGTGGCAGCACGACTGGCGCAGTCGGAGAAGCAACACCAAGACGTGAGAGTAGTGCTTGCCAAGAGTGCCCTTCCGCAGATACTTGTTGATCTGCACCTGCGACTTTTCTTCCAAGTCAGTGTAGAACTTGCGCTCCTCTTCGTCCAGCTCCGCGTAGACAACCTCTTCCGTCTTCTCTGGCAGCTGCAAGATGGGCTTGCCGTCGATTTCAGAAGTCTTGGTTCGGCGCAACAAGGTGGCCTTGAGAAGAACTTGCAAGTTTCGCATGGCGCTCGCCTTTGCATCACCTTTCCTGCCGAAGAGCGTGCCGAAAGTGCGATTGAAATTAGACACCACATTGTAGGGCTTGATCTTGAGGAAGCGGTACAAAGGGAACAGTTCGTCGATGCCATTCATCATCGGCGTTCCGGAAAGGCACCAGCGATATTTGCTTTGCAGGGCGTCCACGGCCATGGAGCTCTGCGCCTTGGGGTTCTTGATCATTTGGCTTTCGTCAAGAACAACACGGTAGAACATCGAGTTATTGGGGTGAAAGAAGGAAACCGCGGTTGCAAGAGCCTTGTCCGTCTTCGTGTTGACCTGCCGCTCACCATTTGCCTTCCAGAAACGATGGAGCTTCTTCCAATCGGCGACAAGGGTACCATACGTGGTCAAGACCACGTCATAGCCCATCAGCTTCTGCGCCTCAATTTTCTGCTGGTTGTGATAGACGAACACCTTCAGCTCGCCGCTCTGCTTGATCTTCTTCTTGATCTCATCTTCCCACTGGCGAATCAGCGAAAGAGGGGCCACAATGAGAGTTGTCTGTATTGAAAAGGTCAGCAAGACGGCTTGCGATGAGTGGGAGACGCCACACGTACCTTGTTGTCAGAGGGCCGGTCCGGCTTGTTGGAGACCATCAGGGCCAAAACCGAAATGGTCTTTCCCAGGCCCATGTCGTCCGCGAGGATGCCTCCCTTGTTGGTGCCCTTCTCTTGGCGCTTCATCCAGGTCAAGGCAACTCTCTGGTGTGCATAGAGAGGATACCGCATGGCATCGGGTGTTCCCTCGCGATCCTCCTCGGGTATCGCCATTCCAGCATGCACGTTTCTCAGCAGGGCCTCGACTTCTTCACGGGATCTGCGAGGGTCGTCGTTGATATCCTGCATGGTGCTTGCGACGCGGTGATCCAGTGGATTGCCATATTCGTCAGTCAAATCCAAGAAGTTGAAATTTCTAGTCCTATTGATGGCGTCCGTAAGGCTCAGATTGTCATTCGGCCTAGGAAGACGTCCGTTGAGCAGATCGGTGGCAGGTCGAAATGGGGATGATGAGGAGTAATCCTCGTCATCCGTCGATGAAAGGTAAGATCCGGGCATGGTCCCGGGATTGGATAAGTTCACCGCAGAGTGAAAGCTCGTCTCCGGCGCATGGGAGTACTGCGGCATGACATGACTGGAATTGAGGGAGCCGTTTGGGTACATCGAATGAAGCGAACCCGGAAAACCGCCAAGATATTGGGAAGTAAACGGATCGACACCCATCTGTCCGGGCGCAAGAGAAGTCGATGCCGAGCCAAAGGATTGGGGCTGCCAGGCGGAAGACGACGTGGAAGCGTACGCATTGCCGTATGGTGACTGTGCCTGTGTCTGAGGCCTCGAGAGATCGGCTGCACCATCATCGTCCCTAGCAGCTGTTAATGTCTGTCCCGGTTTTACGGCCACCCGGAAGCCGTGCGCATGGCACAAATCTTCATATGTTGAGGACTTACCCAGTAAGGTCGATAACTTCTGCCGACTCGTGAATGCGCTGAGACTTGTTGCGTTGGGCGTTGGGCATGTCAAAAGAATCTGCCCTGTACGACCTCTTATTGTTCTGAAACCCCGAAGGATACTGGTTCGTGCTCGCACCAGCAGCGCCTAGCGGGAGCGGGAAGTCTGACATGCCAGAGAAGGTCCGAGGAGTTGCTCCGGAAGTCGAGGGGCCGCCATCGTCCGAGGTCCTATAGGGGATGGCTGTACGAGGTCAGTTCTTGAACGAACGGGGGCTTCGGCGCGGGGCAAAGTGTGGTGAAGATGACGGCCGGAAACAAGAAAAGACATCAGAGGGAAGTGGGTGAGGGATTAGATGGCAGAGGCGGGATCAATGAATGGGGCGGAATTTGTGTGATGAAAGCAAAAACACGGGAAGGTAAGGGGCACACACGTTGTTCCCAACCATTATGTGCTGGCCAGGTGTTCGTCGGTGTCCAGAATTCCATCTTGTCGCGGGAAGCATTCGAAGCGCTCGCCGGTTGGTGCTTGCCCTTGCTCCTGCTCTTATCTTTGGAGGCGCGGATTTTCTGCTCCAGATCGGCCTTCTGCTTCGTCTTCTGCCGTATCACCAGCTGTATGGCCTCGAGGTTGAGCTTGGCTTCCTCCTTTTCGTCGCGATAGGTTTCGGGATCGCCTGTGAGAGTGTCGAAAGATTCGACCATGGACTGCCTAATATCTCGATCGTTTTCTAGCTCGAGAATCTCGTCGACGAGGGCCCGGACAGCCTCGCGGTCGCGGGCGGCGGCGGCGGCGGCGGCGGTGGTGGCATTCTCAGCCATATTTGCCGGTTGCGTGGATGGAGGGCGGTGGGAGTGGGCAGTGGGCAGTGGCAGTGTCGTGCCGTCTCTTCGAATGAGGCGACCTGCAGGTGGCCGGATCACTGGGGGGTGGTGGCGTCGTTCTGCAGCATGTGTTGGTCCAGAGTTGAAGTCGTGCTGCAGGCTGTAGGACACTTTTTTGAAGTATCCTTAAACGGTACCACTCAGCGCAGCCTGCCGGGGTTCCAGATGAATGTGGAAGCCGCCCGGATGGGTCAGACGGGAACGGCAGCAGCAGGGCAGTGGAGAGGGAGATAAATGGATGGAAAACGAGGGTGAGGGTGAATGGATAAGAATGCAAGTCGTTGTCTCGAGAACGAGCTGGATCCGTAGAGACGAGGATGGGCAAAAAAAGAAAACGGCCCATCGACTCTCTCGCGGATGGAAAGGTGGTCAGGCAGGCAGTAAGGCAGGTACTTGTCGTTGGCACGCAGTGAAGCGCGCTATCTAATCGCAAATTGATGTCATGTCGCGGCCCGTGGGGCAAGAGCGCGACGCGTTAATGAGCATCCGGACTTTAGGTCCCTGTACCGTAGCGACCCCAGGAGCTACTGTGACGCGCCCCACTTGTCGAAAAGTACGGGGCGGAGAGGTCACAGTGTTTGGTGGAAGGTACATGGGCTCACCGAAGACTTTGTACCTCTGTCCATTTTGGTCTGAATTGTTCCACGCACCCAAGGACCTTGAGGTCTTGTCTGCAAAAACGAATATGCAAGGAAAAGTCTACTTTTCAAAATGACACTTTTCGAAGCAAGGTCCTTTTTCTGCAATTCTACCTGCTGTTTAGGTGTCCGCCTTCGCAGGGTAAGGGAGGTATTGATGACTCTGTTTGAGGGTCTATCCATACCCAAAACGTGCCTAGTTAGGGATGCACGTACTCATGTGATAAAGTGCCTGGGAAAAGGACCCAATTCTTAACGAGGTTCCCAATATGACGGAAATGTTCGTCCGATTTGTCCAGAAAACGCATTTTTCTCGAAAACTGCATTTTCTGCGACCCCCTGGTCTTGACGGGAAGTACCTAGGCAACTACCTCCTATGTACATATCCACTAGGTATCTACGTGGAGCTGCAACACCACCATCTACCACCATCCATCACCCACCTACAGGATACCTAGGCTTCCTACCTTTCTGCCTGCTCATCGTCATTGAAATGCGCTCTTGCGTTTTCCACGAGCTTGTTCGACAAGCTTACTCGTGCTGGCTCCAACCTTGCCTCCAAAAAGGCCAGCTGGCCGCTCCCGTCCGCGGCCTACCACCTACCTAATGTTGGATTTGATTGTCTCGGCCTCCTGCAGTCAGCCCACAGCCACCTACCGAAGCTCTCCTTGGTGCCACGATTGCTGCCGCCCTTTTCACGAATCACGACTTGACATTTTTGGAAAGAAGCCTGGGCGCGTTTCTCAAGAATCTGAGCCGTCATGTGAGAAAAGCGCCTGGTTGCCTCTGTAAGGCATGCAGCTCGCCAAACTTGAGCCTCAATTTTCTCTCAACCCAGTGCGGTCCGCGACATCCATGGACATACTTACCCCTCCCTTATATTTCTGGCTTGGCTTGGCTTTGTGAAACAATGCACACGGCAACTATGTATTCCCTCACCAATAATAGTTACTGAAACACCTGGGTACTTTTTAAGTAGCTCGTACCGGTATCCAGGCAAGGAGCCATCAAGGTAGAGTTCTTTCCATGTCTTCTTTTTAACAGTCAAGTCGCGACCCGGGCCTTGGATGGTGATATCTTGGTGCTCCGCCGAATCCCACCTTCCAATGGCAATGGACCTTCCCATGGAACTATAATCCGATCCATCTACCTGCTGACATACGAAGGGTCCATCTACCAACGTAGAGTTTTTTCTTTGGATATTCTTATTCACACAGATCCATCTACCCATCGAAATTTCCTCCAAACTGTTCAGGTTTGTGGAATACGACCCGCAAGCTTTTTATTTTTATTTTATATCATTGGACGGACCTCGAAAACTGTCCGGAGACACATTGTCGAGGTAAGCTTCTAGAAAGAGAAAGAAAAAAGCGAGAGAAGCGAGAGGCAGCAGTAAACACTTCCATCGAATCTTCGTCGTCCTCAATCCTAGTTTCGATGGCTTGACAATGCAGCTCACGGCAAAAGTGGCTGAAGTGAGGTCATTCGGCCCGCCAAACAAAATATGTTGAATGGCGACCCTGAGTTACACTATCCGCTCCTGCTCTCCACCCCCACACACATTCGTCCTCACCAGTTCCCACGTTCCGCGACGATCCCAGCCAGTCCGCGGACGGACGTCTCCCCGAGTATCTCAAACACGGAGGCGTCGACTCCCCCGGCGTTCCGGAAGATCTAGTTCCGGACGCCTACGGCTACAAGGGAGTCAACTCCATAGGCGCTGGGCGCCTTGTCCGCGTCAATCTCCTCGGGCAGGAGGCTCATCGCCTTGGCCATGAGCTGCACGAGGCCGCTGCAGATGATGCCCGCCGCCTCGTCGCGTCCGCCGCACGCCGCCAGCCTCTTCCTCATCTCGTCCTCGCCCATGCCCCGCTGCCCGGAGGCGTCATCGTCGTCGTCGGTCGGTTTCTGGACGGGGACGTCGACCGTGTTCATATACGAGTACATGGCGGTGCGGGACCAGAACGGGTCGCCCGGGTTGTTCTGGCGGATGAGGCCGCCGGTGCCGACGCCCGAGACGATCTGGGCGGGGACGGGGACCCCTGGCACGACCTCGCCCGTGATGGCGCGGGAGACCATCTCGAGGAAGTCCTGGTGGCGGATGCCGTAGAAACCAGCCCCGCGGAGCTTACCCAGCGTCGCCTCGTCGTCGACGAGCATTCCTGCCTCGAGGACGGGGCCGAGGTCCAGGGAGCAGGCGCGTACGTTGGCGATGCTGCTGCTGCGGGCAATGGCGTCTTGGACCGCGTTGGCTGCGGCGTAGTTACCCTGGCCTCGGTTCCCGATGACCCCCGAGGCGCTCGAGAGGAAGAGGAACCAAGGGTCCCTCGCCCTCCCCCTCGCGAAAACGTTCACGAGGTTGGCAGCGCCGACTGCCTTCGGCCCGAAGGCCGCAGTCCAGTCGGCGTGCGTCATGTTTTCAAAAAGGGCGTCCTGAATAGGGTCAGAAATTGATAAATCAGAGGCAACGATGACGAGAGACGATTGAGCACTCACCCTGATGACGGCGGCGCACTGGACGACGCCCGCGATATTACCGAGGCCGGGAAGGAGCGACTTGAGGGCCTGCTCGTCCATGATGTCTACGGCGATTGCCCGAGCATCAACACCCTTCTGAGCCAGGCTCGTGAGGAAAGACTCAGCGCCAGCACCACCGCCAGAGCGCGAGAGGAACACCATCTTTCTGGCTCCGCTTTCGGCGAGGAGCGTCGCGATGCTCTTTCCCAATCCCCCAAGACCACCTGCCAGGACGTAGGTGCCGTCTTGGTCGATGGAGGCGGCCAGAGGCTTGGCGTGAATCTCCTGGGCGACGGGGACGCTGAGCTCTCGGCTCGCCGCCATGATGGCCAGGCCGTGGTAGGGATTCTTCTCAATCTGCTTGAACGCGCCCTCAAAGTCGGACATGGCGAACGTGCGGACGGGACGGCACTGAAGGCTGGAGCTCCTGCGCAGGTACTCGAAGGCGAACTCATCAACCCTGTGGTAGATGTCCATGACCAGCTCGGGATCCTCCTTGAGAAGCAGACCGACGTCGAGCTTGATGAAGCTCGTGGCTGAGACGGGGACGTTGATGGCGGCCCCGGTCTTGTTCGCGAGCTGGACCACGCATCCGGCTGACCGGTTGTTAGCACAGAACAGGAAGCAATGCGATGCAGAGGAGATTGATGAACTTACATGCTTTGACACACTTGAAATTGGCGGCGACATGCTCCTGCGTAGGGCTGTAGAGAACATGAACCTTGTCGAAGGTGAGGACAGCGTCGACGAATGATTCAGAGTCCGCATCCAAAATGTGGTCGTCGGAAAGACCGTGGGCCTCCAGGAGGGTGGTGCGCTGGGCACCCGAGGCATCGCCAATCACTGTTGCAAAAACCTCTGCTCCGATCAGGGTCGCAATGCGAATGGCGGCTTGTCCGTGAGGGCTGGCGCCGGCGTGGATGAGGACACGCTTGGTGCATGAAAGTCGACCGATGGCACAAAGGGCGTAGTAGGCTGCAATGAAAAGGCTCGGGGTGTATTGGCAACGCTCGTCGGGGGGCGGCGCGGGCTTGACCAGGCGGTGATGGACTCGGTGGACCGTCTTGAAGGCTCCGGGGACGACAGCCAAGACCTGATCGCCGGCGCGGTAGTCAATAACACCAGCACCGACCCGAATCACGATTCCGCAGATGTCGAGGCCGAGAGTGTCTTCGATCGTGCGACCCAGGGCAGTCTGGAGATCGTCGTGGGTCAAGGCGGCGCTGAGCGTTCGGATCTCGACTTCATCCCAGCCCAGCTCGGACGTAAACTGCGTCTTGGCGAAGTGAAACCCGTCGTTTTCGAGGCCTGGTTTGGATATGACTAGCTCGTATGGATCAGCTGAAGACTCGTCGAATATCGGTTGCTCGACGATTTGAATGCGCCACTCGCTCTCAATCATCCGGTTGAGCTCAGCCAGCGGCATCAGCCTGGGGATGTAGAGCCTGCCTCCCTCTTCGGCGTACTCTGCCTCCCGGGATCCAGTGAGAGTCGACTCCATGACGGACCAGATAGTGTTTGGCAGGTAGTCAGCGTCCACCGAAGTCGTCTCGTCTAAATCCAGCGTGACAAAGGTCTTTCGAGGGTCCTCGGATAGGATCGTCCGGGAGAGCGCGATGATGGGGGCGTTCCGGGGGTCGGTAGAGCGCCGGTTCGCGGCACGAGTGACCCAAAAGACGCTCGCAGCCGAGTCCTGCAGGTTGTGGAAGTCTCGGAACTGCTGCTCGGTCCAGCTGTAGACGAAGTTGTCGCACACTTCGAGGAGGCATATGCAGATCTTGTTCTGGGGCTTCGCGGCAGAGAGGGTGCTGACGCTCACACTGAACCCCTTGTTTGCGAGTGTGTTGGTAAGAGAATCGACCAGGCTTTGAAGGGTGGAAAAAACAGTGTCCGGAACCATGATCAGAGTCTCGAGGGCTGAAGGAGGGTTGAACTTCGCCACGGAGAGTTGCAAGTTGAAGTGCCTTTTGAGCATCCAAGCTGAGGGCTCAATGCCGCCTTCCGCGGTCGATCTTGCGGCTTCAGCAAAGAGAATACCCTCAGGTAGAAGAAGCTCAAGTGCCTCATGGGTACTGATGCCACAGTCCGCAGCAGCGATTATCAAGCTGTACTGGGGGAAGGTGTTCTTGGAGCCGGGCCAGTCGCGGTGCTCTAGGAGGTTGGCCACTCGCGACTTCTCGAACGACGATTTGACGGCAGACATGACAGAGTTGTCGGTACAAGTATAACGAGACAGACGCGGCGTATCACCCTTGTGCAGAGTCTCCAAGACATGTGTCGCCAGCAGCTCGTCGCCGCCGCATTGGAGCACAGCCAGAGACGGGTACTTGTGGGCCATCAGAGACAGCAGCTCGGTAAGATCCTCCGTGGCGGACGTCACGTAGTTCTCCTTCCACACGATTTCCGAACAAAGGTTGCGGTGGTTGGGAATGAAGCCGCCGTCCTCGATAGAGGGCGTGGACAGAGCAGTGAAGTGTAGACCCTCGACCACCACCGACGGGGCATCCCACCTGTCTCTACGAGGGACCATCACGATGGAACCGGTGGCGTCGCGGATACCGCATCTCTCCGCCTCCGCGTAGCCATGAAACTCGTGGCCGACGTCGTGCGGAAGGTCAGCAGAGACGAAAACGCTGTCGATCATGGACGGGACCATTGGCTTGCTATCGATGGCGAACAGGGTCTGGAACATGGAGTCCAGGGTCGCGGGATGGATGACGTGCGCATACTCGAAGTTGCAGGGCATCTTGGACTTGGTGTCCGGGATCCGGACCTTGCTGATGCACTCGTTGCGGTAAGTTGAGATGGACGTGACGTTCTGGAAGCAGGGGCCGTAGTTGAGACCAACGACGTCCAGAGTCTCGTACAACTGGCGAGGAGCAAGGGTCTTGTCGCAGTTGCCTTCGGCCACCAAGTACTTCCATTCGTATCCAGTGATAGACACAGGGCCTTCGGTGCCTCGTCGAATTTTGACACGACCATCACCATGCCGAATCCAAGCACCTTGTTCCTGCTTTGAGTAGATGGAGAACTCCCATTCAGGGGTGACCGGCTTCGAGGAAATCTGCTTCAGATTGAGAGAGTATTCGAGTCCGAAAGAGTTGGAAGGAATGATCATCGCTCTCTCGATGCGCAGATTAGTAACCTGGAAACCGAGCACGTCGGTAATGTTCCCGGTCACGGCCAACTGGCTCGCTGCCTCGAGAGCCATCGTCACCATGCCTGCGGCCGGGTAGACTATGGTCTTCTGGACGCGGTGGTCCTGGACCCAGGGGTTCTCGGAGATGCGGAAGAATCCCCTCCAGCGAGGTTCGAATGTGGTGGCGTCCGGCGAAGGAGACCCGATCAGGTCCAGGCGACCGAAGTTGCGGAACCGATGCTCGGTGCAGGTGTGCGACTCGTGCCAGAACGTCTTGGAATGGTTCCAGGGGTATGATGGGAGAGAGACGAGCGTCTTGTAGCTCTCCGTGGCGTTTCCCTTAGAGATGATCTTGAGCATGTCGACAGGATGTCCTCGAGCCCAAATCTCACCGACGGCTTCGAGAGTCGTAAGGGCAGAATCACCGTTGCGGCGAATTAGAGGCAGGTATTTTGGCGCCAAGTCGGAGGCGTGCTCTGCAATGATTTCAGAGAGTGCCGACTCCAGGGTCGCGTGAGGGCTCAACTCGATCAGGACATCTGGTCGGTGCTCGGAAGCCATCATGGTCTTGACGGCATCCACGAATTGTACCTGAGAAACCATGTTCTCCGTCCAGTAAGACGATTTCAGTCGAGAACCCTCAATGAGACTCCCCCATAGAGACGAGAAGAACTGGACGCCAGAGGCAGAGTCGGTTGGGCGAATATCTCTGATAGCGTCCTCGTAAACGTCCGCGATTAACTTCATGTGTCTGGAATGGTAGGCGATGTCGACATCCAACACTTTGCAGAGGATTCGGCGCGACTTCAGGTCATTGCGCATCCACATGATATCAGTAACACTGCCGGAGATAGTCACGGAGACAGGGCTGTTGATGCAGGCGATGTCGAGATCTCTCAGCTGATCGATATTATCGAGGTACTGCTTCGCTTCCGTGGACGACAGCCTCACAGCGCACATCTTCCCTTTTAGATGAGGTGCGATTGTTCTGAGAAGTCCAGCGCTGTGGCCTCGGTAATAGGAGAGCGCCCAGGCCGCCTCGGAGCTGATGGAGGAGGATGCATATGCAGCAGCGATCTCGCCGGATGAGTGTCCGACAACGCTGCTCGGGACGACGCCGAACGAGCGCAGCAGATCAACGAGCGCCACCTGGATAGCGGTCGTCGCCGGTTGCGATATGCGAGGATCTTGAAGGCGTGAGTCGACCTCGGCTCGGGTGATCTCCTCAATCAGGTCAAAGTTGCTTCCGAGTGTCTGCATGTATGCAGCCGCTTCCTCGAGACTGGTTCTAAATGGACCAAATGACATGAGCTCATGTCCCATCTGCGCCCATTGAGCTCCTTGACCGCAGAAGACAAAGGCGATTTTGGGTGTGCTATCGCGAGTTGACCGAATGAACTTGGACTCGCCCTTGGCCTGTAGTTTCATAGCCAGATCGTTAGATTCATTGGCCACAACGAAACCCTTCCACTCCAATACGGAACGACGGCATGCAAGGGTATAGGCGTAGTCTCCGAAGTCACTTTGAGCGAGTTTTCCAAGGCCTTTGATGTGGTCGAAATGGGCCTCCATGACGCGAGAAACACCCTTTCGCTCGTTGGATGAGAACAAAAAGAGTTGAGGGCACTTATAGGCTCCAGGAGTGTGAGCGATTTCGTTCTTGGGGAGATCGTCTAGAGTCGAGTTGTGGTTTCCGGAGAGTCCACGATCAGCGAGATAGGACGACGGCTCGTCAAGCACGGCGTGCGCATTGGTGCCCCCAAAGCCAAAGCAGTTGACACTGATTCTGCGGTTGCCATCTACAGGCCAGTCGGTGAGGTTCCTAGGCACCTGCAGTTTCATAATCAGTTTTAATCGTAGCATAGCTTCAGCCGGGATGAGACTCACCTTGACCTTCCAATTCTCGAAGTCGATGTTGGGGTTCCCTTTCTCAAAGTTGATGTTGGGCGGAATCTTGCCTTTCTCGGTGATGAGGACACCCTTGATGAGGCCTGCAACTCCGGCTGCTCCCTCGAGATGGCCGATGTTGGTCTTCACGGAGCCAATAAAGATGGGATGATCAATGTCTCTGTCAGCTGCGAGAGTCTCAGAGATGGCCTTGAGCTCTCTGAAATCTCCGGCCTGCGTTCCAGTGCCGTGACATTCGACGAATGCAGTCTGCTTCATGTCCAGGTTGTACTTGGTGTAGAGAGCGCGGATGTTAGCAACTTGAGCTTCTTTGCTGGGAAGAGTTATGCCTATTGACTGTTAGATTCAGAGGATAAAAGTTTGAACACGCTTCAGATGGATTACCGGTGGTAAGGCCGTCTTGATTTACATGGGTGCCGCGGATGACAGCTCGAATCGTGTCGTTGTCACGGACGGCATCGGAGAGCTTCTTCAGAACAACGAAACCAATTCCCTCTCCGCGGCCGTAACCGTTGGCTCGAGAGTCGAAAGCGAAGCACTTGCCGTCTGGGCTGAGAAAGTTCAGTGCCGTCATGGGCATCATGGTGTTAGGGGTAAGAATGAGACCAGCCCCGGCAGCAAGAGCCTGCGCAGTCAGCAGGCAGAACTCCACAAGGTTTGGAAGTGATGACATACCAAAGAGCAATCTCCGGTTCGGAGGGCTTGGGCGGCAAGATGAACCGCGACCAGGCTCCCACTGCAGCCCGTGTCGATGGTCATGCTCGGTCCCTTGAAGTCGTACGTGTAAGAAACACGATTGGACATGATGGCGTTGCCGGTTCCCGTAGCAGCGTACTGAGGCTGCCAGTCCATGTCGCGAAGGCAGATTTGCTCATAGTCTGATGGAAATCAGTAGAGGATCAGATAGTCACAGAGGTTATACAGACCTTTGACGAATGAGCCGACATAGACAGCCGTCGGGCTACCCTTTAGGTCCTCGACACGGAGACCAGCTGAGCGATGGTTAGATGTAAGTTTAGGCAGGGCATTTGACAGCCAACTTACCGTTCTCGAGAGCCTCGTATGATACCTCGAGCAGGAAACGTTGCTGGGGATCAATGGCCTTGGCATCCTCGGCCATGATGGAGAAGAACTACGCAGCAAAGTCAGATAAAGCGTCACAGACACGGTTGGGCTTTCGGAACAGCACTCACAGAGGCATCGAAGGCAGCCACGTCATCTTTGACAAAGTGAGCACCCTTGAAGGAGATCTAGCGAAGACGAAATAAGTTAGGCATGACGAGCGACGGGGGTGACGGACAGTGATGCCAAACGTAGTGATGATTGAGGTCAACGTACACTGCCCTGGCGGTCGCCACTCGGATGATAGTATCCGTCGATGTTGAGACGGTCCTTGGGGAATTCGGACCAAGCCGACTCCTTGTTTTCCATCATGCTCCATAACTTCTCGGGCGTCGTGGCGTTGCCGGGAAAGCGGCAGGCCATGCCGACGATAGCTATGTCATCCATTCTGGGCGGGAGAAATTAGATGAAGTATTCGACTCCGACTGGAGCCGAACTGGGTATCGTTGGAGTAAAACAGAAGGCAGAAGCCTCGAAGGATGAGAACGAATGAAGGTGGAAAACAATGCGTTTGTACAGAAACAAAGCGGGCGTATGGGCAAGGGAGAGAACGTTTCTCTCTCAGGGGCCGCGCATAGAGTGGTATTGAAGAGAGGAAGATTCTGGAGTTTGGGTAGAACAGGAAGAGGGAGATGAAGACTAAAAGAAAAGGGAAAACCCCAGGGTTTGAAAGCTGAGAGATCCTGGGTGGTTCCCCTCCCAGCAGAGCAAGAAGTGTGGGTGAAGTGAAAAGGTGAGGTAAAGTCAGGTGAGGTCAGGTGAATTGGCGATGTCATCAGCTCTTGACAGCTAAAGGTAGTTGCCCCCAAATGCACCTTCCCTTTCAGTCGGTCAAAAGGAATACTCTTCCGACAATCAAATTCTATTTCAACCCACGGATGCTGACCCCTGGAACCCTTTGGGCCGATCCTTTCGGGCACTGTGGTTTGGGGGACAGGTGTTGTTGAGGCACTACAAGTGGATGTCAGTCAGTCATCCAAGTTGACTTTTCATTGTCGTCAGCCTTGCTGATCTGAGCTATCCTGTGGCCTTTCTTTCTTTGTGTCTCTTGGAAGGAGAAATACCATCAAAGTTCTTCTAGAACGATGCTCTGGTTGAGCACAGCTGAAGATGATCCAAAACTCTTCTGCACTCTGAGAGTAGACACATCATTCTTCATGATTGGGGAGACATGTGGAATTCCTGAAATAGAATGAGAATTTCGTGCTGTCTGGTTTGATATGCAGCCACCCCTCTGACACCAGCTCCCTGGAGCAGAGGTGAGGTGTCAGAGACATCCATTCGTTGTGTGCTGCGGCAACCAGGGCTCAACTTGCAGATGCCCCTAGTCTTTTGCACCCGAATCCGCCCCTAAGACACTATTCTAGCTGTACTTGGCAAACAGACAACACGGAAAACACTTGCTATCCGCGTTGTCAGTGCTGCCGCTTTCGAGGGAAACAGTGACAGAGCCTCCGCCCAGGCGTGTTCCATGAGATGACGGGCGTTTGTATGACGGCCAAAAAGACCGGGTCCAGAGGATAGCTCCCGTGAAGTGTCCACAGAACACGATGCTGGAGGAGTAGAGACACGGTTTGCCACCGCGTTGGGCTGTCAGTTGTCCCGTCCCCCAGGTCCCAGACCGAAACGTTTGACAGTATGACCTAGATGCCCGGACTGGAAAAGGGGCTTCGCTGCGTCACGATTTCCGCGGGAGGGCCACGCGGTCGTGGTAGTTGTCGTATGAAGGGAATCGTGGCCTAGATCACCAGTTCCACAGTCTCGGACCGACGTCGTGGGGGATGGCAAATCTTCTTCAAAGTCTGTGTGATCAACCTCTCAGGGACCACAGGATAGCTGATTTCTTGCCGTCCACGATGGGTTCCCATCGTCCAAGATGCTCGACCATGCCCGATGGATGTGGGAAGAGACATATCATATTCTCCCTTCTAAAAGAAGGTCCCGCATGCCTTTCGGCCCGCGTCGGGCGACTACCTGCAAGCATGCGGCTTTGGCGGCATTAGAAAGCGGAGGAGTACTATTTTGATTGCTTACTCGCACTTTGGGTTGTTCCATAATACGGAGCCTGGGAGCGTCGTTTGGGTCGGGTAAAAGCGGTGACTATGACTGTATGCATCGACTAGTCCAGCATCAGATTCAACAGAGTTGACGTCGTCGTGGCCTACGGAGGAGGGGGTAACGCCAATCCCAGGATGAGGGCACCTTAAAGATGGGATGGCTCTCTGGCTGTAGGCGGATGTGCCAGCATGGCACATGCAGGAACCCTTATTGAGACATGACTGCTGACCAATTAGTGCCTCGGATCAGACAAAGTAGGTCGAACGAGCCGTCAGACGTCGCTGGATACGATGGTTGTCGAGAACGACTGCTTTACCTAGGTAGGCTCTAGTGCTACAGACACGACGGCGAGGGCCCAAAACTCTACGAATATGTCAAAATCGTGATGAATTTACGTGTCGAGGCTGATCAATTATTGGCCGTGCCGAGTTGTGAGTCGTTCTATCTGATGTCAAATCTCGGGATGTCTCAGCTTCCTTAGCTCCCGGTCCCTCTCCCTCGTCCATCTCAGTATCTCCGGGGAAGGTTTAATCCGAACCGATCTCACACACTGTACTCAAGTCCGTGCTTCCAACTTACTTCATCCTGTTATTGCCATATCGTTGGTTACCCCTGAGCCAGCCCAATGATGAATGCAGAGGCGTCTCCCAGAGTATATAGGTTCTTCTCCTTTTGAGAAATCACGAGGCGCTCGTGTAACCCGTGCGATGAGCTGAATCCGATGCGGATATTGCACGGGCCTAGTTCTCCTCGGTGTGTGGCTGGTTGACTCCTCAGGACGAACCCTTTTCGAGTGTGACAAGACGGAGTACATGACCTGAGAGCTCAATGTGAAGACGGCAATGCTCCACCGGCCTGTGCCACACACCTTCAGAGGTCAAAAGAGCGTCAGTACCTGCCTCTCGCCATTCTCCAGCTTGGCGGACGCGACGTTTCCCCTGTTTTTGACAGCGATTTGGAATATTAGACGAGGTCAGTGGCGAGTCGAGTACAGTATCAAAGTGTGGCTGACAAACGTGCCGGAGAAGACGAAGGAAGGGATTTTTTCATTTCGTTTCCCCTCTTTTCTCTTTCATTTGCCTTTCTCCTGCACTACCGTTGTCAGACTCGGGAGGCTATAGAAATCAAGACATTTTCAACAAGTTTGTGGCGGTCATCAGAGTCAGTAGTGGTAGCGACCTACTCGAGTGGCTGCTTTACCACGAGGCACTCGAACACGACGTCTCAAGTGAGAGGAGTTCGGGGGACCTCAAGTGCGGCGTCCGTCATCCCAAAGATACACAGATCCAGCCGGCAATTCGTACACCCCCAGCGCCCTGCTTATGACTCTGAGACCAGGAAAGCTGGGCGTGTACAATGTGGCACGGCCGGCTCGCAGCATCTATTCAAATCGACCAGTCAACTCTCTGTGACGCCGGCACAGAGAATCGGAACAGGACAGTGCCGCTTGACGTAGACTACTGCCATCATCAGCGGCCGGCGAGACTGGTTTGTTTACGAAAGCCTCGGCCTCGGCCCCCGATGCGTCTCGGGGTCGTACGACAACGGGAATGTCCTCCTGTCCCTGCCGACGCGCTGACACTTCCACACTCAGCTTGAGCTTGGGGGACAAATGCCGACGCGCCTGTCCGACTTACCCTCCTTGTCGTGATTTCTAATGACAGCCGAGGGAAGGGTGCCCCAGACCAGACGGATTCGACCCAAGAGCGGGCGGGCGCCCTGGCTGCCCTTGACAGCTCAAGCTCAGCCCTGGGGTGCTGAAGAGTAAGAGGTGGCTGCTGTACCGGCAACGAAGGCTTTGGTCTTCTTTAATGCCTGTTCGGCTAGTCTTGACTACTCTGGACTTGGTCCAACCTCGCACAACACCCGTCCGTCATTATCCTTGACTCGCTTGAGTGAGACTGTTAGAGAAGATCTCAAACTCACGCGGGCTGGATTGCCATGGGCAAGCCTCATCAAGCGGTTGTCTCGGGCATTCTGGGTAGATGCATTGGAGAATGGGAGATCTTCTGTCTTTGGGGTCTGCTGCAGGCGGGCTTCCATCGATTGATTATATGTAAGTACTGTAACCGCCAGTTGAAGTTTGATGGGGGCGGGTATGTTGCAGCAGCAGAAGCAGAAGCATCTCTCTCTTCCGTCCCCCCATCAGTCAGTCACCCTCGCCACTTAATGGAATGATGAGCTCATCGCCGCTCTGACAGATATACTCCCTGCAAGGTTGTTGTCGACATCACTCTTGCATCGTCGAGGTAACCAACTGCAACTGGTGTTGGTGTCGTCGTCGTCTCAAGTGATAATTCACTGAGAACCCCGCCATCACCTTTCCTCTTCTGAGAAAAGAAACCCGTTCTGTCAAGGACAGGGTTGAATCCCGCACTCTTGTTCTTGCCTTTTATCTTCTTTTCTCATCAGTATCAGGGTTTTCTGTTGTGTTTTGTGCTGTGTTGTTCCGCTTTTCTTCAGGGCTTAAGGAGGAGAAGCAGCGACTCGGCCATCCTTCCTTCCTGCCTTCCTTCCATTGTCCCCCCCTTCCTGTCAAGGCCTTCCACAAACCCCTTTCTGTGTTCCCATTTCTGTCCTCCACCCATCTCCCCCTCACTCCTCTTTCCCTCTGTCTCGAGCTTCATCCCCATCCCCCATCATATTCAACTCCCAGTCCTTGCCCCAAAGCCGACGACAGGACGTCGTCATCTGACTTCTTGGCCTTCGAAACGGCTATCGAAAGCTACGAGCTTCTGTTCTCTCTCTTCTGCACCAGCGATCCCCTGCCTCGACACGCATCGTCAATCGTCTACGCAATGGAGGCTTCCGAGTCTGCTTCTCGGCAGCGCATCTCGCAGCATCTGTCGTACCCGAACCCCTCTCTCGGCGACACCGCTGGATTCGCCGCTGCCAATCTTGCTCCTCGCGATGCTTATACGTCTCCTGTTGTTCCTCAGCAGAACAGCACGGCTCGTCGGGTCATCTTGGTCGTCAGGTGAGGAACGGTCCGTGAACTTTCCCGATGGCCATGGCTAACTAGGTGTCTATCCAGTCTACTCTTGGGCCTTCTCTTGTCCACCTTGGACACTTCGGTGGTCGCAACCTCCCTAATCACCATCTCGGAGGAGTTCCACGACCATGCCAATGCTCCCTGGGTTCTTCTGGCTTACATGCTCACCTACATGGGCTTCTCCGTTGTCGTGTCCAAGATGAGCGATATCTATGGCCGTCGCACCATTCTGTTCACCAGCTGGGGCACGTTCCTGATCTTCTCCGCTGGATGTACCGGCGCCAAAAGCATGTCGGCCCTCATCATCTTCCGCGCCCTCAAGGGCATTGGCGGTGCTGGTCTCTACAGCCTCACTCAGATTTGTCTTCTTGAACACGGCCCTACCCACAATCCCAGCCTCATGGGCGCCTTGATTGGAACCACGCTTGCTCTCGCTTTCCTGCTCGGTCCTATTCTGGGAGGAGCAATCACCTCGAGGGTCTCGTGGCGCTGGATCTTTGCCATCAACCTTCCTCTGGGTTGCATCGCCATGGCCTCCATTCTCTTGTGCTTCCCCAGGGAGTACCGCGGTCACAGGATCCTTTCGCTGGCTTCCCTGCGCAAGATCGATTTCCTCGGCATGATCAGTCTTCTGTGTGCTTCGGTTACCCTTGTTTTTGGCATCCAGCGAGGAGGTTCTCGGGCGTACAGTTGGAACCATCCCGGCATCATCGTCACTCTCGTCACTTCCGGATTGACTTGGATCCTCTTCGTTTGCTGGGAGACCTACATCAACAAAACGTACTGCGCTTTCCCCGACCACAGCCGATGCACTCACATAGAGCCCGTTTTCACCAGTCGCCTTGCCCGCCGCAGACCCTACATGTGCGGTCTAGTTGTTGCTTTTCTTACCGGCGCTCCCTACGTGGTCTTGACCGTTACCATTCCCGAGCGAATGCAGGTTATCCAGCGCGAGAACCCGTTCACCGCCGGCATTCATCTCCTTCCGATGCTGTCTGGGACTGCCGCTGGATCTTTCCTGTCTGGCGCAATTTGCCGCAAGTACAACTACACCAGCTTGCTGATGACCGTGGCGGCCTTTGCACAGCTGCTTGGCGTTGCCCTTATGCTGAGGATTTCGGCCGTGGATTCCAATTTCGTACCTGCATATGGCTTCACGCTCATCGTCGGAATCGGAGCCGGTTTGTCGTTTGGCGCCTCTACCATTATCGGCGCCGTCGAGACGGAGTCCACCAGCGACATTGCCGTCGCCCAGGGCGCCATCGCACAAGCGCGTGTTCTCGGTAGCTGTCTCGGCGTGGCCATCAGCACCGTCCTCTTCAACAACCGTCTCGACACGCTCACCGATCGACTCACGCCCCAGCAGTTGGCTATTCTTCAGCAGACGCCCACCGTCTCCGCCGGCTGGCCCCACAATCTCATGCGCAGCATTCAGGAGGTTTACGCCGCCGCTTTCCGAGACCAGACCATCTTCATGATGTGCCTGTGCAGTGCCATGGTCTTCGTTGCCGTGGCATCCTGGGAGTGGAACCCCCGACCCATCAGTAACATCAGCCACGCTCAGCGAGCTCATAAGACGAGCCAACAGCAGCAGCGCCGATGCGACAGCGACGGCACCGAGCTGAGCGACATGGCTAGCGTCCGTTCGGCCTAAGCTGCATCGTCCGCACTCGCACGTCTACTCTTATCGAGCTAGCCAATTTCAGGGAAATGGAACAAGCCAGGATTTGCTTCTTTCAGGGAGTTACTAGGGCATCGTCATCCAGGTGTATCGGTCTCATTCTTCTCAGGGGGTCGGGGTGGTCATTCTGCTTTTGCTGTTTGTTTCTATTATCAGAGCATCTCGAGGACAGCTTGACCAACTATGGTTGCCGGGGAGAAACTATTAGCATCATGGCTAAGGAATCCTTTTGCATGTAAACTAGTCTTGTCTCTTTCGAGAGACTTAGCACAGGGTCTTTACTAGGCAAAAGGAAAATCGTCATTAAAACCGCCCCGTCTCATTGTCTTGCCTTGTGTGTATTTTGTGGTCCATATATCGACGCCGGTAACTGCGGTCATGGAGCCTCTTGTGGCGGCAAACAGTGGAAAGCCACGGCTAGGTCGTTTTTTTCTGCTTGGCCCCCGAGGCAGCCAAGACACGGACGGCAGACACGTAGGACAGGAGGTGATTTGGTGGCGGAGTGATGTTCGAGGTGACGACGGGTGTGGAGGCACGAAAAGGGAAGCCGAGACAGGTCCAACGTCGCAGTGTCATGTTCATCTATTTCTCTCTCCCCAGCCAGCGAGCGTCGCCGTGCTAGGAAGGACAACGGAGGCAAATGACTCTTTCTGACACCGAGTACTGATGTCTCGAGGTCTTGTGTGTGATGATCTTGGTTTCCGTTGCAGTTGCCACGAGGGCGAGGAGGGGGCTGGTATTCACAATGGGAGGGAGTAATGAACCATCAAGGTTCTTGGCGAGACAGCAATGACGTGAAATTATGTGCTACTTGGAAGTAACATGTTTCTTTGGGAGATCATTCGGGATATGGCCCATCCGGCCTAATACGCCCCCGGCCGCTGTGTCCACCCCGGTCCTCCTACGGGCTGCACCTCCTCCCACCCCGTCGTGACCGCGGCGCCGTCTACTTCCAGCCGGAAGCCGCTCGTTCTCGCGCCGCCCTCACCCAGCGCCCATATCGCGAGGCCGATCCAGTTGGTCCCGTGGTAGCGCAGGATCCCCTCGGGGACTGGGAATCTCGTCTGCGGGCCGATATTGCTCGCATACCGCCCGTACTGGAACCCGTTCACGTAGAGCATCGCGCGGTAGGCGCCGGCAGTGGCGTTCGCTGCGATGTCGTCCAGGACGAAAGACAGCGGGATGTCGAGGTCGCGGGAGGGCAGGTCCAGGGTCAAGTTGGCGGCGTAAAAGTCCACGCCGGGTGCGGTCCTGCCGTCGAAGGGGGATGACGGCGACCGGTCTTCGGGGTTTCGGGGAATCGGGGCTTTTGGTAGGTGGTAGCCCTGGCGCTCGAAGAACAGGCCTCCCTCGTTCAGCGGCCCACGGAAGCGGTCGGCGTAGTCCTCGCCGCCGAGGTTGCCCGAGATCTTCCATGTTGTGACGTTTGTCCGCGCTCCCGAAGGCGACGTGATGCTGTAGTCCATGATGCCGCGTGGAGACTTCATCATATCCTGCGCTATAGCGAAGTTCTCCTCGAGGCCCATGGTATCCACGAGCACCGTGAGGACGTGTGTCTCGTTCGCCGCCAATCCTGCAAGGTTGTACGCTGACTGGTTGTCACCAGCAGCATTCTTGTCGTTGGCAAAGGATCCAAGGAAGGTGCTGTTGATCCAGACCGAGCTTGCGAAGCCGGCTGCCCCTTGGGTTGTGATGCTAAGGGTGTTTTCCGTGCCGTTGGCGGTGAAGAACCCTCGGTAGATTATGGTCCCCGCATGGAAGCCGTAGTCCGAGGCAAAGAGCGAGACAGGAGTCGAGACGTTCGCAACCGTGTTGTTAGACGTCTTGAGGTCTGCGATCACCCAAGCAGAGTCGTCGTAACTAGGCCCAATCTCCGGCAGCGAGTCGACGCGAGTCCAATTCAGCTTTCTCAAGTCTGGGATCGAGATGTTGGCGCCTACCAGTGATGCTTGCACTACCCAGTTGGTCAGGTTGTTCTCGGTGTGCTCCACTTGCTTGCCATTGATCTCCAGCTTTGTGATCCCGGAGGCGATTCCGATGATCTCGAGCTCTGTTGTTTGATTGAAGTCTGCCTGCAGTTTGAGAACATCGCCCTGAACAGAGACGGACCGAACAAGATAGCCGCCCCTGACAATGAGCGAATCTGGGTTCATGATCGAGGTCCCGTACGAAGGCTGACTGCCCCCGCCGGGAAGGTTTGGCACCCAGTAGTTGTAAGCCGAGTTGCGATCTGCGTGACGTTAGACAGAGTACCGGCGAGAACGAGGAGATGCTTACCCAAAATGTAAATACTTAGTTGGCCCACTTGAACAACTCGCCGAATATCCGACGTCTCCCATGTCAAGACCAGATTCCCGTTGATGACGTTCATGTCCACGTCAGACCCTTCTGCCATAGTCGGGCCCGCGGTCGTCTTTATCGCCATCTCGTGTGTTTCACCGGGTCCTCCGTAGAGCAGCAGAACGGTCCTGTTTTGATACTGCTTCCAGGTCAAAATCTCGGCCGTGGAGTACAACAGGGACATGTTCCCAAGCTCATAGTCCACAACGTGAATCTTGGAATCGCGACGGCCGAGGCTTAGCTGCTCACGAAACTGCGGTATCGCAATGGTACCCTCGGAAGTAGGTAGCCGCAAGGTGTAGTTCGTCGTGGCCAGGCTAGCGTAGTCGGAGTGACGGACGACGAAATACGAAGCGGTGCGATTCCCAATAAGAGGCGTTACAACAACATTAGTGTTTCTGCTGTAGATCCCCTGAGTCAAGTTACCCGGCCTTGCCGTCAGGTAAGACGGTGAGACCTTCAAGAACTGCGCTTCAAGCTTCAACTCAGAGTATTTCTCCCGGGTGACGCTCCGGTCTTCTTTGATAGCCTAGGTCCGGGTTACAAACTCGACTGTGGGCAGTTGCTCGAGGGTCGCACTTACAGACCCATAGTCGTAAGACGTGTAGCCTCCCGGATGTCCCAGGTTGCCCCAATTCGTCCCGCCGAAGAGCTGCGCTGCTTTCAGTACTCCGAATCGCCGAATTACAACCAACGCCTTCACTGACCATGTAGATATTGAAGATAGTGACTCCAGCTGCGATGTTGTTCTTGTAGAATACCCGTTCGAACTCGTGATTGGTGAGTGCCGCACATTGCTCGAACGTGCTGCCTCCCCAGGGGTCGAAGGATCCGCCTTGAAACTGCCACTCGTTAGTGGAAGGCGGCAACGCAGCTCTGCATACTATACCTCTAGAATAGAATAGGGTGTGTTGGGGCTTTGTTTCAAGTGCAGAGTCCTATAGTTGGTTGGTATTCTGTTTGGCGGCCAGGTATTTGGATTACCCTGATGGTGTCAGCGCATCAACACATTCTCAAAATACACCGAACAAGAGCACTTACGCATTCGAAACCTAGCGGATAGCCGTCATGTCCCTAGTTCTTTTAACATTGTTCCTTCCGCATCTCGGATCTGACTCACGTAGATGTCCGCTGCTCCGACGCCTGTCCCGGGAGCGTTGTGCCCCTCGGGGCGGGCGTCGTTGCTGATGAGCGGGACCACGATTCCGGCCTTCCGTGCCTGATCTATCACGTACTGGAAGTACTCTCCATCTGGACTCCGCCCTCGTTCGAAGTTGGTGTACTCGTTCTCCGGCTGAAACAAGATTACGGGTCCGCCATTGGTAACTTGCGCCTTGGCGATGGTCTCGCAAATTCTTGCCATGTAGCTATTTCTTGTCAGCATCCTACTTTTACTTTGCCCTTAATATTGGCTCACTTGTCTGTCACAGTGAGAAACTCAGAATCCGACGTCCTCAATCGCGCTGGAAGCCTCGTCAGCCACCCAGGAAAGCCACCGCCGGACACTTCGGCGTTGATGTAGGGGCCGGGGCGCGCGATGAGATAGACGCCGGCTTTGGTTGCCGCATCAAAGAACGGCTGGAGGTCGAATATGCCGTCCGCGCTGAAGTTTCCCGCCTTCCCTTCCAACAAGGCCCAGTCGACATAGAACGAAACAGTGTTGAGGCCAAGGGCCTTGGCTTTCTGGAACAGATCCAAGTACAGAGAAGGGACAGGTATGCGGAAGGGATGGATCTCTCCAGATAAGATCATCACACGCTCTGCACGAATGAACAGTGAGTGCTCGTCCCATGTCACTACGTCTTGGAGTCGGTCCCTCTGTTCGGCGTCGATGATGATTGTCGGTGGGCGCCCGGCAGTGCCGCTAGAAGCGGAAACCGCACATGTTCCGAAGACAACCAACGCCGTCGAAAAGAGCGAGAGCTTCATCCTGACAATTTACTGGCGACCCGGCTCGGTGGCCAGAAAGATGTGAGAATCAAGTGCCGTGCAGACGCCATATATGTCGACTGCCTCGATGGTTGTCGAGTGGGATGGATCCTTGAGCATCAGGTAATAGAGTGGGATTCCACCGGAGACGTAGGTAACGATTGAAATCCAAAGCAGTAGCAAGCTCCTCTTCTCCTGGTTGCTGCAGGAGAAGGACTCCCACGCAGATGCCCGCCTGGCTACTGAGCTACGGTGCCCTCCCGTGGTATCGGAACACTCCTATAGGTAGGTGAACCCTGAACAGCGTAGTAATGGACAAGTTCGTTACCCCTCATTGAAGAGTAACTGGGAAGATTTACTCTAGAAAAAGTCCGGAAGAACAGGTTTGACTAGCCTTGCATGCGAAACGATCGTCCGATGGTCGTAGGCTTCGAAGCTTGGCTAAGCTCGCCGCACAGCCGATATGCAGGACACCCATACAAGCTTTGAAGGGCCTCGCCGGTTTGGCGCCATGGAGCCGTGCGTAGGATGATCACATGTCTTAGTGTGTGCGATTGCAACTGCTGGGCGAGTTCCAGCACGAGAAGTGTATTCGGCCGGCCAGAGAAGGCAGCGGATCCGACGGCGCGATGCTACCGAAGTGCGTATGAGAGTCTCATGTACTGCTGCCAGATAATGTGACTAAAGCATCCGCTACTGCGTGACCCGAACGAACTATTCGAGAGGCCAACAAAGAACTCAACTGCCGAGGGTCACGAGCTATCGATGCCAGTTCGTTGACGACATTGAGCCAACCCGTTCTTGTAGTTGAATGATGTTATTCGCCATGTTGAGTGTGACCTAGTAGCCAGTTGCTGCTACAAGGACAATAGGGTATCGTCTTAGACCCATCATACGTAACAACATTTAGACGATTACCCAGTCGCTCTCCTCATCAGCCGCGGGCGCTGGAACAGGAGCGGTATTCTCGACGAAGCCGACCGGAAGTCCGTTCTTTTTCCAGACCTTGCCATCCTTCATGACGAAACTGACCTTTCGTAAGGCGCCCGCGTCTTCTCTGGGGTCCGTCTCTAGGGCGATGATATCGGCGCGATAGCCCTTCTCAATGGAACCAAAGAAGAAGCCGCTCTTCTCCCTGCCGCAGGCCTCCCATCCCCCAACCATGCATGCTTCCAACACGTCTTCCATGCGTAATCCGGCCTTGAGCATGAGCTCCATTTCCAAAGCACCCTCTCCATGAGGAAAGGCACCAGTATCACCACCAGCAGCGAGACGAACCCCTAGGTCGTGTGCCCTCTTGACCCTCTTGAGGACATGTTCGAAGTCTGGCAGGGACCGCAATACTGCCAAAGTCGGCACAAAGATGGTTCCGTGCCGTCGCATCTGGCGGAGGACCTCTTCGTTGCCTTCGTTGCAATGCTCGACGGTGTCGACGCCAGCTTTGATGGCCATGAGAGCGCTTTTCGCCGTAGTCGTGTGACATGCCACCGGCAGCCCAGCCAGCCTGGCTTCCTGGACAATGATATCCATCTCTTCCTGGGTGAACATAACCGCAGCAGGGTTACGGTCCGCAGGCGGGAACATGATCTCGTCCCGATTGGGGGCAATCGGAGGTGGGAACCGCATAACCTTCCGCCTGTAGTCGGCGTAGAACTTGATTATGTCCGCCCCGTCGCCCACACGGCGTCTGACTGCGCGTCTAACATCCGCAGGGCCATCACAGACATCGGCAATGCGTGGCGCGGCGGTCATCGAGTTCTCCTGGCGAATTTCGTAGGATCCCGTGCTTGCGAGGCACTCAGTAGCGACGAACAGGCGCGGGCCAGGCAACAGCCCGCGATTGACACAATCTCTCAGGTTCGCGTCGAACGACCGCATACCCTCCGTCCCCAAGTCCCGGTACGTCGTGAAGCCGGACAGCAGCGCAAGACGGAGATGGTTGGTAGCCCGAGCTATCCTCTCGACGATGCTCTCGTCACGCTCCTGGACGATGGACGGAGCTTCACTGGGTGATAGTCAGAAAAGCAGGCAATGTTCCCTAGCGGTTAAATCACGGCTCACTCGTAGGACTTACTCGTAGGAATGCAAGAAGACGTGCGTATGAGCATCGACAAATCCTGGCATGACAACCTTCCCGCGAAGGTCGATGTCACCTCGATTCACATTGATGTCACTGTCATCTTTTCTGTTGTAGACGTCGACGATGCTGCCGGATCTTGGGTCGACAACTATTGACGCATTCTTGCTGAACTTCTTGCTGCGCGAGTTGAAGAGCAGCGACGTGTGCACTATCACGCGGGACGACGACGTTTCGGAAGCCATTTGGAGGTCTACGATGTTAACATTGACTTGGCGCGTCGACAGAACAAACTTTAAGCCTCTTTGAAGCTTGGGCAGTGCCTGTGGACTATGGAGGCGGTGAGACAACGTGTCTCTTCATGCAGGAACCGATGAGGAAGCGCGTGGCATCGCAAACGCCTAGGAGATACCGATAGCTGTGCGGACGATAAGCTGCTCAGTCCCGTGTATCCGTTTCTTCAGGCGGTTGGAGATTGGTTGTAGCCTTAGAGGGCTCTAATGCTGACGTGCCAGTTCGTGTGGCTTAGACTCCAGGGTATTCGAACTGGGGCTCGGGAGGCCGCGCAGAAGTGGAGAGAGCAAACCCGGGGGTTAAGCTACGTCGCACGATCTCCCTCCCTTCTCACTTGTCATCTTTGGGGTTCGAGACTGAAGATACGCGTTCTCGCCAAAGAAAGTGTCCAAAGCGCCAGCTTGCTCGGTCGGGCGTAGCGAAAGGACCTACGACGTGGACGCAATTCGCGAATATGAGTAGTACTGTAAGCTAGAGAAAACACCGAAGCAGCGGGGGCTCGGGGGCCGCCGGCATAACCGGCATGACGGTTCCGCAGGCGTCCCCCTTTCGGTCGAAGGACTTTTTGCTTCTCCATATGCATCGTCCCCGTCTCCGGGCAGAGAGACCCGTCCAATATCGACCCGGGATGTGGGAAGAAGAGGAACCCATGACATTGACCACAATGATGGATTGAGGCGCGGTTACCAGCGAAAAACGTTCCGAATCTTTGTTTTGCTGGGCGAAACAACTTCTCTTTCCGGGGCAGGGTTTTTGCCCATCAGCGGCGCTGGGGTTCGTCTGGAAATCGGCCGCTCGCTCAATGACGCACGGGGGCGGCCGTACTATGGTGTATGGCAACAGATCAGGCCAGGCCGAGCATCCGATTCCGACGATGGCGCGCCACAGGAGGTGAGGCTCCTCAAGGCGGGGGAATAATAGCATCACGCTGCAGGCTCCAAGACCTCTGTGAACCTTGAAGCATAAACACCATCTCGGGGACGGAAGTGACGTCGGCCGCTGCAGAGGCAAACTCTGACGGGCCAGTGAGGCGAAGCATGAAGCCGAAGACGGGCCCTCGTCGCTCGATCCCTTGACCGATAAAACCCTTCACATATTGTCGACACAGATCCCAAGAGTCTTGGGCGGTGAGTCACCGACGATTGCCGACTTCTGGAAGTTGTGTGGAATCCGGATTTTGGCACAAGAAGACCGACAGGAATGACGAATGCTGCGAATGGGGGGCCGGGGCATGGTGGAGTGCATATCATCGGCTTGGAAGACCCTGAAAGGGATGTCGCCGGGTTTTGCTGGGCAGAGGTGGAGGAGGAGAGGACGGGCCAAGGAGCGGCGGGTCGGTGCTCAAAAATAGAGACAAGATCGGCCCAGAGCAGGCATGTTGCATTGGCGTGGGTACTGTTGCTGTTGCTGTGGCGGTATGCAGTGCAGTGCAGTGCAGTGCGGTGCAGAGCATCGCATCGTCCTGTTCTGTTGACAAAAGTTGTTGCTGGTGAGATGCCGCAGGAGCAGGAGAGAGAGTTTGAGCCGGTGTACTATAGGACCTACACCACGGGCGAACTCTCAAACCGGGAAGCAGCGGCCTGCGCTCCCCTTCCTTTTTTGGGGGTGGGAGAAGCAGACAGAAACTGGCAGCCGCCAATGCATCGTCATTGCCTCCGCTAGGACTGCTACAGTGCTACGTAGCGCCTGCCTCAAAAACTCGGACAGTCAGATGCGTACCTGCCTACGTGGATGCAATAGATGCAGACAAATAGATAGACAGTTAGACTACTGGGTATCTACCATAGTAGTTAGATGGACGTTGTTTATTTTTGGAGCCAAGTCTGCTGATGAATTTGCAGACGCCAACTAAGATCGTGTTGTTGCATCTCCTGTCTCGTCGTGCCTGCAGGAGTCGCGAAGGAGAGGGCAGAGACAATGGCGCATGCAATGCAGTAGTGCAGTGTGCAGTCCTACAAGCGACTCGCTCTCTGGAGGGGGCCACGCAAGGCCTAGAAGGGGCCGTTTTACCAACCGCCTGGCCGCTAGAAGCCGCTGACAGTTATCAGTTGCTGGGCTGTTCCACTTGCCTCAGCGCCTCGGCCGCATTTTCGGTGCAGAGAAGACAGCCCGAAGGGCCCCAAACAGCCCACGGAGGCGTCTGGAGCTCCCCAAGTTGGTCAGCAACGACACAACCACTGGCTGCCTGCGTGTCGGTAGTGGGGCCCTTCAACATTTACACCCCTCTGAGTGGCTGCATTACCGATCGTCGTCCACCTCCATCCACTGTGCCCATTCAAAGGCTCGTCCCTGAGGCCAATCAGACACCGCCATCGTGCATCGGCTCGACGAATCTGAGATGGCAGACAGCGACAAAAACCTGAAGACTGAGGCACACACAGACAGCACCGCCTCTCGGCCGCCACCACGTTGTCCCTTGCACCTACCACATCGCAGTTTAGGTCTCTCTCTGTCTTTTTCTCTCCTCTCTCGCTCTCTCTTAGGTTCCTGAACCAACTGCCCGTGCAACGTAGCGCAAAGCGGGAGGTGTCCCTGGGTTTCCCTTTGATTGACGGTGTGGCCCGGGAAGAAGCCAAGAATCAGCCACCACACGGACAGTGCGACGGAGAGAAAAGAAGACGAACCCCACCAACGGCCCCCCTCTAGCGCCCCCCAGCGCCCCAACACCCACCACCAGCACCTTGGAGACCCACCTAAGACCAGCAGACCCCTGCTCTTCCTCCTGCTCCTGCTCGCAATCGCCCTGTGCTTGGTGCTTGGCTTGCGGGTTTCCCTCTCGTCACTTGGCACCCGGCACCTGCACCTGCACAAGTGGTGTAGGTAGTGTACGTACCAGCGCCAGTGAGCGACCAGTGGCACTGACCAACGGCAACGGGGCTCACTGACCACCCTCGTCCCGGCTGAATACGAGTCTTGTTTTTCTGGCCTGCCCGCCCGTTCCACGACGGCCCAGAGTCCTACAACTCATCCCATCCTGTCCACCACTTGATAAAAACCATTCACTCGCTTGTTTCCTATTGTGTCACTTCTCTCGCTTTTCCCTTGAGTCCTACCTTCCTTCTCATTAACCTACGAAATTAAAAATCTGAATTCACCTCCTGCCTCCGCCCCGCAGTTTCTCGGTCGCTCCCGCCAAGAGGTACCTGTACGCAACACACTCGCTCTCACCCGACCGTCCCGATTCCTCCACGAACCCGCCCGTGCCTGCCTCCTATTTTCGTCTCCACCGGTTCAGGGCAAGAACTTTCCGAGAATTCCAGACGACTCGATCTCGCCACGCGAGTTTACGACAAATACCACCGAATTTGGCTGTCGGCACAAAAGAAGGGCAATCTTCGATTCCATCCGACGATTTGAGGGGGAACACGCGAAAGTGCGAAATACCTGAATAGCGGCATCGTTACCGATATCGCGAATATTACCACCCCGACGTTTGGTTCGAGTTTTCACCGACCTTTGCCAATCCAAAAAAATGCAGCCCACGCGCGTTCTCCAGCTCTTGATGGTCGCCTCCGTTGCGCAGGCATCATGGCTCAACTTCAACAAGGCCGAGCCCCGTGACGAGCTCATCAAGAGACAATCAGCCACCCCCAGTGCCGCCGAGACCACAACCTCAGCTCCCGCGACGACATCGTCGGCAGCGCCAGCTACCACCTCCACCTCAGAAGCCGCCGCGGTCACGACGACAACGTCCGCTGCCAGAACCACGTCTACGCCTGCCCCCATCAGCAGCGCGACCTCGCCCCAGGCCTCATCTACTCCCCCGGCCGCCTCCTCCACTCCTGTCACATCAGCAGCCGGCACCACATCGACTGCCGCCAGCAACAATGAGGCCTCTTCGACCGGCGGCGCTGCCGCTTCCTCCACTCCTACTACTACCCCCGAACCCGTCACGTCTACCATCCGTACCATCATCAAGACGACCAACGCCGAGGGCGTCGCCACCTCTTTCACCTCGGAGGCCACCGTCACCTCGACGCCCGGCCTCAACAACTCCGGCTCCAGTGACTCTTCGTCTGGCATGTCGACGCAGACTCGCAACACCGTCATCGGTGTTGTCGTCGGTGTCGGCGGTGCCATTGTCCTTGGTGCGCTCGGGTTCGTCGCTTGGAGGATCTGGGGTAAGAAGAAGCAGGCCGAAGAGCACGACGGACTCATGGAGTACAACAACCAATACGGCAACGAAGCTAAGGTCGAGTCCGGCGCCGGCACCAACCCCCAGAACAACGGCCGCACGCCCTTCCAGTCTACTCTGGAGAGCTACCACGCACCGAGCCACCAAGTCAACGCGTCATCCAACTTCTAAAAGGCGGAGGCGCGTCGGTCGAGGATGTGACGATTGTTGTTTGTTGCGGAAGAAAGCGTTGATTCCCCACGGTCTCTTGCCTCACGAAAGGCACAATACTTATGACTACCTCTTGTTTTCCCCGCCCATATTGCGGGCGGCTCGCTTTTGTCATCGCCGGTCACACGGAGTTTCGGGCCACCATGGTAATTGAAGTACCATGGCAGGCATGGTTGCATATCGCAAGGTCTCAGGACTAATGTGGATAGAGCTTATGGAAGTAGAGCAGAGAGCAGAGAGTCCCCCTCCCTCCCCCTTCATTCTTTTTGTCGGCTGGGCTTCAGGATGATCATTGTCGAATCGTCGCCGGCTGGGTTTCAGTCGGGTCGCACGTCAGGACAGGGCATCGGCACCATCAAAGAGACAGAAACACAGAGACAGCCAGCCTGACGGACAAAATCCACCTGGGTTCGCAGGCTTGTATGTAGTTCAGATACACCTTTAATACCAGGACCGCCAAAATTATGGGATCAAACATATGGACACGCTCTATGAGAATCGGGCGAACCTCAAGTGAGAAAGAATGTGAGATGAGATTGAAGTGAGTGAGAGCGCTGCCCATGAGGGGAGCCCACCACCCACAGAGTTCACCCCATCCCATCGCCTCCGCAAACTCTATCCCGTAGATTTCATCCACCCATGATCGTCCGTCATTCCGAGCTGCCATCTGATGAACGGTGGCCCGGCAGGATCGTCCGCCCCCCGGGAGGCCATCCCGTCTGGGCACGCGGGAGGGCGGGCGCACGAGCAACAAGCGCAAAGACTGATCACGTGGGCTGCTGGGACGCAGTTCCCGTAAGATTGTTGGAGTCTCAGCGGTGTTTCGGGTTGCGGTGGTGTGAGGTGTCGCATCCCGGCGGAATTTGTGGGCGGTTGGAGGGGGTTTATCTTTGACGTTTCAGATTCACCCATTCGGATGTCGCTCGCCCTCTCTCTGTCTCTCTTGCACCTGCACGTTATTCGACCGTTTGTTAATGCTAGGGGAGAGTTTAATTCCTCCGACCTTTTCCCTCACTTCTTCGCATTGTGTGACCTTTCGTTGATTTTGCTCTGTCGCCAATTCTGCCCGCTACATGATCTTGCGCTCGTTGACGACGCGACCTATGAACACGACCCGAAGAGGTTGAACCTCGATACGAACATACGCCTTTAATCCAAATCCGATGCGCTGGTGAATTGCGTGGAAGAAGAAAAGAGAGACGGGAATCCTCGAAAAGAAAAGAAGAGAAGGAAGGTTCACGACGAAACACCCCGCGCGCGGCTTACACAACGTCACCGAATAGCGTCCTACAGCGACGCTTTTCATCGACTAATATCGAACGACCGCCCTAAAACCACTCACCGAAAACGATGAAGACGATAGCGGTCCAGGTCTGGTGGGCGGCGACGCTTGTGCTCTCGGGCGCCGGCGCGAGGGCGCTGGACATCAGCGACGAGCTGGGCATGGGGTGGAAGATGGGCCTCCTGCCGCGGCAGGCCGGCTCGCAGAACCTGCAGACCTTCACGGGGGCCCTGGGCGGCGTGAAGGCGTCTCCGGTACGTCTGTGATGGAACGATTCCCGGGTGTTTGGCTGGTTGTGTGAATTGAGCTTTGCTCGTTACGGGAGCCGAGTTTGTGGACGGCGTGGCTTTCGTTTGTGGCGGCCGCGCTTGGGTTTCAGGATCCGGGGCGGTGGAAGATGAATGGTTAGAGGGGTGGTTTGCTGACTTTGCGGTGACGCAGATTACGAAATCGAATAATCCCGACAGGCCTTTCGAAGTCGAAGGAGACACCTTCGTGAGTTTTACTCATCTGCGCGGAAGACAGCGGAAGCGTCTTGGGACGGACCGGACGGCGTGCTAATGACTTCTAACAGCCCGACTTCTCGACCGCGGCCAACAGGGCGTGCGACAACCAGAAGAACAAGTGCTCAGAGGCGGCCAACAACGGCGCCCAAAAGTTTGACGTGTCCAAGTGCGACGAGCAGGCCAGTAAGTTGTTGCCATACTCTACGGGGCGCTATGTATAACGGAAGCTGACGCGGTTGGCAGCCGAGTGCAAGGCGGCCGGCGACTCGACGACGAAGCAGAGCTTCGGCGAGCCGGTGTTTGCGGGCACGGATGGGAACTTTGACATCTTTTGCGATCCCTGAAGGGCAAATACTACGAACAACATGTTTGTGTGTCTATACTTTGTTGCGATGTATGAATGCGGTTATCTCGCCGACGGCGTGTGTATATGGGAGGGCAAATCAGGAGTTGAGAGACCGAGAAACGGAGAGAAGGCAGAGGAGATTCTTAAGCAGCAATCTCGGATCTTGGAAAAGTAAGAAGAGGCCGAGAAAGAGACGGGAATATGGGTTGTATATGTTGACCAGGCTTCTTCTTTCTTTTTCTACGGCGTTTTTGGCCCTCGTAGCATGAGCGAGGTTGATATCCGGCGGGTGTCGTGCCCGAAGATAGGTTTTCTTGAATGAAATAATGTCACTACGAACCTGGAAGACGTGTTTCAAGTGATCTTCTAGTCGGATCCAAAGGGGCCGGCGGATGCTGTGAATGCCCTCAGTGACAAGCGGTCATCATAAGCCTGAATCATGGGTCTGACCACCAGAGATCCCTGAGAGGTCAAAGGTTCAAAACAGACATAATTCGAATCGTCAACTACAGTAGGAGGAGATATTAGTCATGTCCATCCGCCTCACTTTTCCACCGCGAGATGATAGTAGTTCTATCAATAGGCTGGGTCCGTTATGCTAATAAGAGCGCAGTGTTGGATTCAGATACCTATCCCACAGGCGTTGAGCCGACTGCGGTCGAATTTTCTACCCAGCGTTGAAAAACCCGAACCGGGAAGCACCTTTGGCAAATATGATTGCAGCTATAATTTGGCAGCAATAACAGCCACACGATTTTAATATCGCGATTCCGGGGAACAACCCTCTTCAGGAATGTTTTTGCCCCAAGCTCCTACGCCCCCAGTTTATTTGGCAAACGCGTTTCTGTCCCAGGGAATCGCGTTCGGGGCGAGAGACAACTGTCTCGGTCTTACAAGAACAGAATTTGTGATTTTCCCATTCTTTCGCATCTAGTGCTGGCCAAGCAAGTAGTAGATGGGAGCATGTGTGTAAACCCACATACGAGATGGGAACGAACGGTAACTGATCTCGTCATCTTTCCGGGCGTGCACGCAGATCCACAACCCGGGAAAGAGACCGGACGTCTCGTGGGAGACTGAAGATAAGTCGAGATGGTAGTCGTTTTCTGCCGCCTGATCAACGGGCTTCTACCGGATCTACGGAACTGGGAAACCTCCCTTCCCTCTGAGGAACTGTGGGTTTTGATGCTGGTGCGTTGAAACAGTAGATGCATCGGACAAGGCGGAGAAACACCGTCAAGGCGGACGATGTGTGCGACAAGGTGGTGTCTTACGGTCACTTATACTATTGGTATGCGGCTCTGAAGTCGTGGAAGGGTCCTTTTATCTTCAACTTCTTTCGAATTGCTCATGATAACTTCTAGATGAATAGAAATGCAGCGAGTCAAGCAGGCGACCGGCCAGCAGTCCGTGGGACCGGCCATCTAGGTCCAGCAGATGCAAAAAGACGATGTGACCAAGGGAACACGTGCGCCGACGGTCGATGGACATCGCGGGCCGCGGTTGGTAAAATACGATGTCGTCTAGGAATTCAAGCGGCGGGGGTGGCTCTCATCCCACGGAAATCACCCACGGCTGCACAGTGATGCAAGACGAGCCGGGGAAATCAAGGCGATTGTTAGGAAGTACTCTCGTTTGCACTTTTGTTTGTATGTAGAAGCAAGTAGTCGATATCTTCCGCCCCAGGCGAGATTAGGCTGGCCATAGCTCGCCCCGAGGAGCGGCGGGGACGCTCATTAAAACAAACATGGGCCGCTCGCTGGACCACCTGCGACCTGTGCCGTTGGCGTGGGCTAAAGGGCACCATCAGGCCGGCCTGTCCCTGGCACGCATCGCCGGTCCATCCTAGTGGAAGGCACCGCCAGCCGAACAATTGGAAGGGTCTGCCGTCCGCCTTCCTCTAATTCCACAGGTGTCGACTTTTCTTCGTCAACCACAGGGTCTGAACGAGAGACAGAATCTTTTGTTAAAAATAAAAAAAACAGGCAGGTGTCCGTTCCAAGGCGCTCCGCAAATGGAACCTACCTGATGGTGCCAGCTGTCTTTTTGTCACCAGCAGCCCGGGATGCACCTCTCATCAGCGTCCAATCTCGTCGTGCCACTGATGCCGGGCCCCACGAAGGCGACCCGGCGAATCCCCGTCCGTCCCATCACATCGCATCCCCCCTCTGCTCCGCGAACCCGTGCCGGTGCAGATTGACGGATCCCTCCGTGGTGGGTGGTGAGAGGCAGCTACCTAGAAACGAGAACGCACCTACCTTTCTTTGGTAAGGTTCTCGCCTACTGCAGAGAGCGTTTCTTACCTTAAGGTACCCGAGACTGGCCACTCCAGGATGGCTACCTGTCGGATACCTAGGCATCAGAAGAGGCGCCTGCAAGATTGCCCTTCGGTATGAGCAGGTCTGGCAGGGCACTGCTCCCCAGCTGGGTACCTGTTCTGTACCCTCCGTGTCTCTCCTCTCCCGTCTGGTCCCTGTTCCTTGCCTCTGCATGCACCTTAACCCGAGTGCCCGAGGTCAGTACTGGTACCTGGCGCATTAGTAGGTATGGGGAAGGTACTTGGGTACCTCAATCTCGAGTCACCGCACCTTCAACCACCAACTGGCAGTCTGGCCATTGCCCATGATCCAATCTCCAGGTGGTATCCGTACACCCAGAGGGACTTTCCTTGCCTCGCCTTGGCTTGCCTCGCTGTCCTCGCCTCGTCTCTCCAGTCCTTGCGCTTTGCTTTGCTGTGCAGTGTGTGCAGTGCAGTGCTATGCTATCCTGGCCTGTCCTGCTTCTGACCTCCCTCATCCTCCTGACACCTCGCGTCACACCAAACCCACGTCGTTGTCGTCTCTCTCATCCTACTCTCCCTCTCCCTCCTCCATCTCTCTCCATCCCTCCACCCCGAACCGACGTCCTGTGAACCCGTCGAGATCATTCCTCGTCGTAGTCGAGCTCGAGCTTTGATCCGATGCGTCCGGTACCCGCGAGCCACCGTCTTTCCGCCTTCATGTCGCTCCTTATTCGATAATCTTCCCCCCCCAGTTCATTTCTGCAACGAACCCCCGTTCTCTAATCCCTGAACCGGGGGTCACCCTCTCCAAATAATACCTTATTCTCTTTGCTACTGCCTCTTGTCCACACCCGCCCAAAAAAATACCCGTCGCGACCAAAGGACATAAAAAAAAAAAAAAAAAAGACGGACCCAAATATACACACAACTTGTCCCCAATCACACGGGCCGCCTAACCTCCACCCCCTTATTCTGTCAACAACCACGACAGCACCGTCCGTTCCCTTTTTTCTTCTCTCGCGGCCCTGCCTTTTTGTTTGTGCGTGCCGTTGCGAAGAGAGGGCTGTTGATCAAAGGGTCCTCGACGCGAAATCAGAGACTTGGCTGCAGACGACCCCATCGTCTGCGCTGATCTCACCGTGGTAAGCTACCCACGCACCTCACCTTGCCAGCATTCCTCGCCGTGTCATGATCGCACGCATCTGCATCCAAGGAACGCCACATTGACCGCGGGCTTTTATTCCCAATTCATCTAGAGTCCCACGAAGACGTCTTCCCAACAGCACCCTCCTTTCTCCCCTCCTGCTGCACCAGCACAGGACGGCCCCGAACCGAGTCGGCCATCATCCTTCATTTCGCCTCCGACCTCTCCCGCCCTTTCGTCCGCCTCCACCGCCGCCGACGGCGAGGACCTAGGGTCCTCCCCTGTTCTGCCTCCGTTGCCCGCCCCGAGGCTGCCTGAGCGAGCCCGGGAGATCTTGAGGAGCCAGCCTACCCCCCAAGAAGAGGAGAGATACGTGACCGCCAGCTGGGGCTCGCCTTACTCGACCGAAGAGACCCAGAATCTTCGCCGCCAGAGCTTCGGCAGTGACCAGTCCGAAGACTCGCCAATCCATCATCTGGCAATCAGCACCCCCTTCCTTCGTCCTCCCCCTGCGCTTTCGCTCGGATCGGACGAGACCCCCGAACCCTTTCTCAGCGCCGCACAAGTCCTTGCCAACCGCGCCCGACGACCTGCTCGGCGACTCACCGAGGATTGGATTCGCCAGCACACAGCCGGCGAGAACTCGGAAAGCCGCCACTGGCTCAGCGACGGCAGTGAGCACTCTTCGTTGAGCGGCTCAGGATCTGGAGACGAAGCTACGTGGCACGATAAGGAGACCTCGCAGACCCCGAAAGCGAACTCGCGTGGCCCCCATCTGACACCGCGACACCCTCGTACGCGCTCGAGCGCCGAAACCCTCAAGCCGGAAGACGTGACGCCGCAAGCCGTCACGCCCGCCGCAAGAATGGAGAGCCCCGAGCTCCCCAAGGCCGACCTGGCCTCAGACCTGGCCATTCCCTCAACACCCAGGAGGAGCGTCAGTGCCACCAACGGCGAGCCTGTAAGGGCACCCACCACACCAATGCGCAGCGCGTCTGCAAGAGTCACGATAAAGGAGCCGACTATGACGCCACGAGTGAAGAAGAAGGTCCCGTGGAAGGGCAAGAATATTATGGTTCTTCTTCCCCGAGACGACGAGCGGGGACGTTCCGGACATGCCCCTAAGCCCCTGAACCAGTCAGAAACCGAGCGCATGTTTGCGTCGTGGGAAGAGCTTGGATACGACATCAGCGGATTCGACTTGGACGCGGCCGAGGGCACCTGCCAGGAACCCAATGGCTACTCACAGAGCAGGGACGATTGGCCCACAGCCGAGGATATCATCAGAGAGCGCGCACAGCGTGCGTACAAGGTTACATTGCCTGATTTGAACGGTAAGCAGCGCACGTGTAATCCGTATTTCACCATACTAAATGCCCCTTCACAGCTTGGAAGAACTACGTCAATGAGCTTAACGAAGCCAAATTGCGAGCCCTCGGAGTATCTTTCGGCGATGACGATCCACCTGCGCCTTCAATTTCGCCCGCGGTCTCGCAGCCTAGCAGACAGGCGTCGGCGCAATACCCGCCTCTGCCGTTCTCTCCGCCGCTCCCCACCTCGTCCGCGTCGAGCAATCACGTTCCGGGATTCCCTTTCCCGTCGCAGTTCATGCCTGGCCATCGGTCTTCCGCGACACAAAGCCCCGGTATTGCGTCGCCTGTTGGATTCGGCAGCCACCCGGCCAAGTACAATGCCCGGCAGTCCATCTCGGTCCCGATGGGTCACTCGCCCTTCCAGCTCTCAAACCAGCCTTCGCCGCTCGGCTGGCCCTCGCAGCACAGAACGGACTCGCCCTCCTTGTTCAACGGAGTCCTCTCCCCCGTGTCTCCCTTTACACCCGAGGGCTTCGCGGCTTCTGGCAGCCCTGCGTTTAACGCCCATCAGCGCCACCAGTCGCTGCAGTACCCCATGATGCCCCACCAGTTCATGCAGCAACCCGCCAGAGCATCCCCCCGCCTGCAAGAGGTGCGGGAGGACGAGGAGGAGCCTGTCGAAGAGCCCCCCGCGAAGCCTTCCGAGCCCGCGCAGCGAAACAGCGACGATCTCCAAGCCGAAATCGACGAGGCCGAGTATCACTTGGAAGAGCAGATGCGAAACGAGCTGGAGCACGAGGACTACAGCCCGCACAACGAAGAAGCTGCGGCGGAGCAACTCGGACAATTCGTCGACATGTCTCAGCAGCAGCCGCCTCTGTCCCACGCGAGAGACCCGTCCGTTCAGTTCCAGGAGTTCCAGCCTCAGCAGTTTGCGAAGCACGACGGCCCGGTGCTTCACCACCCGCGCCCGCACAGCCGCGGTCACTCGCTGTCGCAGAACTTCTTCTCTCACCACGACGAGAACCGGCCGCGTGAGGACAGCTTTTCTGGATGGCACGACGTCAATTCTCAACGGATCGACGAGGCTGCCGAAATCGAGACCAACCCGAGCAATCTGGGCACGCCTGTGCAAGACTTTAACCTCGCAACGCTCCTGCAGCAGCACCAGCGGTCCTTCTCAACGGCCAGCAACCCGTGGAACGATGCGGTCTCGAGCAACGACAACTCCGCCCGGAGAGGCAGCCATGCAAGCAAACCTTCGTTTTCCAAGCTCAACGTCAAGGCTCCCGAGTTCAAGTTCAATCCGGGCCACAACTCGAATTCCAACTTCAGCTTCGGTGGCAGCAGCGGCTTCCAGCCTACCGTGTTCCAGGCGGGCTCCTTTGCGCCGTCCATCACGTCGCCGTCAGCCAACTCTTTCGGCGCACAGTCCACGTCGTCCAAGATCAATGCCGCGGCCCCTGTCTTCTCACCTGGTCAGAGCGATTTTAGCTTTTCGGCATCTGGCCCCAAGTTCCGACCGGATGCGCCCACGTTCACTCCCTTCGGAGCTGTTTCGGATTCGCTGGCCAGTCCCACGTCGGGCAGCGAGAGCCTTGGAAACCGTAGCTCGATTTTTGGCAACATCGACCTCGGCCTCACTGACGTTGTGAAGCCTCCTAAGAAGTCAAAGGCTATCCCAATTCTTCCTCCCAGCGACACGGAGAAGTCGGCTGACGATGGAGTGCGGGATGATGCGGATGGCCGTTTGATTGACGAGTCTCGCCTCAAGAGAGTAAAGGCATCCCGCGGAGACGGAGATGACGTGCCAATGTTTGCTGAGCCATCGCCCGAGCCCACCTCGCTGCAGTCCTTGCAGCCCGCATCAACGAAGGAGGAGCTGGATGTTAAGTCGGGCGACGACCAGGCGCCGACGCCGGCCGACACCACCATGTCTTCAGCTGGTGCCTCCGAGCAACCCACTGCCACTGACTCCAAGGCTGTCACCGCCACGAGCCCCTCCGACACCTCGCCTGATCAGCAGCACAGCAACTGGGCACCCTTCGAACTTGAAACAAAGGATGAATTGCAGACCTTCCACGAAGCTCACACATTTGGCATCGATTCGTACAAGAAGGGCCACAACAAGTCGCTCTCTGCCACCGCTAAGGCCTTCGTTCCTGGTGGCGGCTGGGGTGCTCCTGCTCAAGAGACTGAGACGGAAGAGGAGGACGAGGATGAACGCGACAGAGAGGACACTATCGAGCCTATTATTCAGACCACGGAGGCCGCTCCCTCGCCTCCCCGAGCTCCTTCACCATCCGTGCCACACAAGTTCACCGCTCCCAAGGGCCTGGGTGCTTCGCGCTTCGCCAGCCCTCCCAAGCCTAAGGGCCTTGCGGCTTCTCGGTTCGCTGCCTCACCCTCGCCTGCCCGGGAGCCTGAGCACGGCGAGTCTGAAGAGATTCCTGAGGACTATGTCGTCTCTGAGGCTGAGGAATACATCGACGAACCACACGACACTTCCTCGCTCACTGTTGGAGAGCAGCAGGCTACCAGAGCGGGCGACCAGCATGAGCCGACGTTCGAGGAGATTGATGCCATCATGGATCATCTCAACCAGAACGATCCCACTTTTGGCGTCAACAGGTCCAATGGCGATATTCCCAGATGGCCGCAAACCAGCCCGAACAAGAACATCCAGGTCACGCATACGTCGCCATACCGCCTGCAGCCCGCTGCTCAGTATCGCAGCCGCACCTCGAGCCCGGTGCGCCAGTACCACGGCCTTCCGGGAGACGCCTCTTCCGCCCTGCCGAGCACCGAGCTGGAGGATCCTTTCGTCGACCCTCCTCTGAGCGCCCAGTCCTTCGATGCTCCGATCACCAACTTGAACATTGGCAGTGCGGAGCCGAGCGACTGGGAGGGCGCATTCAGCGACGAGGAGCAGGCCAAATTGGAGCAGCGCGTGCAATTCTTCGATGGCCGTGTCAACGCAGCCGTCAGCGACCTCCTCGCTTCCCGTCTTGCCCCCATGGAGAAGGCTCTGCTTTCTATTCAGCAGTCTCTGCGCGGTGGCTCACGTAGGGCGTCATCATCCGTCCGCCGCAGTGTTTCCGCCGAAATTCAACACAGCGATGCTGACGATGAAGATGAGGAGCCTGCGCCACGCCGCTCGATGAGTCCACGCCGCGATAGGCGCATGGAGCAGATCCGCGCCGCCGTTCTGGATGCATTCGCTGTACAGCAGCGCAACCTGCCTCCGGTCCGCTCGCTCTCGCCTAGCCCTGCGACAGCAGCCGTCCCTACTTCTGACGAAACCAGCGCTGCTGTCCTTCGTGCTCTGGAGGAAATGAGAGAGCAGTTCGGCACGTCCATGAGACTGGACTTCCGCGGCGAAGATCTTCGCAACATTGTCGAGGAGGCTGTCGAGAAGCGCATGCCCACCCCGTCCCAGCAGCCTGCTGCTGACCGTGATCACGACGAGGCCATCAACAACAAGCTCAGCGAGCTTCAAGCCAAGGTTATTGACCTGGAGGAGCGCCTCTACGTTGAGCAGGCCAAGGTCGAGAAGGAGGTCACCGAACGCCGCGGCGCCGAGGACCTCGCAGCAGAGCTCGAGCGCAAGCTGCAGGCTGCCGAGACGCGCGTTGAAGTTGAGATCATGAACAAGAGCATCTACGACGACCGTGTTAATGACCTCGATGAGAGGCTCAAGAGCCAGGAACAGCGCGCCCAGCAGGAGCTGGACGGCCGCCGAACCGCCGAGGATAGACTCTCCGAGGTCCAGCGTCTGCTCCGGATTTCTTCCGAGGAGGAGAACCGCCTTCGTGAGGTTGTTGAGGAGCGCGACCACAAGATCAAGGCCTTGGAGCAGAGTGCTTCCAAGCAAATGATGACCATGGCGCTCATGGAGGCCTCGCAGACGAATGCTACCCAGGCGCAGACTGAGCTCACCAACAGGATCAACCAGATGGAGGACGAGCTCCGAGCCTCGAGACAAGAAGCCAACCACTGGAGATCCGAGGCCGAGCGTGCCGTTGAGACCGCTCGACGACAGCAGGTTGACCTCAACGAGACCGTCACGGAGAACAAGCAGCTGCAAAAGTTCCTCGACACTCTCGGCACCCAGCTGCAGGAGAACGAGCGCGTCAGAGAAAGCTGGCGTGCCAAGTTCGGCTCTCTCCAGGAGGACATGGCCCAGGCTGCACGCGACATCACGGAGGAGAACGCTCGTCGTACCAAGCGCGAGCAAGCTCTCGTGGCTCGCCAGGAAGTCCTCGACGCCAAGCTCCAGGCCGAGGCACGCACTCGCGAGCGTCTCGAGACCGAGATTGAGCGGCTGGAGAACGGCGAGCGCCAAGGCATGCGCGCCGTCAACGAGTGCAAGCGCCTCGAGGGTCTGCTCGGCGAGATGAAGACGGAGAACCACAAGCTTCACCAGTCTGCCCTTCGCTACCAGCGCGAGTTCGAGGAGGCGAGGGAGTCTGGCGCCAGTGAGGTCCAACGCACGCGTCTCTCGATGCAGCACCTGATCGACGAAGCCAACCACCAGGTCAACGTTGTCCGTGAGGAGCTCGAGGAGCAGATCGCCAAGCTCAGAGCCGACAACGATCAGCTCAACATGGACAAGGAGACCTCCAAGGCCCAGTCTGAGATGATGGCCGAGGACGCTCAAACCAAGAAGGTCGAAGCCATCGAAGAGCTGAAGCGCAAGCACCAGAACGAGTTGGAGGAGCTGCAGTACCGCCACGAGCGGCAGCTCAACAACGCCGTCGAAGATGGCCAGAAGACCGAGCAGCATCTCCTCGAGCGTCTCAGTCTCTCCACCTCCAAGACGGAGCATCTGCAGGACCGCGTGGCTCACCTGGAGGAGAAGCTCGAGATCGCCATCGAGGCCGCTCGTGCTGCCGCCCAGGCTGCCAAGTCGGCTGGCATCGAAACCGTTCAGCCCATCGCCGCGACCTTTGCCGCTGCACCCAAGCCCGCCCCTGCGCCCAAGTCAATGGAGCTTCCCGAGAAGATTTCGCCGCAAGCCCTGCGCGAATCCATCATGGTCCTGCAAGAGCAGTTGCAGGCTCGCGAGCAGCGCATTGAGGAGCTCGAGTCTACCGTCGACAAGCTGGACCCTGAGGCTCCCACCAAGATTGCCAAGCGTGATGACGAGATCACTTGGCTGCGCGAGCTTCTCGCTGTGAGACACGGCGACCTGCAGGATATCATCCTTGCAGTCTCTGCCCAAGATTTCGACAGGGAGGCAGTCAAGGACGCCGCCATCCGCCTTAAGGCCAACCTGCAGATGGAGGAGCAAGAGCGCGAACGCGCGATGAACGGCGGATCGGCCATCAACCTGCCCAACATTGCGCAATCTATCATGGGCACGCCCCGCGTCGCTCAGGCCGTCGGCCCCTTGGCTGCCGCCTGGGGCAACTGGCGCAAGTCTCAGCAGGCTTCGGGAGGACCTAGACCGTCATCCTCGAGGTCTGCCTTCAACAGCAACCACACTCCGTCCAGATCGACGGTGTCCAACTCGTCCAACAACAACAACAATCTCCTCGGCGGGCTTCTGACGCCTCCCGCCTCCGGTCTCCGCCAGACTCCGCCCGCCCACGCGGAGGAACCGCAACCGACGGCGTTCCAGACCACTGGTCGCCGCTACACGGCTCAGCAGCTGCAAGCAAGAGCGCGTGGTCCGTCTGTCACCGCCGGACCGTCCGGCTCGATGCCTCTGAAGAGCCCGCCCCTCCGTCGTCCTTCGAGTCGCTCCCAGCAACCCGTGACGCCTCCGATGATGCGCTCGAGCGCGTACGACTCGGACGCCCACCCGGGCGACTTTGACGACCAAGACTTCTTTGAAGACTAAAGAGTAATGAGTGGAAGGACACGTGGAAGTGGAGGATTTCATTTGTCTTCGCGCCACGGTCGGTCTTTCTCACGCAGCATGCTTTTGAGCCCAAGACTGGACACACTAGAATGATGATACCCCCTTTTCGCAAGACTACAACCATCCCATCCCACTGAGATATTGGAAGGCTACTCTGATACACGAAGGCCACTCAGGCGATGGGTACACTACTGTCCTCCACTCCCTCGAGATCATTCAGCAAATGTCTGTCATATCGTCTCGAGGTTGCAAGGAAGGCCTAAAGTAATTTTCCTTTGTTTTTTCCCGTGCAGAACGGGAAACAAAATGACGATGAATGGAGGATGGCTATTTTTATTATCGGGGGAGGCTTGTTAGCAGGTCGATCGCTCGCTCTTATGCTGGTGCCCGCTCTTTCTTGCGTGGCTACGATACGCACACATACAGAAGAGTATATAGTAATAATTTTGCGCGCCCGATTTGGTTTTTAGCTGAATAGAGAGAGACTTGACGGCAAATCTCATAATCGTTCTATTGTCACGTCACTTGAATCCGTAGAAATCGTTCATGTAAATGGACCAGAATATGTTTGAAGGGGTATCATTGGGTCTCCAACAAGAACCCATTTTCATTCAATTCGTATTAGAAAAAGTGGTAAAAAGGATGTTTTTAATACAGAGAGAGCAAAATCTGCTGTCCTTCCACTCCACGACCAAGTAAGGCCAACAAGCTTGTAGCCGAGTCCTTTCTCAAGTGCTGCTCAGGAGCTTCTCGACGGCCCACTTGACGGAGAAGTTGCGCAGGTCCGAGTAGTGCTGGCCGACGCCCACGAACAAAACGGGGACGTTGGTGGCGTGGACGAGGCTGACGAGGGTGCCGACCATGTTGCCGACGGTGTCGCACTTGGAGATGATGAAGCCGTCGAGGGTGCGGACGGAGCCGAAGGCGGCGTTGAAGTTGCGGGCCTGGGCGACGGAGTCTGTTCCGACGAGGGCCTGTTTTGAGTGTTAGTTTCTGTGGTGTTAAAGCAGGGGGGTCCGGACGGCTTACCTCTCCAACCATGAGAATCTTGTCGGGCTGGGCGAACTTGGCAAACTTCTCCAGGGAGGACATGAGGCGCTGGTCGTTGTGCCTGCGGCCGGCGGTGTCGATGAGGACGACGTCGAAGCCCTCCTGGCCCGCGAAGGAGACAGCGTCGCGGGCGACGGTGGCGGCGTCCTTGCCGTAGCCCTTCTGGTAGAGCTCGACGCGCCCGCCCTCGCGGGACGTGAGCTCCTTGAGGTTGCGGACGTGCACGGCGAGCTGCTCCACGGCTCCGGAGCGGAAGGTGTCGCCGGCGGCGATGAGGACCTTGTACTTGTTCTGCAGGAGGAAGAAGCAGATCTTGGACAGGTTGGTGGACTTGCCGACGCCGTTGACGCCGACGATGGAGATGACGTAGGGGCGGGCCTTGCGGAGGGAGGTGGCCGAGGGCGCGGTGATGGCGTCGATCTCGCGGAGGAGGTCGAGCGAGGACGTCGGCGTGAGCATCTTGGTCAGGGACGCCTCCATGGCGGACTGGATCTTGGCGCTGATGCTCTCGAAGCTGCCCGTCTTGGCGCCCACGAGCTCCTTCTCGACGCCCTCGCACAGGCGCACGGCGGCCTCGCGCGCCACGTTCTTCTTGAGGAGGTGCTCCTCCATGCCCTTCATGGCCTTGTCGAGGTCGGTCTTGGTGAGCGTCTTGCCGCCGACGACGTTGCGGAAGAGCCCGCTGATGCTGCTCAGCCCGGAGCCGAGCAGGCCGCCCGAGGGCTCGGAGGGCTTGGCGGCGGCGGTCTTGGACTGCGCAGACGCGAGGATGTTGTGCACCTCGTCGTCGAGGTCCTTGAGGACGAACTGGCCCTTGGCCGTCTTGGAACCCCAGGTGGAGGCGTCGACGCGCTCGATGGCCGAGGAGCGCCCGGCGGTGGGCTCGGTCTCGGAGTCGCTCGTAGCCGACTTCGGAGCAGCCGAGTAGTCGAGCTGCACGTCGTCCTCCTCGTCCGCCATGCCGTCGGCGTCCCACTTGCGACCCTTCTTGGTGGAGGACCTGGTGGCCGGGCGCGGGCGTTGGCCTGCGGACTCGTCGCCCGACGAGACTGGGTTCTGCGCCTTGCGCGCGCGGCGGGACATCTTCGCGACGGGGCCGGGCTTGCCGACGACGACGCCGGGGGTCGAGGGTCGCGAGGTGTTGGGGGTGGCGGCCGGGGAGGAGTCGTTCGTCGCAACACCGTTTCCGTTTGCGCTGTTCAGGCCGCGCCCTAAAAGGAGGTTTGTTAGCTTCGAGATACCCCGCGATGCGGCCGCCGCGAACACATGTCTGCTCACCTCTGTAGTGAAGACCCGGGGGCAGAGGAGGGTCGTCGCCCAGGTTTCCCGACAATGTCTTCTCTTCCTTGGCGAAGTCGGCTTCCGAGATGTTGGAGTCGCCCTTGGGTCCGGTCGTCTCGAGCTCCCGGATCTGCTGGTCAAAGTACTCATCGAACTTGTGGCACTCGACCAGCGTCGTGTGGGGTTTCGTTAGCTGCTCGCCGTACAGGTCGACGAAAAGGGTCTTGATGTTGTCCACGAGCTTGTCGATCCATGACAGGTGGAGGAGCGATCTGTAAACGGCCTGTCCAAGGTGTCAGTATGAGGCTTGTCGCGTCGAGTCCCCGAGGCCTACGGACCACAAAGATGACACCTAGTTCCTTAACAAAGGTATATCGGAGGGTATGTTGGTCGCGCTTATACGGGGGATTGCTCGCGGCGGATTGGCTCGAAGCGGCGCCGGCGTTCTTCTCTTCAATGAAGACGTCGGATATGAAGTTGTTGATGACGGACGGGTTGACCGGCGCATATGTCCTCGACCAGAGGACCACCCCGGAGGTGGTCAGGATCTCGAATGTGTCCAACATTGTCTTGTAGGCTTGGCGAGCTGTGTTTTCGGCGACAATTGACAATGGGTGGGAGGGAAGGCAGGAGGATCAGGAGAGCGACAGAGAGAGAGGGGAAACAGGGTCGGAGGCGAACTTCCTCGATGATCCAAAAAGCTGGCTTGTGGCGCAGACCCGTGGCCGATAAGACAGACGGGTCCAGACTCGCGCGCAAGTGGAAGGGCGATTTGGAGTGCTTGGGACCCCTATCGATAAGCCTTCGGAGCTGGGGATAATCCGTCAGGTTTCGCACTGTATTAGTCACACACTTTACCGACGTGTCCACAGTGTGAGCTCAAGCCCGGCCCCACCGATGACATGCGCGGCGGCCCAGGAAGTAAACACATTTCCATACGGATAACAGCTCCATCCACAAAGGGTGCCTTAGCTCTCAGCCCCCGTCACGACGACCTCGAAAAGGGAGGCATCCCACCACAACCAGCCGCGACGACTCCCCCCGAAACAACTCTCCCAGCTTTCCGAGCACACCCAGACAGAAGACTTCCAGCGTAGAACACCACCGTCGAACCGCCCGTCATGCAGCGCCCTCAAACGTACGGCCAGTCGCCGCCCCTGCACCACCCCGTACCCCAGCACGTCTCGACAGTCCCGCAACTGCGCTCGCCTCCCCCGCCGGTGTCGCAGTCGCAGTCGCAGCAGAGCTATGGAAGCCCGTACCAGCAGCAGGGCGGCTCGAGCGGCAACGTGTTCGGCGCATACGGACAGTTCATGAACGACCCGACCGCGCAGGTCGCCGCCCAGTTCGGGCAGACGGCCTTCAAGCATGGCCAGGAGTACATGGAGCAGAACGTACGTCGGAATCCAGGCGTCGCACGGAGGAAAACCTGGCTTCTGCGCGCGCGTGTTCGTCGTAGTCGTTGCTAACCTCGCCCAGTTCAACCGATACGTCAACGTCAACGCGCTGAAGCACTACTTCAACGTCTCCAACTCGTACGTCATCAACAAGCTGTTCCTCGTCCTCTTCCCCTGGCGGCACAAGCCCTGGTCGCGCAAGCAGGCCGTGGGACCCAGCGGGCAGGAGGGTGGCTACCTGCCGCCGCGGGACGACATCAACAGCCCGGACATGTACATCCCCGTCATGGCCCTCGTGACGTACATCCTCCTCTCGACGCTCGTCGCGGGCCTCCGCGGCCAGTTCCAGCCGGAGCTACTGGGATACACGGCGTCGACGGCGCTGGTGATAGTGATTGCCGAGATTATGGGTCTGAAGCTCGGCTGCTACCTCTTGAACATCTCGAACGACTCGCAGCTCTACGACCTGATCGCGTACTCCGGGTATAAGTTCGTCGGCATCATCGTGACCATCGCCGTGGCCGAGATCTTCAACGGCGGCAAGGGCACCGGCGGCTGGATCGGCTGGTCGGTGTTTGGCTACACTTTCCTGGCCAACTCTCTGTTTTTGGTAAGTTGCATGGGCCCGGTCTCTGTTCTGATGGGCAACAGCGGCTAACCCCCTTCGCAGATGCGCTCCCTCAAGTACGTTTTGCTGCCTGAGAACTCGGCGAATGGCGCCGGTCCTATGCAGACGGGCGATTCCCGGGCCAAGCGCAACCAGAGGACGCAGTTCCTGTTCTTCTACTCGTACATTGTCCAGCTGCTTTTCATGTGGATCCTGTCAAGACCCTGAGGGCACTGAAGAAGGACTACATAATGTCATGCGGAAAAGAAAATACTAGGTAGGACGAACGGGCCATATCAAAAGGAATCACTGAGTGCCGGTGGATAGCGGATGAGCCAGAGAGGCTATAGAGTAAGGAAAGGATATGCCGGCCACGGGAAGCGCATGACGATATTGCAAAGCGCGACGCCGGGCCACTGCTGAGCTGTACGATAATGCGACACGTCACTTTTATTGGGCGCGCAGGGAATTTGTTTGCTGTTCAGCTTAAAGAGACCAGTCGTGTCGTTCGAAGAAATGAGGCTTTTGTACCACAGCGACGAGGGACGGCGGGAAGGGGACAAGAAGCTTGTTCCATGCAGCTTGAAAAATAGCGGCCAGGGAGGGGTAGAAAGCGAATTATTCAAAACAAAAAAGAACACTTGTCTATACAAGTCTCGATTATCACAAGGTGTCTTCGAAGATGTTGAAAAACGCAAAACAAACGCCATGCCTGACGTAAAGTACGCCGCTTAATGATATGAACCATATGTCAGTCACGGATTGGATGGCCCCAAAGCATCTTCTTCAACGTCCTGCTGCAGCAGTCATAGGGAAGCCATGGTCCCCCGCCGGGGATGTGTCCTCGTCGCCGGGCCGGGAACACAAAGCTATCGGGTGCGAACCCCACATTTCGAGGCTGTCAGTGTGACCGCGCTTGGCTGCTTGAAGAAAAACGTGACAGCGAACTCCAATCCAGCGTTCCCCTCATTCGTCGATCCGAACTTTGACCGGCCGCCGCCCCCTCCACAAACCGGGGGTTTGCAACACGTTCGTTCCCCACAAACCCCCGCCGGGCTCGACCATCCGGTGCTACGGAGATTCCGCCCGCCGGTTCGCTGTTCCTGTGCCACGACTACATAATTATCGCTTGCTGACCGACGTCTATCTCCCACAAGCTCTCTCTCCTGTCCGTTTCTGGATCTCTGTTTTATTACTCGAAAACTCGCTGCTGTTTGCGTTGGGATACCTTCCGTGTTCGTCGACGTCATCGAAGATAAGGGTTTATCTACCAGCGGTGTGACCCATCTCAAGTATCTCACCTTTTTGGAAGTACTACCTCGTTGCCAAGACCTTGAAAAGTCTGCAAGTTTTGAGGCAACCTCAAGTACAGCTCATAAGCATCAACTTTGGGACCATCGAAATGGCGCTCCCTCCCATCGTCTCCGCGACGCTGCAGTCGGCCGTCCTCAGCGGCACGTCGAACCTGTTGGCACAGGCGCTGACGGCTTACAAATCCGATGTACGATGAGCCCAGAGAGAGAAGAGAGTCCGACGACGGACGCCTCCACGAAGCCGTGGATGTCTGCTGCTTGACCCGGCGTCTCGCTCGTCCCATTTTACAATGCTGATCCGCGACCAGGAACAACTGGTCATCGACTGGGTGCCCGTCTTCCAGTTCATCCTCTACACCCTCATCAGCACGCCGCCCAACTTCATGTGGTGAGTATCAACGCCCGAAAGGGGATCCTAACCCTTGATCTTCGCCGTCCGTCACTAATGCCGCGCAGGCAAGAGTTGCTCGAGCAGAGCTTCCCGGCCTACCACGCCTCCCCCACCAAGGAAGCCGTGGCCTCGGCGGCCGCAGGCGACGACAAGGAGCTGGACCGCGAGGCCCGCGAGAACAAGCTCGTCGAGCCCAAGCTCAACATCCGCAACACGCTGACCAAGCTTGTCCTCGACCAGACCATCGGCTCCGCGCTCAACACCTTCGCCTTCAGCCTGTTCATCGGCAGCATCCAAACGGCCATGGCACGCCCGGAGCACCTGTCGGGCGCGGCGCAGTCGGCGGCCTTCCTCGTCTCCCGCGGCGCCGTGGACTACAGCCGGGTCGACTGGCGCGTCGTCGCGGCCAAGGCGCAGCTCGACTTTGTGCCCATCTTCCTCGCGGGTCTGAAGCTCTGGCCTGCCGTCAGCCTGGTTAACTTCGCCTTCATCAAGAGCATCGAGGGACGGAACCTGGTCGGCGCGCTGGCCGGTGTTGTTTGGGGTATTTACATGAGCTTGGTTGCGGCGCAATGAACCCGAACGCTGAGGAATGTATGTTGCCCGCTCGCATAAGTCCCGGGAATGTTGTATGGATGGGGGGGTATCTGGGGCCGTCCAAGTCGTGGTTTGGACAGGATGAGACAAGAGAAATTGGTCTTTCTTTTTGGCTTCTCGCGGCACTCGCCGCTAGACGGGCAATAGAAGAGATGGAATGCCGTTCGCCGTTCTGACGCATTCCGAGGCAATAGATTAGAGACATTTGGTTTTAGCCTCTTTACGAACACGGCGGGAGAAGTTGGAAGTCACACCATAGTGCTTGTGCCTCCTGTGCCTGCTTCGGCATTCTGATTGCCGGGACTCGGTTATCGGCCCGGTCGAGATATCGAGCAGTCGAGTCGAGCCGGGAACCTAAACTGGCCGTTTCTTCAAGCTCTGTGCTTTGATGTTTGCTTTGAAAGAAAAACTGATCACCAGGTCATCGCAAACACGGCTGGGAAGAGGAAGGGCACATGGGCAGCGGTCCCATGACACCTATAACCTGCTACCATTAAGACGACGATTAGGACTTGCCGGTTGCCGTGGTAATCTTGGAGAACACATCGTTTGGGGTTCGAACAACAATTCGGACATCATTCTCGACATGGGCATAGGTCTCTCTCTGCCTTCGCTCTCCCCCGGGCCGGACACTTGGCCGTGAAGCAAGCTTGAGACAGGTGACACGAATCGTATCGTATCCGAGAAATGCAGGTTGGCAACCGACACAAGTGTCGCAGAGGCAGCAAGGTCGTTTTCGTTTATCGTGCCAACTTTCCCCCGTTCCAAACACGGAATTCCTCTTTGTCCATGCTGCTCCCATGGTGCATGTGGTTGTCAGCCACGTTCCCGACGGGGTGGGAGGGCGTCGAGGCGTACCGACTACCAAGCATCGTGAACGGCGGGTTGGGGAGCTAACTCGACGCGTGGTTCATTTCGCGCCGGCGCCACACTGGGGACTAGAGATTGCCATGTGGCTGGCTGAATGCCTCGCCCGCATGCGCCGCGCGAACTCCCTAGCCTCTTTGACTTGAGACTTTCTTCTTTTTTGGAGCGCGCTCGCTGCCGGCCGGGAGATGACGTGTGAGGATACGCCGGCTTTGAGACATTGAGCCAACGTTGGTGTGACGGGCCCTCGGAACGAAGCGTTTAGAAGACGCTGAGGGCGTTGATTGGGCGGGGGAACGAGGGGAAAGGGGAAGAATGTTCCTGCCCATGTGTAATATTGCGGTGGAAATGTTCCTGACACGCCAAGGTCCAATAGCCACTGGCGGTCCCATGGTGACATTGTTCTTGGTGTCTTCCCCTGGCGTCTATTTCGTTGCAAGTGTTGTCGCCCTGAATCCAGGTTGCTGCTCTTTTCGCCTGGCGTATTTCGCCAACCCAGGTTCGCGACGTCCCATCTTCGTACCATGGGATTCCTGGGAGTGTGTAACAAGACAGTCAGCCGGATCTCAAGTTCAGAAACGCACACTGCGTGTGCATGCTCAGTACAAAGAGTCGCGAGTAGTGGTGTCTCCCATGAGCAGACCACATGAGAAGACGGTGGAGCAGAAAGGTTTGCTTGGCAGCATTGGCGGATTGTGCCGATCGATTCGATGCAGGTAGCGTGTAGTTTCATACGATAAAACTGGGGCAATAGACTCCGGGCATGCTCTTGTCTTTTTTTTTCCTCGCCATGTTTTCCGAAAATTAAAACGAACTGGGCAGGCTTCCTTCCTAGCGTCGTTTTAAGTTTTCTGAACTGACCATGTCGTCCGGAGCGTGCTCCTGACCTGAGGTGCACCAGGCGATCGTTTGATTGGTCAGAGGTGATTGGCTGCAGAAAGCACTCCCGAGTCTGCCTCTTTCCCTCTCTCTCTGCCGGGAAATAAGGGGAAACGCTGCATCGGGACATGTGACGTCACAGCCCGCTATGACGAAGGTGCTTACATCATGCAGGACGGGATGAGATCTGACGACAGGTCCGACCGCGTCTGCGATGGCAACTGCGACCGCAACAGCAACTTCGCTCTTCAACCTCTCTCATCGTAAACACACACGGGGCTGAGGGATAGGAGCAGATCACGACGGCGAATGAGCCACGCTACTGGTGGAGAGGTCGGGCTAGCAATATTCCAAGGTAGCGATGCGAGGCGGAGGGAAAGAAGTCCGCGGGGATTTCGGGGTGGTTGTGGTGAGTGGGCATTGGATAAGCTGGTTGATAATGGGGAGGATTTATTGTGTCTCCACGTGTGAAGTCGGGATGACGTGGGGCGGAAACGTCACTGGCAAATGAGGGCGCTGCGGCGGTTGAGGGCAACCCTTACCTTGGGATTTGCTAGTTAGACGAGCTTCGACCACCACCACGACAGCAGAGCTTCTCTGATAGAGCCTAGCGTTCGGAGGGAGGAGTAAAAGAGGAAATGGTCAGGAGCGAGAGAGAGCCAACACCAACGCAGGACGGATCGTTTCTGACTGTCACGCAGGGCTTGCTTATGGGCACAGCAGTAGCGTCTGCTCGGCTACTTTTAGTTACCCACTGGTAAGTGAGTAGTAACCTACCTACTCGCCGGATACACTACGGCCCCCCATCGAAGCTTTCAGAGACATCCCGGGCAGGGGTGGTGCGCCCCAGAAGCGCCATGATTCGAAGCCGTGATTGGCCAGACGCTGTTGATTCCGTGGTCGCAGTAGTGGGACAGCCTACAGGTGCAGACTTGCAGTGTGCGCGTTTCCCTCTCCTCCTCCTTCCCCGTCCACTTTTTTTTTATTTTTTACCTGTCCCCGTGGCCGGTTTTTGCGCTCCTGCATTTTCCTGGCAGAGACACCGGGATATTGGACACATTGGACCAATTCGGACTGCGCTGTCACTCGGGTACCACGCCGAATCCTACATAATCTCACCAAGCAGGTCTTGATGGGGGAAGGCGGTCGCGGTTCCCGGCTGGGTCGGTGGCACCTGATCACGATCCGCGCGCCTTGACCTGCCCTGCTACTGGTACCGGCAGGTACTTACTGCTGCTACCTAGGTATTACCGCTGCTGTTGCTGTTGCTTTAGCTGAAGCTGAAGCTCGTCGACAAGGGCTGAGACGCGCCATCGCAAAAAAGGGGAAAGGGGACGGTGGAAGCAAGCACTAAGAGCTAGAAGATAGGGCATCAGCAATTAGCCGTTTTTGAACGTTCTTGTCTGCGGCTGTCCCTGCAGCTCTCTCGGTTGTGCGCCCGGTCAGACGGACGTTCCCATCTTTTGACTGCGACGGTGTGGAATGGTTTCGGTTGTAATAGAGGATCACGATGCCTCGATGCCCATCGCTACAGCCTAGATACGCGGTGCCCGCAGTCCACCTCACCTACCTTGCCGGGCTCCTGCTCTGTTTTGCCGGACGGGACGTAGGTCCTTCGTCATCGGCCTCCTTCCCGCCCCCCCCCCCGGTTCCTTGTCCGCCCAGCCCTGGCGACCGCCTTCCCTAAGGTTCCCTTCCCCTTACCCTCCTGCCTTGCGAGCCTTTCCTTGCCTAGAGGTACAACGCGATGTACTATGTAGCTAGTATTTTGAGTGTTTTTATTTTTTCCTCTTTCCATTTGTTCTTAATTAACCTCTGCTGCTACCTTGGCTTTCCCACCGCCTTCTCTTCCTCCAAGTACTATACCAAGAATAAGGCAGGGAACAGGTACTTTGACCCGGTCGACAAAGGGATCGGCGCGGGGGCACTTCGCCAAAGGCCCAAAGATCAAAAATTAGTTTTTCGTCGAGACCGCCATCTGCGTAACAACTCGTACTGCGACGCCGTTCAGGCCCCAAAACCACCGAGAGCGGTCGTCCGTCCGTTCCTCCTGCTCCCCCGGGCTGCTAACCACCTACTCCCTACCTATCGTCCATCCATCCCTCCTCACCTTGCCCTACCACCTACCTACCTACTCAGGGCACCACCTTACCTCGCCTTTGCAGCGTTCCCTCGCCTTGCCATCCCATCTTTTCTCCTTCCCTTCGCCTCGGACAAGACGCTTTCGTCTCGAGGTGAGGCTCCTCCCCTAATACCACTTCGTATCGTGCCCTACCTTGCCCTTCTTGCCCGCCATTCCAACCGTCCTTGGCCTCAAAACAGGGCATCTTTACATTCTTGGTTTTCTCCCCCCCCCGTCTGCGGGTTCTCTCTGCGCCGTGACCCGGAGTCGGCCAAGGTCCGATGCGACGACATATCCACTGCTGCAGATTTGCGCACAACCACCCGGCCAACGTATCCACGGCTTACATGCCGCGCCCGCTGTCCCGACAAGGTTGATTGTGGAATCCTGCCGAGTCCAACCACGCTTCTCTGACCCGCTCAGTACACTCTGTCACTCCCGTCACCATTGGCAATCACCTCCTCTACCAGCCTTGAGCCTGAACCTCTTCAGAAAATCCCCCGGGGGGGCCAGGAAACAAACGACGGCCAGGGTGTGCCGCGGTGCGCGCCCGTTTCCACCCGGCACAGCAGAATCGCAACTTCCGGACTCGACCACATTGCACCCTCGTCGGCCTCATCCACTTTGGGCCACTTCGCGCACACCAACCCCGGCTCGCTTCACAGCGCTCTGGTGCCTTTTCACTCGGCCACCTGCCTGGTGCGACTCCCGCACCTCCCCTCCTGCATCGCAGACTACCCCCCCAAGCCTTGCCTCGCCTCGCGGTTGGTCTGTCGCGCCTGCCGTCTCGAAGCCCATCCTCGTCAGCGGGATTTGAATCTCTTCAGGGAGGAGGAAGCGGAAGAAGGACAACAACAAGAAGAAACCAACGAACGCCCGAATTACTTACCGGTCTGACTTCAGGACCCTGATCCAGGACGACTATTGGTTGAGGATGAGAGAAAACATAGATACTGACAACAACGTCTGCCGATCCCTTGGCTGAGCGGACGCTTCTCACCCTACCCGCCGCCATGCATCCTCCCCCGCTCCTCGGTGTGGGCGTCGTTGACCTGCTCGAGGCCGACCCCCGACCGAGCTTCGTTGTTGCGCTTCCGGCTTCGTTCAAGGAACCGTGTCGTGCTGAGGTTGTCTACAACAACCCGGCCCTCACCAGCAAGCCTGCCCTTCTCGACGTTTTACAGTCGATATCAAGTCTCGACAACACGAGGTTCTGGGACTGGGTCACTGCAGTCGACGCCAGCTCCCCACCGTCCTTTCTCTACAATAACCACTTCTGGACTCGGAGCCTTCTCCTTTCCAGATGGGTTGTCGTGAGTTCTAACGACTTCCCGCCCATGTCAGAGCCCCCTAGGAAAATACGCCTCGACGCCTCGCGGGGAAGGGAAGCCGGCAGTGGCATCTTCCACCCGCGTACATCGACGGTCCCGTCCATGTCATCTTCGGACTCGTCAGAAGAAGATCTGTCCCATCCCCGCATCGTTCGAGCGTCGACAGAGCCGCCCTTGGTCTTGCCAGAATTCATGCCGGACCGGGAGCCCTTCCTCGACATGGTCGACAACGTCAACTGGGGCGCAACACCCTTGGGTCCCATGGATCGATGGCCGTCCTTGCTGCACCAGTCTTACAACCAGATACTGTGCAACTCCCAGCCCACGGCCATCTACTGGGGACCCAACTTCACCACCGTATACAACGAGGCGTATGGAGAGATGATCGGGTCGCGCCACCCGAACCTCATGGGCCGCTCCGTAACCGAAGTATTTCCCGAGATCACAGACCAATTAAGAGACATGATGGAACACCCTGGGACGAGCCGCCGGGCGAGCAGCGAGGAAGACTTTTGCTTCTTCGTCGAGCAGCACGGCGGCCCGCCCCTGGAAACGTACCTGAAATGGTCCATCGTACCCGTGATACACGACAACGAGTGCCTCGGTTTCATCCACCTCATCTCCGACACGACGCTTTATCACCTTTTCCGCAGACGGATCCAGATGTTGGTTGACATGGGCGAAGAACTGGCCACGGCAAAGAATGTCAAGTCGTACTGGAGCAAGGTCATCGAGGAGCTCTCTGAGTGCGATCCCGCATACGACATACCGTTTGCCATGCTGTACTCCATCGAGCGCGACGGGCTGTCGGAATCGGGACGCGAGACGCGGCACGACTGCGACCACATCTGCCGTCTTGAGGGTGCTCTTGGCGTCCCGGCCAACCACCCCGTCATGCCCGAAACCCTGCGACTAAAGGAAACGGAGTCGGGTCTGGCGCCACAATACCGCGCGGCTTTGCGCAGCCAGGGGCCACTAATTATCAGCACATCTGATGGCAGTCTACCGAAGGAATTACTTACTGGCGTACAGTGGCGTGGTTTTGGAGATCCGTGCGAAGCGGCCATCGTCTTGCCCATCCGCCCCACGAAGGAGGAAGAGGTCATGGGCCTGCTCGTCCTCGGACTCAACCCCCGACGACCGTACGACGATGCATATACGCTTTACATTCAGCTGTTGTCACAAAAGCTGACGACGTCTCTGGCATGTACGGTCTTGCTGGAAGAGGAGCGGCGGCGGGGACGGAACGCGGCCGAGCAGGCCGCCTTCGACCAGGCCATGCTGAAAGAGAAACTGGACTACCAAACAAGAGAGGCAACTGAATACGGGAGACTTTTCCAGACCGTTTCCGACTTTATCCCCAATGGGTTTTCCATTGGTGACCATCAGGGAAATATCACCTTCGCCAACGGCCTTTGGTATCGAATAACAGGCTATCCCGACAGGCAGTCTGAGGACGGTGGCGCTTTCTCCTGCGTGCTTGAAGCAGACAGGGACAAGATCCGAGACGCCTATAAGGAACTGCGGATAAAGGATGAGGTCGAATTCGAGTTCCGCGTGAGGGGGACCGAACACACCAACGGGCTGCTGGCACGCAGGTCACCCTTTAAAGCCGACTTATATAGCGACCTCGACGATGAGTTGGAGAGGTGTGTGATGGCCCAAGCAAAAGCTGAGCGCGCAATGGATGGCACCATCATCCGGACCTTCACCTGTCTAACGGACGTGACGGCACACAAGAGGACGGCTGACGAGGCAACCAGGAGGACACAGCAGGCCGAGAATCTCAAGAGAATGGCCGAGTTTGCCACCGTCGGGATGTTTGACATGGACACCGGCGGGCGCCTGCTGGGTGCGAACAACGCTTTTTTCGAGCTGTGCGGCATCGACAAGGTGGACCCGATGCAGCGAGAGGTACGGCCGTGGCAGGTATCGGTGGCCAAGGAAGACCTACCGATATTGACCGAGAGCCTGGCGCGACTGGTGTCCGAGAAGAGGCCCCAAACAGCCGAGATTCGCCTGAACACTACCTGGACCGCCGAGGATGCCGGAGGAAACCAGATCACCGCCCCAAGATGGGTGAACGCCACATTCATGCCTGTCAGCAACTCGGACGGCCTGGTGCAGTCATTCACCGGCTGCATTAGCGATGTGTCCCTGCAAAAGTGGCAGCTCGGATTGGAGACGAAGCGTACCGAGGAGGCGATCGAGTCGAAGAGGCAGCAAGACAACTTCATCGACATGACGTCCCACGAGATGCGGAACCCGCTCAGCGCCATCGTCCACTGCGCCGACGCCATCATTGCTTCGCTCGCGAGGTGCGAGCAGCTTGTCGAAGGCGCCCAGAGCCCGATGCTCATCAAGTCGCCCCCAGACGAGCGCAGCGATAAACATGTCGATGTGAGGCAGCTTTTGTCCGACAGCATCGAAAACGCCGAGACGATCATAGCATGTGCGCAACATCAGAAGAGAATCGTCGACGATGTACTCAGCGTTTCGAAGCTGGACTCGAAGCTTCTTGCCGTGACTCCCTGCACGGTCAATCCGGTCCAGATTGGGGAGGAAGCCATCAAGATGTTCGAGGTGGAAGCACGCCGGGTGGACATCGACCTTAACATGACCATTGACAAATCGTACCGGGAGCTTGGTCACGACTACCTAGACCTCGACCCGTCTCGTGTCAAGCAGGTCCTGATCAATCTACTCACCAACGCCCTCAAGTTCACAAAGTCAGGATCCATACGAAACGTCTCGGTCTGCATGAAGGCCTCGCGCCATCGGCCTACCGACGAGACTTCGCCCGTAACATTCATCCCTCGGTCCTGCAAAGCCGAGACGGAGTACGAGCAGCCAGCTCTGGAGGGTCGACAGGATCCGGTCTACCTAATGTTTGAGGTCAAGGACACAGGGCAGGGATTGTCTGACGACGAGAAGGCGAACCTGTTCAACCGGTTTGTGCAAGCGAGCTCGAGGACACATGTCAAATACGGCGGTTCAGGTCTGGGGCTGTACATCTCGCGGCGTCTGACGGAGCTCCAAAGGGGTGCGATAGGAGTGTCCAGCATGCCAGGAGTAGGATCCACCTTTGCTTTCTACATCGAGGCATATGTCCCGACCGAGGCGGCGCGAAAAGAGGCCGAATCTGCGGCCGCAGCCGTACGGGCGACAACGGCGGCGTCTGCGGCGACCACCCCACTCTCGGCGGCGCGGGCAAAGGCCCCCACGAACGAACAAAGGACACCTGGCGTCCGGCCAAAGCCCAGGAGGCATGACCCTCGACTAGACGGCAGTAAGTACAACGTAACAAACCATTGCGCGGAGGTGAACAGGAAGCTAAATCTACGTGTGCGTGTGTGTAGTACTCCTTGCAGAAGACAACCTGATCAACCAGCAAATCACGCGTCGCGGGCTGCAGGATAGGGGTTTCTCCGTGGACGTAGCTAATCACGGGATCGAAGCATTGGAGAAGCTCATGCAGTCCGTCTCGCTGCAGCGACAGGAGGAGGAGTACTTTGGCCAGAAGGCGTCGACCTCGCAGAGCCCCGCCATGCCCATCAACCTGATCCTGATGGACATAGAGATGCCGGTCCAGGACGGACTGACGTGTACGCGACGAATCCGGGAGTTGGAGCGCGAGGGTAGGGTGTTCTGCGCAAGCGGCGGAAGGATTCCCATCATCGCCGTCAGCGCCAACGCGAGGCCAGAGCAGATGCAGCAGGCCAAAAGCGCGGGGTGCGACGACGTGCTGGTGAAGCCTTATCGGATGCCGGAGCTGATCGAGAAGATGCAAGTAGTCGTCAGGCGGATGGGTGGCTTCTCTCCAGAGTCGCCGGTGCTCTAATCCAAGGATGTGGAGGGGGACCAAGTACAAGGAGGGTAAAGGTGGAATCGGTCACATGGATCACCAAGAGCTGGTAGACCATGCAAAGACGGATATGGCGTTTTGGGGTAAACAGGAAGCCAGCAGGACTGGGCTCGGGAAATGGGAACTGTTTCCGGTCATTGGTATGGTCACACTGATTGTGTCATGTGGTAGCGGTGGTGGTTGCCGTGATTGTGCCCGGCGAAGGCACGAATGATACCAGGCCTGGGTGCTGGCCAACGGATGGTCTCCCGGTGTGGGATGCCACACGCGGAAGACTTGGCGCTGAATCGAGACGAGCGGTGAGGCGGGTGTGTCTGGTTAGATGTTGGTGGCGTAGAGGGGGTTATGGGGGACTGCATTTCCACAAAGGTCAGTAGCTATTAGCATGACGACCGCCGTACTCGAGCGGTCGTCGCATGGAGCTGAGCAGAGGCATGGCGGCGGCATAGACGGAATAATACCACACGGAGGAATCCGAACAGATCATGTTTGAGAGAGCTGATCCCAGGCGATATCCTTGAGAACTTTTGCGCCGTTGGCGTGTAGATGCAAGCCCCCCTCAAGACTCGGCCGAGGCTATTCAGGGCGGGTTAGTCGTGGTGTTTCTTGGCAGGTTGCAAGCCGCCGGTTCAGAAGGCTTGTTTTGCTTTTTCGCCAGGTGTGTTAATTTCGCCGTCTTGTCATGGGCAGGAGGGGGGCTGGACGAAGCGAAGGGGAGGGAGGAACGCAAGAGACAGACGGCCATTGATTTGCTTCCTTGAGGTGAGGTTGGGTGTAAGTTGAGGTTCTGCCCCCCCTCCGTCAATGAGGCGCGGTTGCTCGCGTCGCTGCAGGCCATTTCTCGAAGAGTGTGAGACGAGACGGAGAAATTATTGATTGGTCGGGATTCCCGCGGACCCCTGGCAGGAGCATAGGTAGGTGCTGAAGAGGGGGAAGGAATGTCACAGTGAAGGTGCAAGAGGCACCTGGCGATACGGCCCCACACTTGCGGGCAAGTTGCATTGGAGGGGGAAGGCCGATAGAAGCCCCAGAAGCCTTCTTTCCCTGGGTGGTTTTTTTCTTCCTTTTCGTCCGGTTTGTTTGGTCTGATTGGGAATTTCAAACTAACGATTGGTTGAGAATTAGAAGAGAGTTTCTTTTTCCATGGGGCGTAGATCACTCTGCGTCTTTCGGGGGGCACGGCAGAAACGGGGCATGATCCAGAGACACACATGTGAAATATGTGAAGGGGTGATTGCATGCGCCCCTCGGCGAGGACCAACGCCGCTGAGACGGTCCGAAATAAGGTAACTCTAGCCTACACTGGGTGAGATACCTTACAGTGATAGCTGAAAGTACGGACATTTTCACGGGGGTAGAGCACACAGACGATGATTCGGACGAGGGTCTTGCAGGCCTGTGGGCGAAGCTTCATGATAGCTCTGGGTGTTGCCTTTCTTGCCAAAGGTGGTTCTTGTCGACCTGTAGATACTTCAAGTTATTCGTTAGGTACTAATTATGTAAATACACAGCTCCAATGCAAGCTGCGTAGGTGCTTGGATTCAAAAGCCTCCAACAGAGAGATAGATACCTTTCCCGCGGTACATACACCGCGGATCGGGTGCCGTGGAGGTGCAGTTCCCGCCCGCACGAAGCCCACCCAGCCCCGATGTACCTGCCCCAAAACCAGGTAGGTACCTTTCGGGGCAGCATCAGGTTACCTAGTGTAGGTGCAGGAGCTCGGGTAAGGTACAGCTTAGCTCCTGCATGGGCCACGCAGCGACCCTCAATGCACACTGGGCCGGGCCCCAAACCCGCGCGCATCTGAACGAAACGCCGCCGCCTCCTCTTCGTAGCCGTAGCGAACTCCCGCAAACTCTAGGTAACTCGGCTCGACTCTCTGCCCTTCATCCCCCTTAAGCCCCCTTGTCTGCTGTTATCCGGGTTCCTATATAAAGGCAGACCGCCTCCCCTTATCCTCCTACTCTAATGCCCACCGTCCCCGCGTCCCGCTCCAGCTTCCTTCGGCTTCGGCACGTCCTCCACACCCCGCAACGAACCTCCGGCTTCGGCACCGCCACGAGACCAAGCACCACGAACACGCCCCGAGCAGCTCGTCTGTATTCGAACGTCGGCAGAGAGAGATTGTACCTGGCAAAGGAACTGGGCAGCTCGCAGCGCGTAACAGACGAAATGGCGGACCGGGTCCATCGCGTAACCATGTTCAAGATCGCCGACGAGGCGCAGAGGAAGAGGTTGATTGAGCAGTACAAGGTCCTCGGGAGCTCCCACAAGAAGGTATGCCACACGTACGGAGCAGAATCACACCAGGCCCGGCCTTTCTGGAAGGACAACAGCAACTAACGACACCACCGCAGGACGGAAAGCCGTACATCCTCTCCATGGTCGTCGGCCCCGCCATGGACGACCCGCGCAGCCAGGGCTTCACCCTCGTCGCCAAGACCGAGTTCGCCTCGCTCGAGGACATGCGCTACTACGACGACGAGTGCGCCGCCCACGGCGCCCTCAAGACCTTCGTCAAGGAGAACCTCACCGTCGACGGCGTGATGTCGGTGTACTTCAAGCCCGAGGCCGTGGCCAGCCTGTGAAGAGGAGAGGCTAGCTGGCGGTGGGGGTATTAATGAAACGAACGACCTTTGTTTTGCTGGTTCCAGGTATCAAGCTACTTTCCATACATAGATATAAAAAAAGGACAAAAACACAAATTCCTCCTACATCGAATCTCCTGCTGTGTGTTTTCGAGTTTTCTTACATGCGCGGTTCCAAGAGTTGCAAATACAATATCCCACGCAGCAGTCAACGACTGACCATCAAGCTTCACTCCCTCACGAGGCAGCGGCAGCAGCAGGAGCGGTGGTGGTAGCAGCAGCGGCAGCAGGAGCAGCCGCCGTGTCGGTAGTGGCAGCCGCAGCCACAGCGGGAGCGGCGTTGACGTTGCTCCCGCCCTCGACGAACCGCTTCAGCCCGTCCATCCACGCCGCGAACGCCGCCTCGAGCTGGCCGACCATGGTGAAGCGCATGACCTGGGCCAGCGGGCCGGAGAAGGTCTCGTAGCACCGGTACTCGGTGCCCGTCCCGTCCTCGCTCTCGAGGAACTCGTGCACGCGCTCGGCCTTGAGCACGAACGGGGGCGGCTGCCAGCCCGTCGTCTTCCAGCACACGCGGTACCCCTTGCGGCCGCGGTGCTCGTTCCCGCCCGCGGCGGTGGTCGCCTTGGCGAACTCCTCGAGCTTGGTCACCACGCACGTCGAGTTGCTCGTCACCTTGGCCGGGTCCAGGTTCAGGTGCACCTCGAAGGTGACGTGGGTGCCCTGGAGGAGGATGTCGCCCGGCTTGGAGGCCGCGACGGGGGACCCCTCGAGGAGGGGAGGCACGGGGGAGGGGGCCGCGCGGGTGATGGTCGCCTTGGGGAAGACGGGGTTCCAGGTGGCGTAGGTGGACGGGTTGAGGACGGCGGCGAGGACGGTGAGGGGCGGGGAGGAGATGGGGGTCGCGGCGGCGATGGTGAAGACGGCGTTGACGGAGCCGGCGGTGGGCGTGGACAGCGTCGGGGACACGAGGGTGGCCGCGAGCGTCGTCGGGATGGAGTCGGCGCCGTGCTCGAGGTGGTGAGGCGGCTTGGGCTTGAGGTTCTCGGGTATCTGCTTGATGTTGTCCGGGATGGACGTCTGGATCCGCTGGCGTATGGCTTCCATCTTTACTCTTTTGGGGTATTGGGTATTGGGTATCTTTGGTAAACGGATGGGTAAAAATGCAGGAGGGAATCTGGGTATGTGTGAGGTATGGGAAGGAGAAGAAACGGAAGTGGGGGGTAATCGAGCTCAAAAGCAGGCTGGGAGGGCTGACAAGAGAGCAAGAGAGCGGGAGGAGAGGAGGGACGAGGGAGGAGGCGGAGGAGGCACTGAATCAGGGAACTGTAGCAGGTGGACCGAATTGGGCACGTCGCGGGCGGGATAAGAGGAAAGTGAGGCACACATCTTTTTGCACCGCCAAAACCCAATCCTGTACATAGGAAAGGATTCTTGCCCATGGTGTAGGGATCAAGTCCGGTTGCCTTGGTGGCCTGATACACTTCAGTCACATGGCCTCCATCACTCGTTGTCGCTGTCGTCGTCGTCGTCATGACATGAGACAACACCGCATCGATGTAATCAATCAATATCCCTCCTCATCCCGCCCGTCGTGTTGGTTACGAGGTGACATCCAGCCCGATAATCATCCATCGCCCCTCTTTGGGGTCAAGGATTTGACTGCCGCGAGATCGTGACAACGCGGGATGTCACCATCGACCAGCCGGCCCACTTCCTGGACTGCCGAAGAGAGGGAGGGGGTGGCGCACCCAGAGCCGGCCAATCTGAATTCTGGCCGAAAATCTCTCAGCGTCGCGAGTAGCTGGGCTTTAGACTTTGGGGTCTCGTGAGAGGGGAGGGAGAGCGTCATGGGACGAGTAGCGAAGCTGAGGTCCGGGGCTGGCCCGGGCACTCGCCTTGGAAGAAGGGACATGGGCAGATGGAGAAACACTGGTGAGGTGGCCGCGGTCCGGGCTCTCGGCCTACCGATGGACCCACATCAGGTCCGGGGAAACGAGGCGAATGGACCCACAGCGCCGGGATGGTGGCTTCGGCGATAGACGGAGATGCTCCACCGTCTTCCTTCAGCTCGCCTCGTTTGTCGGATTGTCCAACGCATCAGACCCGGTCTGTCGAAAGCAAGGCCGGTGCAGTGCGGGCACCATTCGTACGGGGATTGTGGTTGTATCCAAAATAGACGAGGCCTCGCCTTTTATTACGTTGTTACGTCAAGTGCCTACTCCAACCATTTACGCAAAGCCACGATTCATAGGAGGGGCTCGCTCACTACCCTGTCCCTACCTCTGGCCAGCTTCTTTCTCAAGTCAGATCGATAACTTCCGGCTCAGCCTTGCGCTTCGTCCCGGCAACGGACGGAGGTGTGTTCCCACCACTAACTAACAGTACGGAACGTGCCCATTGGTGGGCGCACCGGGAGTGGCTGACAAAGGCACCGGCGTCGGCATCGGGCCGGAACCAAGCCGCGGTCTCGGAGCGGAGCGCATCGGTTCCGGTATTAACGGCACCGGCATACCTCCGGGCATAACTCCCGGCAATGACCCGTAACTGGGTCCGGGCTTCGCCCTCGACGTGGTCCCAGGCACGGGATGCGCCCGGGATGCAGGTGCCGCATACGCCGGCCGTGGCGCGGGGACAGCCGATAGCCCAGGCTGAGGTTGCGGCTGCGGCGCAGGTACTGCACGGCTGCTTCCTGGAGCCAAGTTCACGGCTCTCGGCCACAAATCCCCCGCGGTCCTGGGGTACTCATCACCCAGCAGCAACCCCAACTTCGTCTGGTCCAGTTCGCGGAGTTTTGCCTCGGCCTGCTCCCGCCGTTGCCTCCAGAGCGTGTCCTCGCCGAGGCCACGCTTCGTTACCACCAGTGTGTCCTGCCTGCCCCTCCTGTCGCTAACGTGCGAGCAGTCGATGCGGTTGCCATCGATCTGCTGGTGCAGGTGGTAGCGACGGTTCTTGCTCACGGGGAAGCGGATTTCTCTCTGCGCGGGCGTCCCAAGGAATACGTTGAGCTTGTAACAGTCCTCGCAAGAGCAGCTCACCGTGCGAGTCGGGGGTACCGTTTGCGGCTGCGAACCGACATAGACGTCCCGGTACGCTTCGAGGATGGCGCCTGCGATTTGCTGATAACGAAGGGGTTGAAAGGGGTACCTATGGCCTTCCAGGACGATGATGAGGCCTTTGAGAAATGGCAGCCAGAGCGTGTGGAAGTCGGCGCTCTTCATGTTTGGTGCGTGACCGACAAGCTTCAGAGCGAGGGGCAGCGTGAGGTCGTCGCGTGGAAGCGAGCTCATCTTGATGAGATTGGAAAAGAACATGGCCAGCTTCTCTGGTTGGACGGCCAGATCTGGGTCGTAGACAGACTCTGGTCCGGTCTGTCTGTAGGCTGCCCGTGCGGCCTTGGCTGGCTTGTTGTCCTCTTCCGGTTTTGGTCCGTATACAACGTTGAAGTTCAGTGCTCCTATGGCTGCCTTGGCTAGGCGTCTGTACATCTGGACGGCTTCCTGCACCGGGAACGCCTTCAGCTTCGTGAAATGGAACAGTGTGGACAGAACTTCCATTGCGAATGCCGGGATGCCGAGATGTTTCTCGATCAAGGGGACCGCCCTGTGCAATGAAATAGATAGAACTGGCATCGTTGGGATTCTTGACGAGACTTACTTGGACGAGAGCCAGGCAAAATCGGCGTATTGGTAAGCGCACATAACAATAGTCATGCCGTCCCTCTGCCCGACGCTTCCGGGCGCTGAACAGGCCTCAAGACCTTTGTTTAGCATTTCGAGAACCCAATCTCGAATGCCATCGGTAAGTGCAGGGCGATCGCCGGGAACGAACTGCGAAATCATGCCCCAGCGCATGAAGAACTTGGGGTAGCCCAGGATCAAAGCCGTCAACCTGTGTCGTCAGCACATCTCGTGCAATCACTTCACGCGAGTTCTGGAAAACACACCCGGCTTTTATATCTGCAAACGGCGATTCGCCCTGAGCCACTCGTTGACCTAGCCATTTGTAAAAGTCTACGGAGACCACACCGTGAGGATCGGCGGCAATTGCTTCAAAAAGCTGGGGTTGGTCTCTCACGGCCATCTTGAGGAGCTTAAGCAGGTCGTCGCTGGGCCGAATTACGTCCGAGGGAAGCTGACAGACCGACTTGTTCCAGACTTCTTGCAACGTGAGTCCCGAGTGGGGATCATATCCCTGCTTCCACATCTTGTCGATCAGGTAGCTTGCCACGAGCTGTCCGTTGCGGTTGGGGACAGGACCGTACATGGAGGGGTTATTCTTGAGAAACCCCACCAGATTCACATGGGGCACGAGAAGCACGGCCTGAGAGCACGATTAGATATGAGCATCACGATGGGAAACGAGGAAGAACTTGCCGTGACGCGGTACCAATGCACCGCCGTGGGACCCTGAGACCACAGTTAGCCTTTGTAGGATGCTGCCACGCGCAGGTCTTACCGACCGAGTTGCCCATATAGCCCTCATAGTCCTCCTGTTCGTCCGCTTCGTCGAAGCACTCCTCGCTCTTAAGCACGCGTTCCTGGTCGAACTGGACATCACGGAGGACCGGCCGCCCGTCCAGCCCCACGAGCACCTTCACGCGCTGCTCAGATTCGAGGACTTCGTCAAGATCGTGCCACTCTTCGCCGTCGTCTCCGTCGTAATCGTCTAGAGAGTCATCTTCATCGTAGTCATCTTCATAGAACCTATAATCCTTCCGACGATGGAAACTAACGTCGTACCCTACAGTGCCTTCCTCCATCCGCTCCAAAGCGGCGAGGAAGACGTCGAAACCAAGTTCATCGGAAAGATCGCTCAGCGTATGAACCAGTGAGAAGTCTCTGGCTTTCAGAGCTGCCAGGGAGACGTTGGCCTCGGTGTACTCATGGTCCAGCCTGTAGTAGCGTGATCCATCGCATCACGCTTGCCAGCAATACCTCCGGATAACCACCTCTGCAAATTGCGACGCAGCCTTTGAAATTCGGCTGGCGGGACTGAGGCTGACGGCCGTGGTATTGCCGGGTCGACCGCGAGATTGTATGTCAGCACGACACGGTAGCCAGACGTCACTGGGAGGACCTCGTGCGACACGTCGGAGTACCAAGCAGCAAACGATCCCTCAGGATGAGCCGACGTCTTGAATCTCTTCGTCCGGCCGCAGTGCTTCACCACAACATCTCCCCCCTGATGCGGGCACGGCAGACAGACGACAAGGGTGCCGAACATGCCCGGGATCTTCTCCGTGCTGGTCCCTGATTAGCACTCGCACCTCGTTACACGACTGCGGGGAGAGCATACTCGGTGTGCGCCTTGAACATGGCGCCCTCCTCGTAGATTAGCTACTTGTACAGGTCCGCAATCACGGGGAAGTCGATACCCATGTCTTCCGCAACCGTTCTGCTCAGTCGATTTATGATTCCAGGCCAACTGGGGCTGAGGTCGAATTGCGAAGGGTCCAGCTCCCACGTGTTCCGTACCGACGTGTCGACGATGGTTTCGCTGCCTTTACCGTAAGGAGCCTGCCTCGCCGCAGCGATCATGCTGCGTATCTGTGCCTCCTGAACGGGAAATGTGATAGGCCCGACATCGCGAACCGACAGCTCGGGCTCTAGACGCACTACCGGGTGGTAATGGGCCCCCGTGAAGAATGAAGCAAACGAACCGGAACATTGGATGTTATCGAGGGCAGAACAGAGGTCGTCCTCAAAGGATTTCCGGTCTGGCCAGCCCTCGATGGTGTCGAGGTTGTGAGCGGCCGGTCGTACCGGGGGCGGCAGCTCGTTCGGAGCTTCGGGGGCAGCAGGTGGTGGAGCTCCAACCGCCTCCGTATTGGTGACTTGATCATCCAAATCCATTTCCGTTGCGCTCCTCTCAGACATCGTTGTGAGAGGAGGCTGAGCACTGCGAGCAAACGAAATCGGCGTTGGAAAAATGTATCTGGCTAAAAGAGTTTAATCCCGATATGCCCAATAAACGCGTCTCAGACGGCCGTGACAATGGCATTGTCTCTTTGTCATTCAGGAAGCGTCTAAACAATAGGATTGACCGCATGAAACGCTCAAAGAACCGGAAAACCACAATACGTCATCATAGCTCGTCCTCGCTCACCGCCCTCGATGGACGACCCGCCGCCCCTGATCCCAAGTCTTGAAGAAGGCTCCTCAAGCTTTCCACCAGAGGCGGCAATGGCTCAGAGACCACCGGGAAATTATTCCGGAAGATGTCTCGGGCAATGGAGAGCACCACACTAGGGTTCGACAGCGACTCCACGCCGTCGGCCGGGTTGCCGTTGATCGTCAGCCCCGGAACGCCGCGGTCGAGCTGTAGGAACGCCCGCGTCTCTCGGTTCTCTTCCGAGTCCATGAGGATATGACCCCGGCCGCCACTGCCACCATTGCCGCCACCGCCAACATCCGGTTCTGAGCCGTGCCTCGAAGCTGCACACGAAAGTAAGCCATAAGCCCAGAGGGTAAGGCAGGCGAAATAGACCGCAATGGCATTGAAGTCCCGAAGGGAGGCGGGCGGTAGTTGCCTGGCGTGGTGGAATATCTGTCCAGCATGCCAGATGGCGTACCTAGCATCCGACGTCTTGAGCCAGCTCTCCTCCAGACTGCTGTGTGTCCTCCGGGCCTCGTCCTCGCCCGCCTTGCCAGCAAAAGTCTGCAAGACGTCGGGTGACACGTGCAGGACCATCATGAGAACCTCTGACATGACTGCGAGTTGTGCTGTGGGCCTCTTCGATGTTAGGATCATGGTCGAGAAATCGTTGAGGTCTCGGTACAACTCCTGATATTGAGTCTTCAGCCAGAGCCGGTGCGTGGAGTTCCTCCTGTTCGACATGCCGTCCGTGTAGAACTTGATCGCCTCGCGGTATGCGGATATTTGGCCCCAATACCCGTGTAGCAGCGCCATGTAGCACAGCTCCATATCGACGAGATGCTCGAAGTCGTCCAGAATCTCAGTGCAGTGCATGACTTCGGATACCCTAGGAATGTTGCGCTCCGGAGTGGCTTTGGTTTTGGCAATGTAAATGCTGCGCCATTGCTCCGCCGTGCGTGCCCGCCAAAGGTCGCGTGATGCCGGCAGGCCAAAGTTCAGCTCCGTGTAGGACATGAGAGGGTTCTTGCAAAAGCCTATCGAGCTTTGGATGTCGTGGAAGAAAAGATGAAGGATTAATCGCTTGTAAGATTCGCGTTTCGCGAACTTACGCCATTTCGAGTCCAGCACGTCTGGCGGATCGGACATGCTGGGCATTAGCGAGGGGGAATCTGGCGGGGCCGAGAAGTTGCCGGCCCTCCGGAGCATCGTCATGAGTGGCTGCAGGAAGCTTTCTGCAATCTCCATTTTTCTCTTGAAACCACTCCAGAGGCCGATATCAAGGTTGAGCATGAAGGCCTGAAGGGCTCCGAGGTCTCGGGTAAAGGAATTAGACCCCTCAAACTGCCGGATCATTAGAACAGCCCAGAAAGATGATCGGTATTAGGATTGGAGGGGACAACGAGTGCAAGGTCGGTGAGGCAAAACAGAACGCAAAGAACCAAGGGTGCGTATGGGACAACTCGTGACTTACCAAATCTGCCAAGGCGAGGCGTAGCACCTCGTGAAGAGAGTAGCCAAATTGCCAGACGGCCGGTATTGAGATGTAAGTCGCGCCGCTCGAAAGGATGCCGGATAGCAGCTCAGGCATTGCGGCCGCGGCATCGAACGTGGCCAGATGAATCCAGCTGTCGCTTTGGTGTTCATCGTGAATGAAGTGGGCCTGGACAAGATAGTTCAGAAGGTCCAAGGAGGGAAATGAGGGAGTGCGCATTCGACCTCCTTTTTGGACCATACTGGCGACTACGAGAGCCAAGACGCTGTCTCTCGCCGAGGGCGTCATCTTGAGTTTGGTCCCGGGGGTGTTTATGAGCTTGTCAAAGGCTGGGGAGTTTGCCAAGTTGTTCGTGTCCAGGATCAGCCGCTCTTTATCCTGGGTCGAGGCGTGGTGAAGAGCAAAATCCTTCGGACCAGGTTCCCAAAGCCAGGGCGACCGCTTGAAGGCAGCGTGTGCACGCGACGCGTTGCGGGTGGCAGACTTGGACCGGCTTGTTGTGGTGGACTCTGGACTCGGGTTGACGTCAACCTGTGGGATCGTGATGGCGTCGAAGTTGAGGTCCCATGAGGAGAAGTCCATATCCTGGAAGTAGTTCTGTACTGGGTTGAAGATGATGTCGTCCATGACCATGTCCATGACCGGATTGGCAACGAAACCCTGGGCCATGAACGACGGCGCGTCCAGCTCGTGCCCTCCCATATCAGTGTTTGGCGGCATCAACGTCATCCTCGAGCTGTTGTACGTAGAGTCGGGGTCCAGCCCCCCATTCATATCCATTCCCTGGTGCATCGACGACTCGGATGGTGTGGACTGGTCGTCAATCGAACTCCGATGAGGGTGCGAACGCTTGGAAGGAACCTCGCATGGCAAGTTTTTGGCGCGACAGCGAGAGCAAGGCTTGACGTCCTGGGCGAGCGGGGGGGTCAGCAAAGCGTTTGAACCGGGACGTCAGGGACGGAAAGAATACCTCGCATTTTGACTTCGAGGCGGCACAGTTCAAACAGGCCTCGGCGGCCCGATCACTCCTCCGAATAAAGGTTCGACCCTTGCCAGTGCTGTCCCGGTCGTGGGTGGTCTCGTGGCGCGTAAGGAGGTCTGCTCGATTGAAGCGCTTCGGGCAGCGCGAACACGCATAAGGACGAGCGTTCTCGTGAGATCGCAAGTGTCTCGTCAGATGGTCGGCTCGCTCGTAAACCCTCTTGCAGATGTGGCAGACATGTGTGGAGGAGGAGGAGGGCGAGGCCTCGGAAGCGGAAACACTCAGTTTGCGCTTCCTGGCGGCGGCGGCGGCAGGAAGTGGAGGTTCGGCAAGCTGGGCCGGCACTTTCGGCGGCGAGAAGGACGGGTTGAGCAACAGGTCGGAGCCGGCGGCATCGCAAAGGATGTCTATTCCGTTCATGTTTGGCGGCAGAGATACGGAACGGGGCCGGCGGGTGAGATAGCAGGTTAAGCGATTGACGATGGGAGACTCGAGGCGGCAGGCTTGCGAACGGGCGGCATCAGGGAATTGGGCACCGGGAAGTGGCGGCAGAAGTTTGAAGTGGGGATGGCTGGGGAAGCCGAGTGGACGTCAAGCTGGGAAAGCACCCTTGTCCGAGAAAGTACCTTTGCGGGGGACGGCACCTCCAGCATCTCGGCCGCAGCTACGGCGAGTTTTAGTACCTATGTACCTCCTTAACGAAAGCGTGTCTTCAAGCAATACCGGGCAGAGAACCTACGACTGGTAATGGAGATTACTAGTTGCTATTTACTTCACTTGACGTTACAACACGAACATTAGTAATTTTAAGAAACTGCTCATGCATTGAATACTCAGAGATGATGGCACGAGAGGCAAGAGCAGTAGAGCTGATAGGGGAGAGACCTGGGCTCTAATGACAGAGGCAACGACAAGACTATTTGACTACGAATGAGACGGAAACACCGGAGTAACCAGAAAGAGAGACGAATATACCATAAAGCTCGATTGAACAAGGCATTTTGTGTCCAGTGAGAAGAAAATGGAGGAGAAAGCGGAATCGCAGTACTTGGGCACCCCCGTAACTGCCCAGATAACTACCTGCCGGGTTTCGGCGGGCGCATCCGCGGCTGGAAACCGAAATGTCGACAACAAAAAGAAGCAACAACTCGAAAACGAATTCGGAGACAACAATCATGCCATGGGTGTCGGTCAGATGTGCAGTTTGCACCGTCACTCAGTAAAGGCGAAACAAGAACAGGGGCCCGGTAGCACACTACCAGACATGCGACAGTCGTTTGCTTAGGTACTTTCCTCAGTCACCCAGACCTGCTCGACGGCAAGTGCTTCCCGCCAGTGACAAGCCTTGGCATACTTCCTAAAATCGAATATCGTCTTGACTTTTCTTCATGTTTCGGCCGCGGGTGTCGGGATGGCCCCGGGGCGCGCCGAGGAAACAGGCCGGTTGGTGATCCACTTCAGCCTCCGGGGCCTGTGAAGTTGGTGATTATTAAGGTTTCGTCTGAAGTTACGGGCTCTATTTCCAGAAACAGTTCAATAAGGCAATAACAGTTGGGATTGAGCAGTTTGTCAGTGCCCCGGTCAGGAAGCTATTGTTGATGAGGTCTGCCTGGGCTGTTGACTCGAAGAAATGAACGACGCTGCAGCTGACGACGACATACCCTCAATGTATCTCCCCATCACAGCTGGTATTGGAAGTTACATGGCAAAGCTTGACCAATCAGATGCGCGACATTCCTCTTCTCTTGCCTTCCTGGGATCCGGGCAAGAGCGCTACAACAGGAAAGCACCGCGGCTGCTTCGCGGAAAGAAGTACGGAGCATGTACCCTGACATGTACCTCAGCATTTCCACAACTCGCGAGGCACCCAAGGTACCCATGCCGCCAGGCAAGCACGACGGACCTGACCTCGTAACTGCCAAACAGGCAAGTCCAGATTTCGTCAATTCTCAACTTCGACGCATTACGTCCTTTTCTTTTTCTTGCCCTTTCCCCCTCTCTCCTCTAGTATCTGCTTTTCTTTTCTCGCCCCAGTCTTCTACATTGTCACAAATCCCCCCGAAACAACGGTGAACGAGCCAAGACCACCATCTTCTCACACCGGTGTGTTAGTCGTCGTTGCTCTCCCGCCTCCTCGTTCTCGGCCTTCTTCTTGGACCACACCGCGATGCATCGTGACCGCTTACCGGGCCCCGGTCTGCGAAGAGCAGCCCCTGTTCACCTGCCCGAATCGATAACACGAATCGGACAACGGCTCAGCCCCGATGAGAGGTTGCTCTGCCCGCAGACGGAAACCATCGCTGGTCCCGCTGTCCGCTTCTCCGTCCCGTACATCGCGTGTCTATGACACAACAAGTTTAGGCCCTCCCGTGTGGTCATTTATGACCATGCTGCGGATATACCGTCTTGCAACGCACGACGCAAATGCCCACAACTTCTTGACGCTCTCTCGCCGTCGCAGAAAATGCAAGCGCCCCAGCAGCTGGAGTTAGGGCACTCCTACGATCCATAAGGCCCGGTCACCAACCCACATATCGAGTGCGATCTCCGAGGCCACAAGCCTGCTGCAACGCCGAAATAACCCTGACCTTGGACTGGATCTGGATCTCATCCTCAGCTGCCGCTAGCACGACCCATTCCCAGGCCGTGCTCCATATCTTCCAGACAAGCGTCTGGCGACCTGTCCTGTGGATCGTTGCAGGACGCCCACTCACGCACGCATCCTGCAGGCCGTTGGATGCAGCGACCAGCTGCGTGTGTCAGTGGAACCGCGGACTCGGGACCGCTTGGGCTGATAGGGGGATCTCCGCTGAGCGCCTGCTACAACGCCGTCCCAATCACCGCTGTTTTCGGCCGCAGAAGGGCTTCTCCTTCGCCGTTGCAGGCCGTCCGTCCGCCACGGCACTGCGAATGACCTGGGCCTCGGCGATCTGGGCTTCGAGACGGCATGTCGTGAATGCGTGGCCGTGGACCACCTGCAATTTCGGCCGGCCCTGGCGGGATCGGGTCTGCCATGGCCCATACTGCATCTGCATCGTACGGATACGCCAGGCAGGCTTCTTCGCAGCGCAAGCTGTACCGTTGCTTTTCCCGGCCTGGTCTCTTTCCCCCTCTTCAACCGCGATGCAACCTCGATGCATCGCAGACGTCGCATCGAATTCGTCCCAGGCGTGACCAGCCAATCCAGCCGTCTCGGTATAACCTCCGACCTCCGCCCCGTCTGGTCGGCCATGTCGTGATCCGGGCCACTCGATTTGCCCCGACCTCAGATGCGATAGATGCATGCCGCTTGGTCTGCAGCACACCAAGCGTTTCCACATCGAGCATGCAACCACAAACGATGATGGATGGATACTCGGTCACGATGCCGCTGTACAAGTTACAACCAACGGCGACACCGATCTGAGCTGAACAAACAAGTCGTGCGTCTCTAATTGAACCAAGCATGTACGTTTGGTCATGATTACAATTCCAATAGTTCCATCCAATCCGATCCGGGACCCTTCTTTTTCGTTGCCGTTGTCGTTTTACCCCTCCATGCACCGTCAATGCTCCCGTCCCTCCCATCGCACAAACCGATCTGAAAATCGGACAGACATGGCTCGTTAACATTACAGGGCCGGTACCCAGCGGGGTCCACCCCGAGGGGTTCGGAGCTCCAGTGTCCTCCCCTCCCCTATTTTTACCGTGCCCTCAAGACTCGAGAGTAATGAAATGGATCTCATAGTCGAACAGACCCTCGTCACCCCTTCCCAGGCAAGAACCCTCGTCCTCGTCCTGATCCTCGTTCCCTTGCCCTCGTTTCTCGCCGTTCGCCGTTGTCCCAGGGTATCGTTACAGTGTTGGTAGCGCCTGTTATCGCATCTTCTTTCCAGCTATATGACTCCTGATCGGGGGTGTTTGGGGCCTTTCCAGCGTTAGCTTCACCGCCACAGATCTGAAAGACGTGGGGAGCGACGACTCACATGAGCTGGCTTAGCCGCAGGGCGTGCCGCAGTAGCCGCACTCTTTTCCGGGTAGTACCCACACCTCTTTACCTGAGGCATGGCACGTAGGGCAGCGAATGCCTGGGAGGAGGTGCTGCAAAACGAGTTAATTCGGTGTCTCTGGTGGTTGTGGGGTGCAGCCGCTGGCACTCACCTGTTTCGAGCCGCTCTTGGAGGAGGACGAGGGCTTCTGTTGGTTTGCGAGGGCGGCGGTCCTGTCGACCTGGAAGTGCGCTGAGCAAGTCATGTTGGTTGGAGGTTTTGTGGTTGTGACGGGCGGCGCCGAGTTGGTGTTGGCCGAATTCGCAGTGGGCTCCGGTGCCTGTGTTGTGTGGTTGTAGTTGTGGTTGTGATTGTGTGTGTGTGTGTGTGTGTGTGTGTATGTGGACGAAGAAGTGGGTGTGGTTGTCAAGGTGTTAATCCAGTGCCGGACGATGATGCTTTAGTAGGTACCGAAGTCTTCAAGCTGTTGATGGCTGATGATGATGATGATGATCCGGACGAGGCAAAAACCCAAGGCGGCAGGCTGATACTTATAGTTTGGCCGTTTCCTTTGACCTCGCACGACAAAGGACAAAGCACTGGCAATGGCAAGCTGGGCCGGCAAAAACTGGCAAGGACCAGGTAGGCTGGGTGAGCGAGAAAAGGCTTCAAGCGGGAGCGGGTGTTCCATGTCCCTGCTCTCGCTGCTAGTGCAAGAAGAAAAAATATGGCAGTGCCATCTGATAATAATCGGCGAGCAACCGCCGGAAGGCCAGCAGCAGCAAGCAAAAGAAACATAGACTGGCCGGCAGGCCGGTACGGGTGCGGTACAGTGCAGCAGACAGACAGACAGACAGATGGCACGCCGCGCACACACATCACTTTTTTTCCTGCTGGGTGCGGGACTAGCAGCACTACACCACATACACACTGCCATCCATAGTACATTGGAGTAGTACTCCAGCGGGCAAGACTCAGAGAGAGAGAGAGAGGCCCCGGGAGGCGTGTGTCAGTGGCAGCCGTCCAGCGATGGGACATGGACGATGGTGGCGCGAACCAGGTTGCAAGGCCCGGGATAGGCATGGCAAGGATGAACGATGGGGATGGATCCTGGGATCACTCTGTTCGAGGAGGGACAAGGTGGGGTGGGCCAGGCCCCATGGCGATGGCTGAAGAATTGCTCATCGGGAACGAGCGTGTATGTGTGTAGTGTGTAGTGTATGCGTGCGAGTGTGTACCTACGTACATTTGCATCTGTCTATCTGGCTCTCATCTGCAGCTTGTATGTAATGTATGTCTGTCTTTCTGTCTGTCTGTATGTACGTACGTCTTGTCTCTCTGCCCTGCCAGCCTGCGTCTGCGCCTGTCTGTCATGTATGTCTCGCCCTCTTTCTCACTCTCTGCTTTTTGCCTCTGGGCCGAGTAGTTTTGGCCCACGGGCTTGTAGTAGACCTGTCGCATTGTGGCTCGGGACATGTGTGAGATGGGGTATGGCACTTTTTCTTCGTTCTATGGGACTTTTTTTTTCTTGCTACTCTCTTTTTCTTTCTTGTCGAGGTGAGACAAGGCCGAGCGAAAAGTCAGTCCACACCCCTCCCCGAAGAAAAGAAGCGACAAGCCGCGCGCGCTCGCCCGAGGACTGGTAAAGCGGGACACGGCATTTTTTTTTTCTCTTGAATGGTTGAGGCACGTTGCAACTTCGCGGCTGGCGGCCGGGGAGACGGGTTTTCCCTTTGTTCGAATCAATGTACCCTGGCCTCCCGTTTGGATAGCGGGAACGGGACACGAGGCACGCGAGGGACGGAAGGGAAGGGAAAGGGTAAAGGCATAGCAAAGTTGCAGAATGGAGGGATTGGAAAGCAACGAGCTCGAAGCAAGCGCTATGATGCCAATCTATCTGTGCCTCGCGGAACAACGCCTGGGTACTCCAACCAATCCGCCCACTGAGCACACATCTCGTCAAGCCCATCGTCCACTCCCCCCCTTCACATCAACTGCACACCCCGGAGCTCCCATTGGCCCCTGGTGGGCAGACGATCGAGAGACTAGTGCAGCAAGGGTTCGACCGGAGGAGGAGGAGTAGGGGGGGTCATCGAGCAGAAGAATAACCCAGGCGAGTGGATGTTCCAGAGCTCTGTTCGATCTGCCCCAGGATCATTCGCCCGGGGGATTTTCCTTTTGGCTGCGACCTTTTTTTATTTTCATGGCGGCAGGCGTTGATTTCATTCGATCAGGTAGGCGCGGAATTGTGCCCCGTCTCCTCCCCCATCACCCATGACCTCCTTTCCCATATCGACGGTACGCACGTATCGATGGGGGTGGTGGGAAAGGGCCTACGACTAGGTATCCCATACCGTCTATCCGAGGTACGTATGCCCAACGATGCTGATTCCCTAGCGGTGCGATGTTGTAGGTTAGGTTAGGTACACAGGAACGTTAAGCGTGTCTGTCGTATGCGGCGGCCCTCTCTCTGGTTTGACTGCGCGCAGCCGATGTCCGAAGAACCCTTGTGGGACGGCGACTGACACTGAGGCCGGCACGCCCCTCTTCCTCCTTTCATCCTCGGTCCTCCGCCAGGCTGAGGCAGGAGGCTCAACAGCTGCAAGATGGGGACGGGTGGGGGAAGCTTGGTTTCTTCTTTGCAATTTCTCTGCGTGGGGACTTGCGGCAGTCATGACGAAACATGATGAGAGAAACGCAACACTTGGCGCGTTCTCTGGGGCCTTCTCGCGACAAGGAGGCGGCCGACGAGGCGACAAATGAATGGCGTGAGATGCGTAGGGAGTGAGCGTCGTTGTTGCTCACGTATGCCCCGGGTTACATTATATCTCGGACCCGAGTACTATAGGCTTAGTTACGTACATACACCCAAGGTCCTGTGTAAGTGGTAGGTAGGAAATGACGCTTGGGGAATGGTAGGTACTGTGGTAGCAGCGCAGGCTACCAACGGGACGAGCGCCAGGGTTGATCCAAACCCTCTTTCTACATTTAAGCGTTTTTGTTTGGTTTTGCGCGTCGTCTCTGGATCGCATTGTCCTCGTTTCTGCACGCAATGATGGCCAGTTGGTGGTTCGGATTCGTATCGCGACAATGCCGAAGAACGAACGGAGTCTCGGGATTAGCAGGCCATGGGATATCTACAAAGTGCCGTTTGATAAAGATGCTTCCCTCTCCGATGCGAGATCCAATAAGGGACGTCATATGGCGATCGAGCTGAGATCGGTAGCGGCCATCTTGCAAGGAAGAGAGAGGCACCTTGTCCTGGTCAGGGTCGTCGTCCTAAGGTGAGCTAACCAGTAGCTCGAAACCCCTCCAAATGGCTTCGGGTGCAATATCAGAACTTTGTTTACGGGACGGCAGATGACCCTCTTCTTTTCCCTTTCGTTTTCGGCGTATTGCTTTCTTTCGAATTACATTATCTGGGTACTGTTTCCCCTTACTTGTTGGGATACTGTGGGACTCTACTCATTATTTTCTGACGCGGCGCCGCCGGAGGCGTAGTTAGTTGGTGGTGGTGGTGGTGGTGGTGTCGGTGGTTGTTGGTGCTTCGTTTTCAACAGTTATTCTTTTCTATTCCACTCCTTTTTTTTTATGAGCAGTCGCAAAAAAAGAGCTGGGACCTACCTGATGATGACTGTGAAGCGGCGCATTTTGGTGAAGGGGAGGCGCCCGGGGAGGAAAGGAGGAAGCAAGGCCCCGCCTGTAAGTAAAGCAAGAGCAGCAACGCCCACTACCCCCGGCCCCGAGGCGCTCGGGGGACCCTATTGGGCAGCGGACGGGCGGGGCTGAGTGGCGCCCTTCCGGGGGCCCGGAGGGAGGAAGGAGGAGGAGGGGTGGACCGTGGACCGTGGACCGTGGTTTATCGCGGCAGGCGTGGTCGACCGTGGCTCCTTCCCCGGCGACAGCCCGGTTGGTGGCTTGGAAGGAAGTCACACACACGCTCACTGCTGTTGCTCCTGCTCCTGCTCCTGCTGCTGCTGCTGCTGCTGCTTCTGCTGCTGCTTCTTGCTGCTCAACGGTTACGTCGCCTGGATGACTGTCTTTTCCTGGTGGGTATTCTACCATAGTACCTAGGTATGTGTGACTGCAAGTGTGTGTGTGTGAGATGTGCACTTTCTACCTACACCACCAAGAAACTGCTCTGTACCGGGAGTTTCTCTCGTTTGGGCTGCACCCGGCGATGGAGATCTTGCTTCCTGGGCTTGCGAGGTACGTCCCATTCCCCGATCCGATGTCCACTCCCGTTCACACGCGCGCAATCCAACTGTGTCGTCTAGATCGATGCTTTCCTTTTTATCACTTCTCAGAAAAAACGACGTACGATTGCTTTCCTTACCCAAAGTACCTAAACCACCTGTCCGACATCGAGTACCTGACCTTGCCTTACCTCTCACCTCCCGCAAGCCACACTGCTAATTACTGCTTGCTGCCACGTACCATTTCTTTGCCTTTGCATGCCTCGCCCTGAGTGAGCCCTGAATCTAGGCTGAAGCTCCCCCTCTCAGCCTGGCAGCTAAACGAAGAAAAGGTCTGAGATTTGGGTGGGAAAAAGAAGACTGCTTCCTCATTTCTTTCCCACCACCCATGCCCCTCCCCCCCCCCCCCCCCCCCCGCCTGAATGACTTACAACCGTCGACGAACAGTGAGACCGGCTGCCAGGTGTCTGGGCCGGCTTGCGCTAATAATACCTTGAGATGTGACTTCAGACCACACACAACCCGACGATGAAGCCAGAACGAGACGTATCTCACCATGATGCGCCGACGATGGGGCACGAGACCAGGGAAACGATAAGGTGAACAGAGCAGGCAGAGGAGGAAGAGGATACCTAGCCTAGGTAGGTACGAAGTACTACCATGCCAGAGTGAAAAAGTACCCGTGGTATCTCCTTCCTTGGCTGCACGCTTCTTCTCTCAAGGGCCCCTGCTCTTGCATGGCATTGGATCGCATCGAATCGGACCCCGGCTGGAATCGCCTATTTCCAATTCTGCTGCCCGAGAAGGAAAGATACACCCACGCGCCTTCCCCGGCCTCGATCGCATGGAAAGTGGTTCCTTGCGTCAGGTGTCCCGTCCTTTCTCTTTGAGTGGCCGCTCCGACCTCGCATCCATCCTTCCACAACCACGAGCTTTCGTCGATTCACATCGCATCGACCTCCGATACGAATTAAGGAAAATAAAAAAGGGATCCACGATGCCGTGCGGCCCGAGGAAACGCAATCAAGACGCGACTTGACCAAACATCGAAATCGCATGTCCTTCTTTTGTTTTTCTCCCACCTCCTCCTTACTTTTTTTATTAGTCGCTCGCTCTCCCTTTCTCATTCCCCCTTCATTGTCTGTCCCAACGTACGACTTTGGTGGCTGCCCTGTGTGTCTGCAAACATGCGGCGCCGCTTTTCGATTCGCAAAGATGACAATCCGCCATGTTTTCTTTTCCTGGGTCAAGGTTCGCGTTTGGTCACCCCCAAGGATCTCCACCGGCTCCTCGACAGCTTGCTTTTTCGACGGTCCCTGCTCCACGACTCCCTGTTACATGCTTGCTTTTTCCTTCACTCACCAACCAAGGCCCCTTAGCGTCCCATTCTGCAACAATTTCACCGTCCACTCGACGATGCCATAACGTATCCGCACCTACTATCCGTACACTACCTAGCAGAGGCAAGCCGTTGGGCGAGTCGGGCTGGGTCCCCGTTCACGAACGGGCTTGCTGCCGGGGGTCTCGTTGCGTCGACTTCAACTCCACTCGCGGAGCAACCTCGAGACCAGCCGTAGGCGTGCTACTGCTCGTCAACCACGGCAAAAAATGCCCTCAGCGTCGAGTCTGAGAAAGTCTCACGAGTCGTCTGGCGGTCCAACCATCTCCGTCTCCCTCGATGTGGCTCGTCCGACGTCGACACGATGCCAGTCCTCGTCAGCACAACGACGCCATGAGAAGTCGACAATCAATACAGACTGCTAACCATGACCTCCACTCCCAGCAGTATCCCTGCCTGACTGTTTGTCACTGCACACCGAGTGCTGCACGCCGCGACAGGCCTTGTCCCCATCCCAGCATCTTGGGCCAAGGATGGTAGCACACGCTGACCGCCCGCGTTCGACCTTGACGCCGTGCCGTATCCGCTGCCAGAGCCCGGGATCGACCTCGCACAGGCGCCATCTATCTTTGGCCCCCGGAAACCAGATGCGGTAAAACCAGGCATCGGTGGCTGTGTATCAAGCTCCCTGGTTCGTTGACGCCCACGCGGCTGGCATCTGTGTCCGTGTCGCGATCACGGTACGACATCGTGTTGGTGCCTCTCCGGCTGACCTTGATATCGACTCGCACGACGACTGCGCTGATCATGTCTTCGAAACCTTGCGTTGTCGGCTTGTCCGGCTGTCATCCCGACTGCCCTTTCGGATCTGCCGCTGGCCAACTGAAGCAATGGCGCGGAATACACCGTCGGACGAGGGCACCTGTGCAAAGCCCAACAACCTTCGGTTGCCAGGGTTCGGATCCCTTTCGTTGGTGGTTGGTGGGGCTCTTGCTCCGTCGTCTTTTGAGGATTCCAGCGAGCCATGTGCCGCCATCCATGGCAACAGTCGGCAGCGCCACATGGAGGCTCACCGACTCTCTCGAGACCCGGTCTGGAATCAAAGGCTCGGAGCCATCTCGCTCTGGACGTGTCATTCGGCTTTGGTCGGTGCTAGGTCCAGAGGTCCCCATTGGGTAATCTTAGGTTTCACCCTTCGCGGTTTCATATGCCTGGCTAGGCAAAATGATGTGTCAATCGTCCTCGGCAGAATCCCATCGTCGTCGCTTTTCACCGACAACCAACGGCCACATGCTGGCCTTCCACACTTCCACACCAACAACCACTGGTGCCGCCGCCGCCGCCGCCCTGCCGCATACATCGAAGCCCCCAACAACGCCTTTGGGAGTCGGCTTGCATCTGCGGTCGATCTGATGGGGTGAGAGCCGTCTGTCCAACTGACCGACGGCTGATGCGTCCAGGTGTGTGCGGGCGTCATGCGTGCATCAGAGATGCCGATGTGATCTGTCACTTCAGGGCTGAGATGCAAAGTCGATCAACCTTTTGTCGAAATCTGTCTTATCCACCACTGTGGCCGGCGGCCACTGCGAATTTCGTTGGGTCGTACAGTGTGGTCGAGAAATGATCTGTCACATCGACCACATCTCCCAGACTACGAGACCACTTCGCCCAAACGAGCCACAGTCTCCGCCGAAGTCACCCGATAGTTGAATTCAGCTTTGTTTGGGATGTTGCTCCCAGGGAACCCTAGCCTCGAAGCTTCACCGAAAATGCTCTCCACCAGGCCACTTGCGAGTAACCGAAAGACCACAGGCAGTAGCCTCGGACGACAATGTTTTCAAGCTCTTCCGATGCTAGTCGAGCTCTGCCAGGAATCTCACTTTGGCATCCGTCCTTTGTTCGGTTACACACGTACGACCTGTCAAGTTGGGCAACGAGAATGGCGGCTAGGAGTCACCGCGCGGAATCAAGCATGCCGTTCGCAGCGAAAGGCCCTGTCACAGGTTCTTCACAATGATCGTTACCTTGCGGTGAGGATACCTACTTCCCCTTGTATGCAGCCACCCGCGAGGACTTGGTGTGACGCTCGAACAGGAGAATTCGTGTCACCAGACACCAAACGGCAGGGCTGCTGACACGAAGTCGGGCTGCTGTACAGACACTCTCTGGGGTGTTGGGTTGCTTGGACGCGTCACTGCCGCAAGCCTTCGAGGATGGGAATCTCTCTCTTCGGGCAGACGTCAGCCCCCTCCGTTTGGGGCGGGACCGACAAGTGCACGATCCCTGGAACTGTGGTTCGGTTCTGCGTTTGGGGTCCGTCTGGTAGCGCCGCGAGATCCACGATCGATCTATCCCTCAATTTCCTGATCATCTCCATGTCTGGCGCCAAAATCTCGGTTACCTCTTCGCCAGCGACAAGCATCCTGACTAGTCAAACCAGACTGTCGGAACCGCTCTATCGAAAATCCTGTCACCCGGTACCACATGGCCAGGTATACAACCGAGAGACGACAGCGGGCTGCGGCATTCTGACCGCCTGCAACGTGGACCATGGCGGCCAAAATGTTGTGACGGGGAATTCGAATCTCGATGGTGACCCCGCCAAACGAGGTTTCAAGACTGCAAAAACAAGCCCATGTCTCACTCATTAAACCCTGGTCGTTTGCAGGTTGGCCTTGGGAAATCCGTTCCGGGCACTCCCATCCGCCATGGCTGCAGGCGAGCCATCTTGGAGGAGTGTGAGATGGCTCGTTACACCGCCCTAGCTTCCGCGACGCGAAGTAACCACCCATCTTCTGTCTCAATCCCGCAGCATGTTACCTGTCAACTTTATTTCGTCGACCTTTGCCTCCGTTTGACATGGGGGCCCTGGTAGTTTTCGATTTCCGCACAAAGGGTCTGCCGTTGTGTTCATCGTTTGCGGTCTCGGTTACACAATGCGAAAACATTGTCACAAACCCACAATGGATGGCGTTGAAGGGAGGGAGCAGCATGAGTGAGGCTTGCCTCGCAATTTTCAGCTGGCATGGTGAGTTGTCGTCCTCGGAGCATTCTCCTCGATCGGACTAGCCTCCTTGTTGGGAAGATCGAGTTTGGATGACAACTGACGAGTTCCCTCCTGCCGGGCCGCGCAACTTAGACTTCAACCTGGCATTGTGGCTACATCCGAACCCTATACTTTCTTCTCGGCTGTCTCGCAGACAGGCAACGTCGATCAGTCCCATTGGAAAGCCTCGCATGTTTTCTTTTTCTCTGGGTGGCTAGTCTCAGAACCAACGGTCGTGGGGCGCTGTCTATCTTCCGCTACGCTGTCGCCCGCGGGGCTCAAGTCGGGGATATGAGCACGCCCTCCCCATCCAGCGTCTTCTGCTGTGTCTCGCCGTCGGTAGTGGCATCCTTGCTCTCGCGCGGAACATGCAGTCCACCAGCTGGTGCCACCGGGTTAGGTATGTATGAATGTATGTATGGGAGAGCGAGATTTCGGTGCCAAGCCGTAGCCACCGGGCAAGGCTGCAGTATCGTGTGATGAACCTGTGGGTTCGGAGACCACCTAATTGTCGCAGACAGGCGGGGGCCAAAGAAAAAGCAACGGGTTCCAGGCAGCCAGAAACAATCTAGAATCCCCGACAGCCGGCCACGGGACGCGGCTTACTCGTGCATACTGCCACGAATCGGAACCAAAGGCAAATGGGATTTGCAGTTTGGCGGCTCAAATTTCAAGCCGATAAGCCGCCGGGACATCTCGCCCTAGGGACAGCCGAAGGCCTCGCTTACCTCTTCAGGCGTTCCGGCAGATCTAGCATTCTGTGTGGACCGTCTTCCGTTGACGCCCGCTTCCCCTCTGACCGGCAGGCCGGCATACGGCTCCCGACGTCGCACAAGAAGCACGTCTGCCCAGGTGCGACATGGGGCAGCGAGAATGAGAATGTCAGCATCACATTGACTGTCCTATGACGGATCGACGCACCGTGGTCGTCGGGACGGGAAAGAAACGAAGCAACGTAGCCGACGTCAACGAGCGACATGTCAGTTGACACTGCGGCTCTACCCGCACATCCGAAACCGACGGGCATCTGCTTTTCCCATCCTTCTTTGCGTGTTCGTCACGATGTGAGTCGTATCAGACAGGCAGACCTGTGCCTCCAAGACCAATGACTGTTGGGAAAAGAAGCCATCTTTTCTTGGCGGCCGCGGCATGGTGGTATGGCGGTGGCGGCAAGTCTGCGTCCCCAGCCATATTGGCCCCCAACACTGGTCACGTTCCACGAGACTCAGACGGAATCTCAGACGAAGAGGATCCAAGACCCTTGCCGAGGGGAAACAACATGTTTTGGGAACCTTTTTGAGTTGTTGATTATTCTACGGTCTGCAGTGGTTTTCTTTTGTGTCGACACACCCGAACCCCTCCCCACTGTCATGTCATTCTGATCCACGTTCGATGCGTGTTTATGCGCGTGTGTGTGTGTGTGCTGTTGTTCCCTTTTGCCCCGTTCTCTGACAGACTGAATCACGTTTCTGTCTCTCGGGATTTCTCCTCGTGTTCTTCCTCCGACAAGCCACCGACCCCCAAATACCAGCCATCCTCCTATGATTTGTCATGTATGTGTGTGTGTGTGTTGTCTCTCTCTCTCGTGTCCATTCGGAACGTCCACAGCCGCCCAAAGCATGAATGAGTAGAAGGATAGGAAAGACTGATAGAACAACCCCACCAGAAAATGACGAGACCCCATGACCACCTAGGTGTCTCTTTGACACTCTCGCAAGGTGGTTGTTTTCGATTTCCAAGAAAGAGTGAAAATGCCTGAGAGGAAGAAAAATAAATGCCCCGAGACACCACCACCCATTTGCAACGCATGTCTTGCAAAAGCAAGGTTGTAAGATTTAAAAAAAAAAAAAAAAAAAAAAATCTTCCAACTCTGTAGAACAGAAGAGCTGTAACCAAGACGGTAACAAATCTAGACCAGTGAGTAAGGAAAAAAAGGTATCGAATGGCATGTAAGACAAAAACTCCTTCCCACGAACGCCCATGTTCGTTGGGCTTTTGTTTTTTCTCTTTCCCCCCTCCCAAGGTATCGAGTACAATATAAAACCGTAAGAAAAGAAGAAGAGATTGAGTGAAACAAAAGAAAACGAAAAAAAGCTCCTTCCCGCTGTGACTGTTTGCGCCTCTTGAAAAGGAAGGAAAGCCCGTTCTGATGCTGCGGGCGCTAAATGATCATCTGATCGATCTCAAAACATCACTCTCTCTCTGTCGCTGCCTGACGCACTCGAGTCATCGTGGCTGCCGGGAACGTGGGGCCGGGGGCGGCGTCACGCACTCCTCCAATCTTACGAATCAAGATGGGAGATTCTCCTCTCACCGGCTGACTGCCTTGTCGATCTTGACGAGCAACTTGCCGCCTTCAATCGGGTAGCCCTTGGTGTCCATGAGCTTGACGAAGCGGTAGCCCGGGCGGAGGCGGTCGAGACGGATGCACGCCCAAGACAGCAGTTCGTCGCCGCCAAAGTGAGGGTCGTCCTCGACCTTGAACCTGCAAGACGGAAACATTGTCAGTAATCAACGCCCTTGTCCCCTTCGATGCAACCTAAGAATGCCGTCTCGTCCAATACGGTCGAGAAGTGAGAGTTCGGAACGAGATGCGGTGTGCGGCGGCCCGACCTGTCAACGCGGCACGCGGCAGCGCGCAACGCTTGCTTGGCGAGCGAGTATTGGCGGCTGGCGGCTCGTGACGGGAAATGACGAACGGTAGCACGACAGGAGAGGTGCTCGGCGAGCCCTTGCCGGTTGCACGACATGCCTGCCTTCTGTGTTCATGACGCGATAGTGACGGATCACAGCGCACCTTCCGAGAGCGGATCAGGCCATCGCGGCTAGATTCATCGCATCTCAAAGGGTACACCGTACACGGCCTGTGGAGCTGCACCGCCTGAAGGTCGGACACGCTACGCGGAAGGGTAGGCGCGGAGCCGCGCCTCCAGGTTCTCGTCGGGTCGTGTATCGTGAATAAAGGAAGGGTGCGACGGGAACGTGGCGGTGAAGAAAAAAACACGAGGTTGGAAGGAAAAGTCATATCTTACCTGACAAAACTCAGCTCCTGCACCACCCTAGAGATTTTGGGGAACTTGAGTCGCGCGTTCTCCCACTCGGGGTGATCAGTCTTCCGGGATCCAGTCTTGAGCTTGAAGTCGTCCTCGTCGGCCGCTTTGCCGTTGCCGGCTCCAATTTCGACGTGGAGCTCGCATTTGACAAAAGGACGCAAATTCTGGGCGCTGCGGCTGCTGTCGCTGTCTGACGAGCTGGGGGCCCAGATATTCTGACCGGCGATGATGGTCACGGTAAGTTCGAGGTCGTCAGGCGGTGCGGCGTCAACCTCCGTTTCGGTGGACTTATCAGTCCCACGATACTTTTCAGGCTTGACGACCCAGCCCATCTCGTCCGCAAACATGCCCTCGTTTAACATCATGCCTTCGTCAAGGTACTGCCAGTTGAGGGCCACCATTTGCACGCCCTTCCGCCAAAACGGGCTGGGATCGGGGTTGGAGCTGTCGACGCGAGCCCCGTTGGGGAAGGCTCGCATGAAGAAGTTCTTGTTGTGAGTGAATATCTCGCGGGCCTTGGTCGCATGCAGCTTGAGGATGTCGCTTTCGCTGATCGAGAAGATGTGGCTCGGCTTCTTAGCCGCAGGTGTTTCGAAACTCTTGAAGTGCTCACTGTGCGTGTAGATAGCCAAATTGCTCAAGGCCTGGGAGATGGAGGCCTTGATGTTTTTCTGCTGAGCCGCAACCGAAGTCGGATGTGCAGTTAGTTGGCGTTCGTCTTCCGAGCTTGACGCGTCCTCGTCATTGGCGAACACAGCCGACAGGGCGGTGGTGCTGACGGGAACCTCGATCTTATGAGGTGCCTTTTTGACCTTGATGAGAATCTTTCTCTTCATCTCCTCGAGCTTTGGCACACGGAAACGGGGGTCGATGCCCTCGCACGACTTGTCAATCAGCATTTCACCCCACTCCTCTTTCATGATTCTGACCATGACCTCTTGCTGCTCAGTGTCAGTATGAACCTCGAGGCTCACGATGATCGGCAGGTCATTGGTCTCGAAAGCAGACTCGGCGACGGCCTTGCAAACCTCCCGGAATCCGCAGGGGGTGGTCAGAGTCCATCCGTGGGTAACTATGGGCTCGTCCTTGGGGTATGGTAGACGGGATTTGCCCGAAGACGAGGGGCGCAAAGTGCTATCCAGAGATTCGACAGATGCTGTTGGTCCGGTTACGGAGGCGTTGTCGTTAGGTGCGAGGGACCTGCTGGCAGTACTTGCGTTCCTCGCATGGCCACTGCGCTCGCTGCCGATGAGTTCCTCGACGTGCTCTTTCAAGCTAGCCGCAACGTTGGGGAAGGATGAGCCAGACAGGTTCCTGGAGTGTTCCGGCTTCGGGGATCGCGCTGCCCCTTCCTGGGCCGTGGCCGGGTTGGGCGTGTCCCCGTTCCAGCAGTCGATCTCAATGCAACGACATCCTCTCCGAAGAACCTAGCATACGGTATCAGCATTAGCCCCTCAAGATGGGAGCTCGGAACTCGGCATACCGTTTTGTAAGCTTCCGGGGAGCTCGTAGAAGCAAGCTGGTTTCCCTCCAGGTATGTGTTGTGACTACTGCTGATGAAGTAGTTGGTGATGGGCAAGCTCAGATCCTTCTTAGTGTTGTCCAGAGCTTTGCAAGCTTCAAGTCCGTAGTTCTTCCACCAAAAGTAGAGGAATTCGCCAAAATCGTATCTGTCTTTGTTTTCGGGGAGCAGGCTCTCGACGCCGACTTCACCCTGTATTCCCTCGAGGAAGTGGAGGTATTGGCCACGGGTGACGTATGGCGATCTGGAAATCGAGGACCGGCGGGAGCGCAGGTCGTCAAAGACCTTCTTGAGACGGGTCTGGAATAAGAGACTGAAGTCGACCTCGTTCGCGGTGTGGGAGGTTGCGGGGAGGTCTTTCGGGTCGACGGAAGAAAACGACGGGTCAGTCGAGCCGTGCTCGTCCGTGAATACTATTCGGGGAGTCGGGGGCGCGGCATTGGGTTCGTTGTTCGCGGGTGGTGGTGACAGTAGGGTGGTCAGATTGACCATGTTGCGGAGGGTGGCCATCGAAGCCTTGTTGGTGTTGGAGAAGAGAGGCATGGTGGGAATTCGTCTCCTCTGATTCTTTTCCTCGCCAGGTGGTGATTTGCGACGTCGAAACTAAACAAGATCTCAGTCAGATATCTTACCGACCTCGGGATCCTCAAGGCTGAGGTCGTCGAAAGGGAGGATGAATAAAGTTGCGGGACCAAAACGGGGGATTTCGCACCGGGCGCCCGCAACATGGGGACGCCGGGAAGACGTACGTAGAGACACATGATGCCTAGCTACGGCGGCTGAAGAGCCTGCCTCTCTTGTCGGACTCACTCTCTTTCTCTTTCTGCTCGTTGGTTCGTCGGGATCGGGGCTTTCGGGGAAGGCGGCTCGATAGAGTCGTGCGGTGATTGGGGGTTGTGGTGGTGTAATCCTGCACGGTAGCCTTCTCTGATGCGAAGAGACAGAGGATTCGGCGTCGTGGCTTATGGCAGCAGTATTCAGCCCATTGGAAGATGACCAAAGTCCGAGGGAATGAGGAAGACAAGAAATTGAATCGAGTCGAGAACGAGGTGAAAAGTGCAGTTTCTTGGACAAAGTTGGGGGTATTCGAGGACCGCCGAGGGCCAATTTCAACGCAGTGGGAAGGCGTGGTCATGCATGTCAGCAGCTGAAGACATGGGGAGGCACCAGAGGGGGACAGCCTCGTCTGGTGGTGTCCCCAGCGGCCAATGGCAGGGGCCCAGCACTGCCCCGATGGGCCGGATCCCTGAATAGAGTGGCCCCGTCGCCGTGCTAGCGGTGCCTCTAGCGTGGTGTTCCTTGCCTCCACCCACTCGCCATCGCCCACTGAGACCTCTCGGTAGCACAGAAAGGGGGCCGTAGGGCAGTTGGAGGTAAGGACCACAAGGTAGTGGATGGCGGGCCATGACGGAAGGGACCCATTCCCCTCCTGAATCCATCATGTGTTTCGTTTTCTATGTTTGTTATGTCGGAGCCTGGTTTCTGTTAATGATCGTCCTGGCCTCGAGGAATTCTGCCTGCTCCAAACATAGTAGTACACATTTCTCGCAGTTGGAGTTATGTTGACGCGCTTCTCGTCCAGCGACAATGCTATGTATGCTACACGGTTTCGTCAGACGGCGAGTGCGCCAGCGAAAACGCCTCGCCCGTTTGGAAGACGCCCTATTGGCCAAAGATCAAGACTTCTGGAATGCCGGCCGTTTGCGCGCCGCATGCATAGTGACATAGAGCGGCGTTGTTGGGGGCGGTGCCTGCTGTGATGCCCACCTCATCTTTCTGCATCGCGACGTGGATCGTCACACCCACTCACTGCCTCGAGGAGGATGGAGCTGCGGCCCAAAAACAAAACAAAAGCAAGGTCTTCTGCAGGCGGGCAGGGCTCGCTTGCTTGTCTTGGCCCCCAATCGCCTTTGCCCTGTCGTACCACGCTGGCAGTCGAGTCGGGGCACTCGGGGTACCCTTCCCGCGGGATTGGGTGCGGCCGGTCAGGTCAACAAGCAAGCACGGCAGCGGCACCGCCCGAGTTGATTGATGGCGCGGATTGGCTGACTTGCGATGCTCCGTTTCGGGCTAGTCGTAAACCAGTCCGTCTTCTTCTCCCTTGAAAATGCCGAGCACAATACGAGCTGGAGACACAAAATGACGGCCCCACCCGGATCCGCTGGGGCCGATATGCACAACAACATGATGCCTGCACAATAACTTAAACCATGTCATAAAGCTAGCATTTTATCGGGGTCTCGGAGGGGAGCATCAAGTCAATCACTTCAATTTCCTGGACACTGATTTCTTCTCATGAAAAATACAAAATTCTCACTGACGTAGCATCCTGCATGATTTCATCATGCTCTGCTTGTTGCGACGAAAAACACTACACTGCTCGAACGGATAGAAAGAGAGGTCCGCTCGAATAGAGTTGGTCGGCCCCACTGGGTCCCGGACCGGCCCGTCAAACCATTCGGGCCCGACGTTCGCCCGATGTTTAGCACCGCCAAGTTGTGGGTCACGGACTTTGCCAACGGCTTGCCTGCAGCTACGCGTGGCCAGTTACTTTAACTTTTCGGCGTTCGCCTTTTTAATGATGATTGATACGTCATTGAATCCATTTTGCTGTAGTTTGGAAGATGCAGAAACTTTTGGTGAATACGCCCTGCATGGTGCGTTTCTTGAAGCCCGAGGCGACGTAGACCCGAAACTGAAGTGGCTGTCTGGGAAACGCTCCTGCATGAAGGAGTACTGCAATCCAGCCCTTATATCCGAATCTTCTGTCAAGAACGGAGTGTCGGTGCCGAATTTCGCGCATGCCCTAGTGGGAAGGAATGGCAAAGAAAGACTCCAGACAACGGTAATAGGAACGGTAATAGGGTCGTGGATAGTTGAATAGTCGCTCTCCAGCCTCTTTCACAACTCAACACAAGCCGGAATTCTACGGTTTCGTTTTATTGGAACGCATAACGTGCTCTGTATCCTGCAGTAAAGGTTTCTCTGTCTAGCCCGGCAACTTCACAGATGCCCTAAGTATTCGGGAAGTGACTGAGAAAAGCATAGCTTGTTATGGCTGAAGCTCTGAGATATTGACTAGAACTACATAGTCGAAGTAAATGCTGCGATGAAGGATTCTGATATGTTAAATCTCTTGGAAACTGATCTTCTGTCGCGACGAACTGGGACTAAGGTGACGGTCGGCCTACTGTCAGGACGAAACTTTATGACGAGAATGCAGATGATCTAGTCATTTTCATTGAAGATATCTCGCTACCTCGAGAGGGAAGCGCCTCTAAAAAAGGGATCGATTGTGCGCCATTAGCGAAGAGATCAATGTTGGATCTAAAGCACCACAGATCCAAAAAAAAAAATAAAAAATACTTTACCTGGCTTCGACTGAGGGAAATCCGAGCTTGTGAAAATCAAGCAGCTGCTGGAGCAAAGGATAGTGATCAGTTCTCGTATGGAAAACCTGGATAAATCAGATCCAGGTCACGCAGCTCTGACACGAGTATCGAACCTGCCTTGTACTAAGTGCCGGCCTCTGGCTAACCCCTGGATGTACTATGACTCAACCAGATACCAGTACGAGTTCGTATACTCAAAGGAAGCTTGTATATCACTCTCGCGCAGACGCAAATGTGACTGAGATAGAATGAGAGATGGACGTAAGATTCTGAAGCGGACTTGAGAAAAGGGGAAGAGATACAAAGTCTAGGCCCACTAGAAAAGATCTCGAGGCAACACTGATGTAAGGCTTTGTTACTTAACCTCTTATTTTCTATCTAGAAATTGTGTCACTTGTGTGGTCACGGCTGCCTGCCCTTCGCCAGCGGCTGACGAGGCCCCAAGAACCGACAGTGTCACAACGCAGGCTGACGAAAACTAGAAAACTACATGGTTATGTCCGGAAATATAGCCCAATTTCAGTGTTCTTACTCTCCCGCAAAGGTTTCATTTGTGTGGGACAGCGGTTTCCCAGGGTTCAGCATGGTCACTGGTTCAAAAGGAGGCGAACTTCGAATCTGGTTGATGAAATGTATGAAGCCAAAATAAGACCTGACTCCCAGGATTGGATATGACTAACGTGCTATTACTGCTTTCCTGAAATGGGAACGCTGTCGTCTCAGCTGGACATTTTCTCTTCCTCTCATCCGCTAGGGGAGTCGGGGGTGGGTGGTTGGCTCGCGTTCTGGCTCAAGGCAAGACTCAGTGAGCTCGAGACCAATCATCAAGTTCCTAGCACTCGTTGAGCCGAGAAAAACCTTCATCAAAGCTGCTCTGTGCCATCTTCCCAGAGTCGTCCAACTGCGAGACTTCTCCTCGATCAACAGGGCCCGGGCCCGACCACTAGTCCCGGATGCATATCTGCTTGTCTAGCCTTCCCGATAGACCAAGGACCTCGGGTCATAACTTCAATCATGAAGATGGAATCAGGGGAACATGTCCATGTGTCTGAGTTACTTCCCATATTCTCTGGAAACCTGTCATCAGGCCCAACCTCGCCCTCCCTCATCGACTCGAAATGCAGATAGGATTTCTGGGAAATACTAGTTGCACGAAGCTCGCGCTAGAATCAAACTGGGTGATGATCAAGTACCCCAAGACGCATGAAGGCACAAGACCACCTACCACAGACTTGGAACTGACATTTTTTATGGTAGGGAAACAGGAAAGCCCCAAGAAGCACGCTGCCCAAGGCCCACCGAAGTTGTGTCAAGTTGGGAAAGAATACAGTCAAAAGCGCTCCCGTTACGATGGTGAGTTTCCTAATACACGACCAACAAGCCTGAGATTGAAGGGGTCCTTCATGACCAAGCCACATCTCTCGAGCTCGAGGAGGACATCCACCAACTCCACCCGAAAGCCAGTGGTAAAGCTTCGTGATGCCGGCGTACTTCCCAAACACCCAATCCATTGCAAACAATCAGCCCAATAGACAAAAAATGACTAGACTTGTTCTCGCGCAACTCTGGAAGCTGCGATACGCAAAGCATGACTGACAGCTGATTTATGCCGCCATGCGCATAAGCGGACTTTCACAATATCGCGCGTGGACCCGATTTGTGCAAGCGTCACAACTTCGCACTGCACATGCATTTTATGCCCGTTGTTCAATGCCCGTAAAAGCGGCAGCTTATCACTAGCCCCAACTGCTCGGCAAAGGTCTCTTCTTACTGCTGCTGCATCTTTCGATGTAATCAATCATCCCAAGGCAGATTTTTAACAGTGATCCGGCCCAGAGTCAGTCTCGTGTGGTATTGACGACAATCTCAGACATTGACTCTGAAGTGAGTGAGATTTTCCGCGCAGCTTCTCAAAACCCCTTACTGTGTACGCCAAACGCAACCCAAAGTCAAGTTGCTATTTAAAGCAAGAGCCAGGGCGGTGGAAACTCCGGTTGTCTCTCTCTATACGGAGCATCGGGATGGCGACGATCCCCATCAAAACTGATGGAAGTATGATGTGCCGCTGCAACCCCTAGAAGAAAACACTAGCCGAAAGGGCTAGAGGCAGGCGGAGGCCGCGGCTTTTCCCTTCCCCTTACCTGACGCGTTCACCCCCCGGTTTCTCTCCTGTGCAACCCCCGGTGACCACCGGCCCTCACGGGCAGTCGCCACCTGCGGGATCGGGGAACTCGCTCGGGGCAAGTGGGGTCGAAGCCAAGCGAAATCTGCCCAGTCCGCCCGCGAGCGTGCGTGCGAATGCGCTTAGCTTTCCCACGGATACCCGGGGGAAAAAGTATGTGTGTGAACGGGTCAACAGATCGCCAAACTAACCTCGGCCAACTACGTTTGACGTCGAGCGACAACTCAACGGTGCCCAAGAGCGTCTCTTGCTTTTTTGTCCCTCTTGGGATCGAACGAATTCGCACCAACCCTATCTGCCCGTCCGTCAAGTGTGCCACGCCATCGTAGTTGACAGTCGGAACTGTCGGCCAAGCTCTCGGACCTGATCGAGAACACTACCCCGCGTAGCACAGATCGCTGCATCGCGTCTCTGTGACGTAACCGCAACTCTCTCTTACTGCATCGCATCGCATCACATCGACCGTGAGGAGTGAGGAGAGCAGTTGTTGCCGACACCGAGTACTCTTCAATATCGTCCCCCTAATTGTAGCCATGCCGACGCAACGCAGTGGCGAGACCGAAGTCAAGTCGTGGGGGTTTCCCCATGTATTCACCTGGACCGATGGACCGTATGTTATGTCCCCCTCTCTTCTCGGGCAATCTTGTCCTGCTGCAAGTGTTGCGGGCGAAGTGGCCCGCTTGCCAACCACGTACCAGCAACTGACATCCGAGTTCAGAAATGCACATTACCCCCCGCATTCGCATCGTGGCCTGACAACCCATCTGATCGTGAGAGGCAGCTTGACCATCACATTTCCAAAGGATGAGCGGCCCGAGAAGGTTACCTACGGCGTTGGCGACCGCATTGATGTCGACGCCGGCCGCGTGCATGAGGTCTGGATAGGTGATGAAGGGTGTACCTATGTCATTGGGGAGTGAGTGTTGTACGAACGAAATCAGAGAGACGCGAAATTAGTAGGTCTTCTCATAGCGATCGCACACTGAATTTTGCTGCCACAACAGCTCCGCTTCAGATATCGCCAAACCGACATCAATTGCATGCATGAGTCTTCAGGCTGTAAATGTGCGACGAAGTCGTGACCCGCCGCTCGTAAAACCCTCTATGTGATTGGAAAAAGAATCGAGCCGGAGATGCCGTTGAGTCTGCGACAGGCCAAAACCCTTTGCAAAGATCCGGACGTGAACCCCGACGGCCTTGACCACAGACTCAACCGACTTTAAGTTTCGCTGTTATTCAATGCAACTGGCAGAGAGACTTTTTGCTGCAGTCATCGAGGGCCGAACACCCGGTCAGAGCGCTGGTCCCCTTTTCTTGTGCGTCGAAATGTACCGGATGAGCTGCCAATCCCGCCGGAGGTTAAATGTCGCCGCATCGTGCATCCTTGGTGACCGGGCGTGCCTTTTGTCGCGGTTTCACGATATGCCATCGCTTCGCAGCAGCAGAATCAGAGTATATCGGCCCAAGCATACTATGTAGGCGACGCATGAGTTCAGTCGATGTACCTGCCAATGCAAAGTCATGCACAAGCGGAGCAGAACCGCTCAGCTGAGGTAAACAACAAGATGCCTTTCGGCCGAAATGAAAAGACAGATTCCCTGTGTTCAGTTGATAATCATTACCAGACGCGCTTACAAAACATGCCTGAGAATTAAATTCGCTCTTCTCTCGTGAAAGAAACGATTTTGAAACATGGAGTAGTCCCTTGCCCGTGCGCTGAGGCTTTGGGAGGTCGACTCATTCAGGGGACCGGAGATCAAAACGTTCCGGAATGCCATGGAACCCTGACTTCCTTGCCCTTGAGGCGGCATTCGTCCGTTCAACCCGGCAAGCTGACTCAAAGTTTGAAAGCCAGGCCGGAAATGTTGGGACGGATATTGCAAGGTGCTTGGCCTTGCCCGAGAAGAAGAATCAATATCAACTATGTCTTCACTCTATACGACTTCCTTACCAAGGGAATTGAGAGACATACTCGCTCGTGCGAGAGATGACAATGCCATCAGTTCAAAAACTTGGCGCGAGGCAAGAGACAGATCCGGCTCTTGCCAGATCGTCTCTCCATGGCGTTGGCGGATGATAGTTGGGGAGGTCTATCAACCAGAAGAATCAACTCTGATCTCGGGCAATCGTGGCGCATGCGTCTGTTGTTCGTCTGTGGGCGCTTGGGCGTCAACGCTGTTTGTCTGCCATGGTCATCCAATAATCGACCATGTCGCCGGCAGCTGCCAGTCGAGTCCTGCGACACTCGATGTGTCTGAGTGGAGAGCATGGTTTGGACGACTGTGAATAACTCTCAACAACATCGAGTCATTGGTAACCTGGCGCCAGCCTTGACTCAGGGCAGCGCAAAAAGAAACCAGGTCGCGGGCCGCAAATCAGGTCTTATGGACGTAGAGATGGTAGTCCCGACGACGATCACTTACTGTTGCTTGGCTTTGGGGCAAGTGCGTATGATGAATCGCGGAAATCAACGGACAGCGCTTGCGGAAGTTTCGCTTCACGTTGAAAGTTTAGAGACAAGCAACTTCAATCCTCTCTACGAGCTATTGACGGATGTCGTGCGCCAGCCGGCGGCACCAAGCCGAAAAAGCAACGACTTGGCTGAGAAGCGCAGATCAATCTCGCCCAAGGCACGACCATTCTCAGGTTGCATGATCATCCGGCCTTAAAAAATGGATCTTGTCGTGCCGTTCCACAACACGAAATGCTCCGATGATGCTCCGGCCACGTACATGTCGTGTTCCTGCTTCAACTTGGCGTCTGTTTCGACCCGCCGTGGGTCTGAAAGACACCGGATTGCTGACGGCCAAAACGTCGCAGCAGCTTTCAGTCCACGGTGAGCGAGATGACCATTCCTCCACCGGCTCCTGATGCAAATCTGAGGGATGGAAAGAGACGGCAAAATCATCATCATTCCGTTAGTTATCATGTTTTCGTCAAACGTGCAACTGTGTTCCCGTCAACACAAGCAGCCGAAAAGCATTGTCCCCAATAAGAAGCGGTTGCAGACTGCAGTCTCGGCAACGATGCGGGTCGGCGGGGTTCGAGCTGATAGCAGACGTGATAAGTTTGAACAGCGGAAACACGACCAACGGTGAAGCAAGTACTCGGTACTTTCAGTCCTAGTTGGCACCATTTGCTCGTGGGCCATGGGCTCTCAAGGGACACGAGGGGCCACCCGCGTGCATCTTTGGCCGAACGAAAAACTCCATGGCCTGTCGACTTGGCTCGTGCCGGCAACGCAATGCGCTGTCCTTGGCGAGTCAAGTGGTACTATCCGGAAAGAAAGCCCAGTCCAGGCCAGACCGCCACGGGAGATGGCCGGGAGCGAAGGACAGCGAAGCATTCTTTACGGGTATTGTCTGAGACCAACGTTGGCCAGGATTGGGACTTCTGGGTAGACTGAGAGCAAAGTCGGGTTCGTCGAATTGTGCGCACCTTTTGATGACCGCGCCCGTGCAACATCGCTAGGAGTTTTATTCTCGCTGCCGTCGATTGAGAGGCGGCGACAGGTGACACGGTGGTTGACCCGTCAATCATCCTGGTGCGAGAAATGGTTCCGACCATTCGGAGAATATAATACACCCTAAAAAAGGATTGTGCAGTCCGGACCGCGATCTCGATGGCGGCCGTTATCCGTGTTGCCCCAAATGTTCCTGTTTTTGCAACCCACCCCGAGCCGAAAAACAGGGCCTTTTGTGCAGAATGACGTTCCCAAAACGTGGCTTGCCGAAGTGACTAGAGGCTACCATCTTTTTAGGTGTGGGGGATTGTAACACTGGGAACGGGCAAAGTAAATTGCATGCTGGGACGATGAGCTCTGAATGATATCAAAAGGTCATGTCGCAAAGAGGATGCGGCCGAAAAAACGGTAATTTCACGAACCCTTGACCTTGCTTGCTGGGCGCACCGAGCAAGGCCTGGCGGGGGAGATTGGCCATCGTGACCCCCCCAAGGACGAGGTTATCTATCGATCAACGAGCGTAGAGTAAGACGCCCTGGCTGGCGACCGTCTCGTAGTTCTCGATGCCCTGTTATCGCACGACGACAGGACATCGAAGGTTGTGGGAGTCGCCGTGATAGGGAGGGAATTAGAGTGCTTCCATGCAGGAAACGAATACGTGGGCACCGACGCAGCCACCGTCCGAAAACCGACGACACCTTGCGGAGTACTAGTCCAGTATATCGCAGTAAAGTTATGTCTGCATAGCGAGTAACGAAGGGTGCGCGCAGTCTCGGATTGTCTTGTGCGACGTTGACAGAGTGGCTGGCGGTCGTTGGTGATCGACGACGGGCATCCCTTCGCATGCACGAACTGCATCGGGTTATTGCTGGCCTGACCAAGCATATTGCCTGGGAACGGATTGAAGGCCAGGGTTGGCGATGAGGATATGCTGGTCTGAGCAACCTCCGGGTGGCCCCATCAAGTCAAGTGCCACAATCTGAAACGCGCACCTTCTCTGAGCCTCACCTCAAGGCGGCTCAGGGCTCCTCCGTCCGTACCGCGTGCGGCTCGCAGTGATTGCCGCCAATTGTCTGTGTCTTAGGACAGTAAACGGCGAATAGCACGCATGCGTGGTGGTGTATAGAGGTAGGTACGTAGCCACCCACCTGAAAAATGGTGCACATACTATGTACTGGTCTCCCTCCGCACGAGGTGAGAGACAGAACACGCAGACAACGAGAGACGAACTCTTGACCTGCATCGACCACGGACACGCAGTCGATGCCAGCTAATATGGCGAGATGAGGGGAAGCCATCCCTGTCGGCATCGAGCCCAACAGTGCGCCTGCCGGGTGGCTGGCGTCGCAGCGTGTACGGGCTCCGTCCACACGAAAACGAGGGTCGGAGAGAAACATGGCACATATTGAGCGAACCAGGCCGGCCGGAACTCTGGAACTGATATATGGTGGGATCAAGGAGAAATAGGTAAGATGAGTATTATTCGGTAGCTTTGGAGGCCGGGCCAGACCAGGCCTCTACCAGACCCGAATGTTGTTGTTGTAAGGTAAGGTAGCCAATTGGCAAGAGTCGGCTTCGGAGGAATAGACGTGACGGTGACCTGGGTAAAGAAAGCCGGCTTTGATCGAGATCAGGAACGACCTGAAGACCAGGCACATGGAGGAAGGTCGCAACGTGGTGGCTTGACGAACTCCGGGCGGGCCAGGTTTGAGAGGGGAAGTCGCGCCTGCATCTGCGCCTGCGCCTGCACCTGCACCTACCACTGGCCAATCTACCTAGGTAACTGCAACGCAACCTCGCACCTTCCATCGACCTTGGTCTTTAGATTGATAGCTTGGAAGTTGCTAAGATACCATGGTAGCTCAAGAAGGAGCGTCTGCCGTGTACCTGCCTACCTTGATTGAAACTCTCTCCCTCACCTGACCTTGGTAGAGCGAGCGAGAGCTGATACTTTCCATTCCCCAAGCTCGAGTTTTCCCCCGGATTAGGCTCCAGTTTCCGGTTTATTAGAGCAGAGAGAAGAAAGCGAGAGGTTGGTTGTCCAACCGGCAGGCCCAAGCAGCGGCAAAATGGAGGTTCCCGATACTTTGGCTGGGCCGAGAATCCGTTGACGGCAACGAGCGCCTCTCCTAAGCCCCCTAGGCCCCGAAGCTGCCTACTAGCGGACCCGACGACGGCTCTAGCGATTACCTTCCGCTAAAACAAGCCCACGACGCCCTTCAAGACAAGTCCGACGCCCCGAAATTCCCCATCCAAGCGGCACGGGCAAGAGAGAATTCTTACCTCAGCACTGCTCGGGCAGGTAAGAAGGGGGGGGATCAACTACTAGTGTTGTAGTAACGAGTCGCTGAGCACCCATCGAGGAAGGCACTAGCCAGCGCGGAGCCGATCCGGTCCAGGCGTACCCGACGCCTACCTACCTAATGGTGTAGATAGTACTTGCCACAGCAAGCCACCATTCACTCAATTTGATGCTCCAAGATGCTCACCGTCGAGCTCATCAAACGACAACGAGGCCATCGGGTTAGGTCGACGAAATCAGGGTATTCGCGGCCAGGTCGGCTGGTGGTGTCGTCGACGGTGTCATGACATCGATTCGTCCAGTGCCTGCCAATCAGCAAATCCGACGCATGATCACCATGCACCCGAGCCACACACACGCACTCGCACACAGATCTTGGTCGTCCATCGCTCGCTCGTTGCGTCGTTGCCCATCCATCTAGCTGAGGTAACCGCCCAGATCCGCTAGCGCTACGAGACATTGGAATGACGCCTTGTCGTCTCCTCTAGCTACCACTACTACCTACACTACACTACCTTATGGTCCTCTCTCTCTGGTGCCGGCCGCCGGACGCGCCTGCGTCTAATCAGACCTACTAATCCGCACGCCCCGGAATGCCTCAGCTCCCAGCTTGAGCTCGGCCGGTCAGCATGGCTTACCTCGTGCTGTCCGCATCAGATCATTCCAGCCGTTTTCCGGAGCCACGGAGGGGCAAGAATGCGCACCACCAACATGCAACCGCAGATGCTAGACCTGAGGCGCCGAGGCGCAGAAGCGCACCGGGAGGGGAGAACAAAGGCGTTCCTATCCACATCTCACGCCGCATGGCTGCACAATCTTGAGACCACGACGGCCACCTGGACATGGCTGTTCTTTGAGCGGGTTCTTTGAGCGGGATGTTCCTACAGTTGAAGCAGGGCAGCAAGACAGAAGTTAGGACAGGACAAGACAGGACAAGATAGGACAAGGGGCGGAATGGATAGGTATCCCTTTGGCCAAGGGCCAACGCCAGACCCGGCCTGGCCGCGAGGGAAATGGCATCAACCAGACGAAATACCATATTCCAACACGCATCGCCGTCCAGACGTCCATCGCGCTGCACCCCGGCCCTGGCCGGAAACTCCAGATCCAGAGTACCTAGTCGCAGTACACGATACTTTGACAAACCTTCACTACTACGTCCTAGTAGTATCCGTATGGGCTTCTCACCTCGACTCACCTCGCCGGGCCTTACCTCAGCCGTCTGTGTCTTCCGTGCTCCCCTCCTCCTCTGGGGCCTGGGCCAGCGTTGTCTGCTGCGTCGCCTCCGCCTTTACTGGGGCCTTGATGCCGCTTGATGCCGCTACACCCATACGGATGGCCGTCCGACACCCCCCCCTAACGACCCAACACTGGTAAGTTACCATTGGTAACTGAACCACACACCTCACGACGTCCCGCTCGGCCAAGACGCATGCCACTGCAGCCCTGCATGGGCCAGCAGCCAGCGGTCTTGGAACTTGGAACAGCCCTGCCCATTCGCTGCCGCAGGCGGTACTTTGCCCTTTTCCGCCCTACTCCAACCCACCTTGCGCGTCTCAAACCATGTACGTCGTCACCGTCAGTTCCACCTCCTGGTTTCTTGTGCATGGCATCTTCTTGTTCGACCAGATGCCATCTGAGGCCCATTCCTGCGCCAGCGACAGGACCACCACCAGCACTTATTCTATCCTATCCGTATTGCACACGGTCCCGGTCCAGTCGACCCAGTCCTGCGTCTGCGTGCGCTCACCCCGGGCCATCTCCAACTCATGGATGCGTATGCGTCCGCACCCGAACGTCGACCTGCACAACTCGCCACTGATCCCGGCAACTGACTCTGTTGCAACTTGTGCATCCAGCAGAGCAGGCATTCTCCGAGGTGGTGGAGTTTTTGGTCGCTTTAATCGATAGACGCTTCGCTCGGTCTGGTCCGGTGCGCACCCAGCACTGCTCAGACCCATGCCACCACCTCTTGCTTTAATTGCGCCTATCCCACCGCGAACCACCGCCATCCTCTGTTCGTCCTGGGCCCCCCGTTTGGTGATCTATTAGACCCCTCCAGTGCCCCCCTTTCTTCTCTTCGCTTCCCTCAGCTTGGTCTCATTTTACTCCGCTTGGCTTTTCGGACGGCACTCTCTAAGAACGGCCCAAGCTCATCACGCCATTCCATTACCTCTCACCGCATCGACGCACCTGCCCGTGGTGGAGAGAAGAGCACGATTCTGTGAATCTCGAATCCAAAAGTCGACAGCTCCGGACATATCTGCGCGGCATGGCAGTAACAAGATCCTCGTTGTAATATCTTCCTGTCGGTGGACACTTTCTCGCCCTGTCAGCCTTTTCACCCAGTCACCGATTCGCTTGGCTCTGCGTCCACCAGCTTGGGACAGCTGCGATTCGGGCCGGGCTTGAGTGAAACGGGCAACCTGTGGTGCCAAAATGGGCAACGCACAGTCGGTCGAGTCGGTACAACAACACCACACTAGCGGCGGAAGCACAGTCAGGAAATCCCCCCATAAGCTGTCGAAACCGAGAGTTGGCAACCATGGCTCCTCCGCTCCACCATCAGCAGCTGGCCTGTTAGGCAGCGATGGACGAACTGGATCTGCCAGTCTCCCGCCGTCTCGGTCCAACTCGCGCCTTATTTCGCAGACGCAGTCGCCCGAGCCTTCGACGCCTACTGGCCCGCAGAGAGGCACAGCCTCACGGGCGCAGACGCTTCCTCCAGTCCCACCCGAACCCGAATCCAAGCCAGAGTCGCCGGCAAGAGACTGGAAGCGCAGAGCGAGCTTGTTTCGCTCTAAAAGCTCCCAAGAGTCCCGACGAAAAGACAAACGGAGGGAGACAATCATGTTGAGCCCCGAGGTAGACAGGATGTCCCGAGCAAGCTCGATGACGTGGGAGGACCACAAGGCAATGGATCAAGCCAGGCAGTTGCAGGTGGAAAGGTAGGAGAAAACAGCTCTGGGCTCACGGCATATTTGGCTAACCTCTGGATCGCTCAGCTGGCACATTCCCGGAAACCGACAGTCCATCAACTACAACCTGATGTCGTACGAATCGAGGCGCCTGCTAAACCTGAACGAGGATCTGACGGCTTGCGAGGAAAACTCCATCATGTCTGAAAGCAAATTCGAAGCGCGTTTCGAGGTGTCTCGGAACACTTGGAAGAGCTCTCACCCGCTTCAGCCGGCAAGCACCCAGATCGCGAGGGCCAACTCGGATGTATCTCTCTACGCTCCCGTTCGCCGACGTTCGATGATACAGACGCCCGGGCTCGCGACCCGCATAACGACCGACTGCTCTGCTTCAAGGAGATCTAGTTTCCGGCACAGCATGCCGACGACACCCGCGGGCGGTCGCTCCCGAATGAACTCGATCGATACGAACCTCCAGCACATTGCGACTTTGGACGAGTTTGTCTCTGAACACGAAGATGACCTGCCCGAGCTCTTGCCGGTGCCTGCCAGCGAGCCTTTTGAACGAGCTCTTACCCCATCAGACATGGACTACCGACCACTTGGGGCGATGAAGTTTGGATCTTTACGCATTACGAATGGTGCTGCGAGCCCCATTCCGAGTCCGGACTTCGAACCGCCCACCACGGGGGGATGGACTGCGGACCCTGAGCAGCTCGGCGAGTCGGATGGGATGCATCTTAAGATCACTGCTACCAACAGTCTGCGACCCATCGAGACGTCCTTGTACGCGGTGGAATCGTCCAGGTTAGGGTCGGCCTCGTGAGTGTCTATCCAGGTTGAAACCGTGGAATCGTGCTGACCTTCAACAGGCCCCTCAGTCCAGAACTGAAAGTTGCATCCAAGCATACGGCCATGGAAGATGCGCTATTTGACGATGATGTTCAAATGGAATACTCTGCCGAGGTTCTATCGGTGCGAAACGACCCCAACGCGAAACCGTCTCTCGAGCAGCTGCAAGCGGACCAGTCTCAGAAAAACCGCGGGAGTGTCGTTCGTGCCGACAGCGGTATTGTCGCCAGCCCAACGACCGAGTATCAGCCGAAACCGCTTTCCAAAGCTGATTCCGGTTACAGCTCCAATGTCTCACTGAGGTCTTTCCATGCCAAGCAGCCTTCTGCGGGGAAGGATCAGTTGTCCCACACGGTTCCGAAGGATGCGGCTGAGGAGAAATCTGACGCCAGCTCATCGCCTGCGGCAGGCATCAGCATTACCATCCCGGCGCTTGGCCTTATTAATTCTGACAGCTCCGCGACGGATGGAACCAGCTCTGCATCCTCGACCCCTCCACCGTTGCCTCCCAAGGATGACTATCTGCGCTCGCAATCCAGCAACACCATGACTGCCACCTCAACGAGACATGTTATCGAATCGAGCGCCGCCCATGCCTCCCGCACAGAGATGCTCACGGTCGACAAAATTAGATCACCCAGAGATGGCCCCCATCCCAACTCCGCCTTGAGCATTGGGAGCGGTGTGCACCGGACGACAAAGCTGCAGCGATTTCTCAGCGGCGCTGGCATGCGCGGCCCACCGGTCGTCCATGACACTCACCCAGCCGACGAAGCTATTCCTTCAGTGCCTCAACCCATCCAGGCCAGATTCGAGGAACATTCTGCGCGCTTCCCCCTCTCGAGCAAGCGATTGACTCTGCGAGCCCAGGCGAGCAAGGATACTCTGAAGACCATTTTCAGCGTCGGCAGCTTTGATGCTGGTGAAGCCCGACGGGACCCTTCACCCGCAGCGGACAGAAAGGCTGTGGCGAGCAAACCCGTCTCGCCGTCCGATGGACCGACCGAGATGCCAAAAACCCCGCGTCGGCGATCCTTCCAGGTGCCGTCCTCAATCGCGCATGCTGCAGCCTCGGTGATGCCTCGGCGTTCAATCCATCGAAAGCCAGTCCCAGGCACCCACGCAGAGAAGTCCGAGTACGTCGGAGAGGCGCGGGCTGACGAGATCCAAGCTGGGTTCGAAACCGCCGTCACAGACATTGGAAATGCCGGCGAGAGTCTCAGCAAGAGCGCATTCGATCAAGCTTTCATGGCTCTGCCCCGCAACGAGGATACGCCCAAACCGGCCGGGCGGACGTTCACAATGACTGCCCAAATGGAACGCACGATGGGGATGCACCTTCGTCTCCATGACCCGATGCCATCAACCGATTTGCTTCCTTCGCCCAACAGCCAACAGTTCTCTGACGAAGGCAGTAAGAGGAAGACGTCGCCTCCGGTGAGTCTCCACACTCGAAGCGGCAAGAACCTTCGGAAGCCGGTCACGCCAGTCCGTCCGCAATCGTCTTCGGGCACTGAGTCCAGCTACGCCAGGAGACAGTCGTTTTCGAGGCAGAGCAGCCGCGAGAACATTCACAGCTACCCGTCAGCGTCCCCGGGAACTGATGATGATCTCACCGTGCCTCCGATTCCTCCGATGAGCCCTCGCCGGACCTCCATCATGCTTGAGCAGCAACAAGGGATGCGTCGCCAGCCGACGGAGGATAAGTGGCGACCTACCAACCGCCGCGCCTCGGAATTTGGTCCGCCCATCCCCCGTCCGGCTATGCGGAGCGCATCTGCTCTTTCACCGGGTCTATCGCATCCTCAGCTGCGTCACCGAGCAAGCTACGATGATCACGTCCAGCAATACCAGGGCCCAATTGCCCGAGGTCCTCAACCTGGCGGTCATGCTGCGAGCCAAAGTGGAAGCTATTACCAGCATCAGCTTCAGAGAATCCAGCATGAGGGGTGGGAGAACCAGGAGTATTACTCCCCCGACAGCATTCAGCCCGGTCTTTCCAGAAGCCGGAGTCGCAGCCGCAGTGTGCACGCCCACAGCAATCCGCCTTACCGCGTTCTTCACAGCTACAACTCCCCTGCCTACCGCAACGTCCCAATCTGGGGCTGAGTCAGGCTCCTACCACACTTTATCATTCGCAATGGCAAGCACCATCATTCGTTGATCATCTACAAGTTACAGCGTTTGAAACGACACCCACCACCGGGTGCTAGCTAGCACCCTTTCCGTTCGCATTTCTCTATGTACAACTTTTGCGCGCATACATCGGACGTTCGATAGAACCGACCTCAACACGGAGAGGCGACTTTTGGGGTTTCCGGATCTGAAGCTCGCGCTCTTTGGACATACTCACAAACAACTTTGGATACCCCCGGAGCCCTGATGAACACGGACGGCAATGGCCATGATGTTTATACCAAAAACTTTTTATAAAAAACGGGGTTTCTTTTTTTAAGCGGGCGGCACAACAGCACACGAAGTTTTGATTTTTGGGTTTGGCTCTCATCTATTCGACGGTCAAACGGGCGTTTTGGAATACCCTTGAAATTGGAACGAGTCGGATTATGCCAAGGCTGTGCTGCTACAGCTGGCGAGGGATAGTTTGGTCTCGGAGGAGTGACGGACCACGTAGTGAGCTTTAGAGTCTAGCGACGTCGGGTCTCTGGACCTGAATAGCCCCTTTTCGGGCGAATATATGCCGTTGACACTACATTGTGCGTCTCGCAACGTGAAGATGCTCGGTTGATTGCACGCGAATAGGAAATGGAATTTGCTCTTCCAAGTCTGTTCTGATGATGCCTCACAGTGCCGTCTTTTTCGTCCCTCCCCAAGATCATCCTTTACTGAACTGTCAATCTTTTCAACACCTCAACCAAGTCAATGCGGAAAGGGGGGCCTCTCTCCGGGACGGTTGTGCCAGCTTTGCGCCCTTGTCTGATCGACGACTCGCCTCCAAACCCCTCCCTTAACCGCCAACGCTCGCTCACTCGACTGCATTAGACGATGGTCTCGGGGAGTTCTCCTCGGCGTTTACCTGAGCTCCGTGTTCCAGAGCCCGCCACTCCGTGTCCGGGGTGCATCCTGGGAGAGTAATTACCCAATCTGGATGGCGGGTTGGGGGATTTGGGGTATGCGGAGGAGGTGGGGCCGGGCCGGCGGTCACACCAACAACACCGACCGGCCCGCGCCGCAGCCGCCGGCAGAAACATCATGAACCGCCAAAATTCACAACCACCAACGCCAGAGAATTATTTTCCCAAACTTCGTTCGACCCCGTTATGTCATAAGACTTCTCAAAAGCGGCAATAGCCTGACTGAGGCTACGTCGTAACCGAGGTATTCCGTCCACTCCATCCTCGGAGTAAACTTTACGCGCCACGCTCGCACTCTCTCTTCTTAGACTTCCTACCATCGCCAAACAAGCACATACGACCATACCCACTGGAGAACTCGGGATCCCGTCCGCTCTCCCATAGATAAGCCAGTGAGGGCCGGATTAGTAGTTGGGTCGGTGACGACCAGCGAATACCTGGTGTTGTATGTCTTTTTGCATTTTGTCTCTCTGGTGTAACCTTCAAGATGCTGAGTTGAGCCCTGCAAACCCTGTCTTGTCTTGTCTGTCTGATAAGAAGAAGTTGTCTTTTATCTGGTTTTCATTCTGGTCCCGAGTTTGAGAAAGCCAGTGTGGGGAAACGATTGATGGGCTCTCAAGAGCTTCAGACTCCTTTGTGGGGCATCATTCGGGTGATGGTGGGTACAGAGAGAGCATCCCATATTGATAGGTTACAGACAGGTCAACCTCGGATTACTGCCCCCGGGTCTACAACGGCATCGTCAAGTAGCAGATCATCAGGGCATGAAGAGATTCAACGTGGTTGTTGCGGCTGATGAAGGCCAACAGCCTCATCCAATCACACACATCGGCATGAAATCACACAATGAAGTCTTCGCCGACGCAGCACGGTCTTTCCGCAAGGAACGTATGAGCCCTAAATCATTTCTCCAATGCCAAGCTACACCCGAAGCCATCCTCTCTATGTCGTGCCAAGATATCTAAGCCATGTAAAAATGCCCATGGTCGTCCCAGGGTATCGCGACCCGCCAAGACTCCAGAAAACTCTACCCAAAGAACGAACTCCCTCCCTGACAACACAACATACGCCCATTTGGCCACCGATCATTAGGCGCTTGCCGTCACGCCCTTGTGGATCTCGAGACAACGCTTGAAGTCGAGCTTGTTGCCGTCCTTGGGCATGTGCGTGCCGCTGGCGATGCAGAGCACGCGCATGCGCGGATCGTAGCGCAGACCGGTAAGCAGCTTGGGCGTGATGAGGAAATACTGCGAAGTGTGCTCCCGGCAGGCAATCTCCACCATTCGCTCGTGCACCATGCGCTCGTTGCGGGGGTCCATTCCCTGATTGATCTCATCGACCACGCGGAAAGGTGACTGGGCCATCGATTGGAGGGCCATGAGGAAGAAAATCGTAGACACGGCGCGCTCACCGCCAGACTGTCGGTGCTGGTCGAGCTGCTGAAGAGTTTCGTTCTCCCTGTTTCCTGTTAGCAAACGAGTCCCTGACCAAAAAGGCGTCGCAAGGATTTGAGCAGAAGCAAACATACCTGAACTTGACCATAATGTCAAGGGCCCACTGGTCAAAGTCCTCGTCCTTGTGTACGCGGACCTCGCCGGCGCAGTTGATTTGCTCAAAGTTGTAGCTGAAAGCATCGTTGATCTTGCTGACAAGCTCATCGAGCTTCGGCTCCCACTTCTCGCGGATCCGTGCGATCTGGCGGTTCAGGTGTTCCAGTTTGTTCGTCGAGGTTTCCATCTTCTGGCGCAGCCTCTCAATCTCCTGAGCGCGCTTCTCGAACTCGCGCAAGGCTCCGGGGTTGGTGACGTGGATGAGTTCGAGCCTTCCCTCTTCTGCTGCGATCTCGTTCTGAATGTCCTCGCCTGTCTTGTCCCTGGCCAAGTCCTCGAGCAGCTCCTTCCGTTCCGGGCCGTCGTGGAAAAGTTCTGCCACCTTTTCACGGCCATTTTCCGCCCGCCGTCTGCATCGCAGTGACTCTTCGGCCAACGTCGCGATGTGCTGTTGCTCCGCTTCAAGTTGCTGCATCAAATCGACGTTTCTGATCTTAAGACCTTCAACATCAGACTTGGCTTCGATCTCGCGGATTTGTGCCTCCAGTAAAGCCTCTTGAGATTGCCGGATGGCAGCGATTGCCGCATGATGCCGTAGAGTAGCCTGGGCCTTGTTCAAGACAGCCTCGTCGCGATCGAAACCAAGCTTCAACATTGCTGTCTTTGCCTCTTCGACCTCGGCCCTCTTTTGCTCCAGTGCCTTCTTCTCCGTCTCTGCACGTACGTCAGCTATCGGTCGACGATGCTACCAAATGCTTTCTTACCGAGTTTGATGGGAATGGCCTGATACTGGTTGTGGGCCTTCTGCAGCTCGTTCTTCCTCTCTCTGAGCAATTTCTGTTTGCCCGATTAGCCTTTTACTCCGCAACCACCTGGGCTGTGACTTACAAGATCGTCGTTAATCTCCTTCTTCTTTTCGTCGAGGTCAGAAAGCTGGCGTCTAGCCTCCGCATTCTGGGCTTTCAGGGCGTCGAACTCTGCAGCGACCTCGCTCAAACGGCGCTGAATCTCACGCTTCTCGGCCTCGTCAACAGGCTGGTCCGTCCAGAACAAGCCCTTAAAAATACCCCTGGTCATGGTCGAGACAGCCTGAGGCCCAAGATCCCTGCGTCGAGACACTCGGTAGAGCTGTCGACCTGTGCACCAGCTGTTGATGATCCCGTCTTGAACCAAACGCTCGTACTGGGCGTCATTGATGTCAGACAATGCAACACCGGCCATATCCAGCTTTTTCTCATTGCAAAGCATCGCCAGAACGGGATCTGGGCCAGCCAACATCTCAATCGCGAACGCATCGAAACCCAGACTTTGGAGCTGTTCCTTAGACATCTTGGGCCTAAAGTCGGAAAGTGGCTTCATGATGGACCGGATGTTGACCGACAAACTTAGTTCTCTGTAGAAGTAGCCGCTAAGCTTCTTGTGGTCCTCCTTCGTCTGCGCCGTGAAACAAAGGAAGTCGTCGTTATGCAGGAGCGCCTGGATCTGGTCAGAGTATCGCTCATTCTTGACCGTGCAAACAATCGCAGGCGGCCCAAAGACTTCTTTTTCGAATTTGTCGCGATTCTCCTGGAGCCACTCCCAACCCTTGACAACGTCGGGCCATTTCTTCTGTATCAAGTTCAAAATCGCGCCCTGTTGCGAGTCCAGGTTCTGCAGATCTTGATTGAGCTTTTGCTTGGTGTTGGATGCGGCCGTGCCCTTCTCTTTGATTTCCCTTATCTGCACAGTAGCTTGGCGAACGTCGGCTTCCAGTTCTCGAAGCTGATGCTCCTTCTCTCGCTGTACGGAATGTCAGCCATGTCCTCGCGTCATTTGACGGTGCTTACGTACAATTTGAGTGTTGTGTTCCTGAGGGTTGAACTCGGCTTGCTTGTTCTTCTTCTGATTCTCTAGAACACTGATGCGATTCCTAATTTTGCTCAGTTCTTGCTTCTTCGACTCGAAGCCTCTACGAAAGGTTTCTTCATTGGCATCAATCGCTTTGATCTGCTCGTCAGCGTCTTCGATTCGGCCGAGCATTGTGTCAGCCGTTGCCTCGGCACGCCGCACAGCGTCCTTGCGGGCACGGGCAGCTGCAGTCACCTTGGCGTGGTATTCCTGCTTGCGATTGACGGCCTGCAAAGACGGGGCTGCTGCATCTTCCAGCTTTTTGAGGTTTTTCTTGGCCAGCTTTTCCGCCGCTTTCTTCTGTTGATAGAGCGATCTTGCTTCGAGATATTCGGCGACGTGATAAGCATCCTTGAGATCTGCGATGTGTTTCTGAGCCTCCTGCCGCTCGCGAAGTCTATCAACATCGGCCTGCATGTCGGCCTGCCTTGCCTCGAGGCTCTTGAGATTGTCGGCATTGTTCCCAGAGCCCCGTTGAAGTTCCCTGTGGTCCTTGTGCAGCTCCTGTAGACTTTTCTGCCACTCGAGCATCTCTTGCGGCGCCGCGGCCCGCAGAGTCTCATGCAGCAATGCGACGGGAGTCGCAGAAGCGAACTCCACGACGCGGTCCTGTGGCAGGAACTGACAGAGGTTATCCACCTGTATCTTAAGGTCCTTCATCAGACCCTGGACAGTTTTGTGAGATGTGTCTTTGCCATTGAGCCACCACTTCTGGACGTTCCGCTCACGGTCTATCTGAACTTTTATGACGTGGTTCGATCGGTCTTGAGGACGTCGTTGCAGCTCGATCTCGATTGTGGCCGATGGCTTCCCAAGCTTCACATATTCTTTGACGCTGGCAGCTCGGCCAAGATGCTTGGGACTGAAACCGAGTCCCAGACAAATGGCGCAGACTAGGGAGCTCTTCCCCGTTCCGTTCGGTCCGATGACCATGTTGAGATTCGGCCCAGGGAAGAATTCGGCCCTCTCATATGTGACAAAGTTTTCGAGCTTGACGCGACGGATTGCACCGGGCTGAAACCCATCTTGGGTATTTTGGGACTTGATGCCATTCACTCCATTCATGCGAGCTCTGCCTCGTGAACCGTGAACATCGTCGTCATCGTCGGAGTCATTGGCAGCGCGTGAAAGGCGAGGGCGCTTCGGGGCCTCGGAGGCATTGGAGGCGGCGTCGCTATCGTCGTCTACCTCACGTCGCCGACGGCGACTTGAGCTGGGAGGCATATCGGTTCTCGGGTGCCTTCAGCGATGCGGTGGTCGTGGTGGTGTCGAGTCAGCCGAGGTAGGAAGGCGTCGGTTTGTGAATAATTTCGCCGCGCAGTTGTACAGGTTGCCGGGAGGTGTTCAAGGAGACGCGCGAACTAATTTAGACGCGTAAAGGTACTCACCCCGCGCATTCCCTGCCCAGTGCTCCACACCCACATCTGGTTCGCTTATGTAAGTCAGATCGGAAAGCTGAAAAGCTGAACCTAGGGATGGTGGGGCTTGTTTAGTGGGTGTTTCGTGGGGCTGACGTGCGCACGGTTTCCGGGTGGCTTCACAGGAGCAACTTCATCCCTTCGGTCGTGACCGGGAGTTGACCGTTGATCTGTCATCCGACATGAACCAACCACTCCGCCCACCATGTCTCAAAGCTCATCCCGGCCGACTTCATCTTGCATGTTGCTTCTTGCAGATGTTTCCTTGGCTGCACATAGTCAATTTCATTCGATCTTCTTATTGGACTTCGAGGTGCCTTGAATAAATGTAAGATCCTAAAGATGAGAGGGATTGTGCGCATCTACACGCTAGGTACTCCCGTTTATCGTCACTTAATAAGAAAACTCGAACTACGTAAACTGGGACCTGGGAGATACTGTATTATTCGAGGTACCTAAAATGCTCACCTACCTTGGTAGGCGGTGACGTCGATAGGTGCTCAGCTGGGGAACATCTTGCCCTTAGGAATTGGAATTGGCGAGGGAAGGTAAGGGCTCTCGGAGGAAGGTGCCTTGGTTCGCTCCTTCCGCAGTCACAATCAGTCCGCATCAGGCTGTGGGCTGAATTCTAGAGCGTGGGCCTCATTCCAACAACCCTGCCCGGGCCAGTCGTGAAACCCAGTGAGACTTCTGCCGTTGCCGTATTCGTCCTTCAACGGGGTCGCCAGCAACGAGGTCGCCAGTGGGAAGGGGCAACGTTCAACCACAGACTCCCTTCGAAACTTCTATTTCTGATCCCCGATTGCCTCACTCGCTTCGCCGCCCCGGTGCCCACTCGCATTCCTTTCTCCCACCACAACACCTTCCTTTCTTACCTCTGCGCGTTCCTGTTGTCACCCAAGACTTTTTGCGCTGCCTCTCCTTTTCCCACCTTCACTACGAAACCATACCATACACCCTCTCTGTATCGTCTGGTTTTTTTGGCTTCCTGTCTATCGAAAATCCATCCATTCGTTCAGGTCCTGGTCTTCACTCTCTCTTTTCTTGCCCTCACACGTCTTACCCACCCAGGACTTTTTATCCCCTTCCCTCTACATCTCCCTTTCGAGTCTTTACGCATCGATCCAACTGAGCCAGCTCAACCACCGACCGATCATGTTCTGAAGACCACCAACAATCCGTCGCCATCATGTCCGAGACTGGTCGTGTTAGGGTGGGCAACGCCCGGCCTCCCCTCGGGGACGCCACGCAGCGCGTCAACAATACTTCCTCAAAGATTCCCGTCAAATCATCCAAGTCACGCGATAAAGCTACTGCATCTGACCGCCAGCGCTATGCTGAAGCCATTGACCCGGAAAAATTGCCCTTCTCAGCAGCCAGCACCCGCAATCCCGTGGCAAGAACGAGGGCAACCCAAGACACCGACCCGTCGAAGCGAATGTCGCAGGTTTCTCAGACTTCTACAGCTCCTTCGAGTAAGAGAAGCAGTGGCTACGCTTACAAGACGCACATCGGACCATGGCTACTGGGCAAGACACTCGGTAAAGGCTCTTCGGCTCGCGTCAGGCTCTGCAAGCATCGCATCTCGGGAGAACTAGCCGCAGTCAAGATTGTCCCCAAGAAAACTGCCTACCTCATTCAAGCCGGAAGTCTTGCCGAGCTGCACGACTACGACGACAGTCTTCCCGAAAGAATCAATGGCGAAATGCGCGTCCCCTTGTCGATCGAACGAGAGGTTGCTATCTTGAAGCTGGTCGACCATCCCAACGTTATGAAGGTGTATGATATTTGGGAGAATCGTTCCGAAATGTAGGAGTCCCATCCATGCCAACTCGCTATTGTTTTTGGTCACTGCTCTGACAGACTTTAGTTATTTGGTACTCGAGTATGTCGAGCAAGGCGACTTGTTCGACTACATCAACACCAATGGCCGCTTCTCAGAAGAAGCTGCCATGCTCGTGTTTCGCCAGATGATGAGCGCTCTTCAATATTGCCATTCCTTCAACATTTGCCATCGCGACCTCAAGCCCGAGAACATCCTGCTGACAGCGGACAACAAGGTCAAGATTGCCGACTTCGGCATGGCTGCCCTTCATCAGTCCGCAGATCATCGGCTTGTCACAGCTTGTGGAAGCCCACACTACGCTGCCCCGGAGCTTTTGAAGCACAAGCATTACAAAGGCGACAAAGCTGACATCTGGTCGCTCGGTGTCATTCTGTACGCGCTGCTGGCTGCTTGCTTGCCTTTTGATGACCCGGACATTGGGGCTCTTCTCCAGAAGACAAAGAGGGGAACATACGAGATACCAGACTTCTTGAGCTCCGAGGCAAAGGATCTTATCAGACGCATGCTCATCGCCAATCCCGACAACAGGATTTCCATCAAGGACATGTGGCAGCATCCACTCATTCGAAAATACGACTACCTCGACAATCTCGGAATCAATGGGCAACCGAGAGACCTCCGCAAGAGCTTCCATTACAACCCCTTGAAGCCCCATGAAGTCGACCCTCATCTGGTCAGACAGCTTCGATCTCTTTGGCACATGTTCACCGAACATCAGATCAAACTGAAGCTTATGGACTCGTCGTATGTCGAACCCAACTACTCTCGCCCCTACTTTGGAGGAGGAGCTAACAGCCATGTAACAGCAAAAATGACCAAAAGCTTTTCTACTGGCTTCTATATGATTACCGCAAGAAGCAATTAGAGAACTTCCTCCCGGAACTTTCTCAGTCGCCTAGCGATTATCATCACCTCCACGAGCCCGTCTGGAAGAAGCGAGTGTCGACAGTCGAGTTTAATCAACCCAGGGCAGATGGAACCGGCAGAAGTGTCTCGCGCTTCACCGTCATTTCACATGTCGCTGAGACCGAGGACGGCACGGTTCAAAGCTACGATCCCTACAACTCTAGCAGGCCGATGCGCGGCCATTCCCAAGCCAGTCATGCCAAGATCGTCGTTCATCGAACTCGTGGATCCATGAAGCGGGAAGGCACCCACTTGACACAGCTGTCACGTATCAAGACGGGTTCTACGCTGCGTCATTCTCGCGTCAACTCTCAGCGCACAGCCGCGAGTTCGCGATTTCAATCTCCACGCAGCTCGATGAACTCGTTGCACAGCAGCAGCAGGCAGGGAACTCCCTATGCGCGGCCAGCATCTCGCCACAAGCGCGGCATCGACTTTTCTCACATAAATAGGAGATCGAACGACCATGGTGAGAAGCGCCGCCGCGGAACCCCAGCCGGCATTCCGAACGAGAGCGAGATGAGATCCAAGTCGCCGACAAGCCCGCCGAAGCATGTTCCCGTTATCGACAGGCCCAGGCCGAAGCTCAAAATCGTGAAGCCGCGAGATCCTGTTCTCATGGTGAACGAGGAAGTGCGAAACTTCAGCAACAGCATCGCCAAGGACTGTGATGAGGCTTTCAACAGCTCCATGATTGCGGACGAGCCTAGCGAGCTTACATTGGACAGCGGATCAGACGGAAAACGAGACTCGACGAGAATTTCCTTCACTATACCAGACCCCTCGACAGCTAGATCGGCCCACCCCTACCATCCGTGGGACACGCGCCCCCTGCCCCCTTTGCCACCCCCGAAGCCACAGGTCTCTTCTGGCGCGGCGACGACGACGAAGGCACCGAAGCACCAAGACCAGCACAAGGACATTCAGCAATCCCGTCGTGTTGGAAAGTTCGTGGATCAAGTGAACCGTTTGGGCTTTCCAACTCTGCTGCCGAAGCAAGACCGCCGCACAGTGTCTGCGCCTCCTCACAACCAGTACGGCAATAACTGTCGCCTCCCTGCAATCAACGAAAATGGACGAGACTCGGAGTCTTCAGGCTACCAAGGTGAGAGCGATAGGGTCCGAATCGTATCTGCGCCTCCCAAAACCCCTGGGGGACATTCGGATGACAATGACGGTTTGGACTACCTGGTACGCGGTGGAGAAACCATCCGTATTGTCAACTCGCCAAGTGCTACGAACCCGATTCCAAAGCCGCTGAACGTTCGGAAAAAGACGGCGGAGCGAAATGGACACAGTGATCAGGATGGCGAGCAATATGTGTACATGCACGGCGCATCTGGCATGGATGAGTCGCAGACGGTTTCGACAGCGACGTACAGCAGTGGGCCGTCTAAGCACAAGAAGTCGTTATGGTTCAAGCGCTCTTCGAAAGATAGCACCTCTCAGGAGGGCAGCATTCATACCGAAGCGACTCAGGACACACAGACTTACAGCATGACGACCCAATCGACGGACCCATGCCGTTCTGAAAGCCAACTTCAGCATCCTCCCCCGCCAGTGCCGACCAAGAAGAAGGGGTTTGGCCTCCTCTTCTGGAAGAGCGGCAAAGCGAAGGCAGAGACCAAGATGGAGATTGCTGGTATGTCACACCCCCGGGCCCTTTTTTCCTGACTTCAGCAAGTAACAGTATTAGCAGGCCCTGACTACGATGATTCCCCCCCGCCTGAGCCTAACCGAGGCATTCGGTACAACGCAGGCCGACAGTCCTCTAGAAGCTGGGACGGGTCGGATAAGGCAGCACGGAACATCGAGGTACACCAGAATTGGCTGGCGCGGCTGTTCGGCGTCAAGCCGGCAATGAGCTATGTGTGCCTGGCGATGTCGCGCAAGCGGGCCCGCCAGGAGATTGCGATCCTCCTTAAAGACTGGCGACGTTATGGTATGAGAGATATCCAAGTCGACAAGGAGAGAAACATTGTGTTCGCCCGAGTAGGGGCTAAGAATTGTAAGTGCACTCATTGGCGGCGCGGGCACAGCGAAGACTAATGATGGGCAGACTTAAGCATCAAGGAAGTTGCATTTGCCGCGGAGATTATGACGGTGATTGAGCATGGAAAGAAGGGACCGCTCTGCATTGTACGATTTACCCAAGAACGCGGTGCGGCAAGCAGTTTCCACAAGGTGGTGGACACTGTGAGAACGGTCTTGGGAACCCGCGGGCTGCTCGTCGCCGACAAGCGCAAGGAGAAGATGATGATCAAGACTCTCAATTCCTGAGGGTGAGCAAGGAGATTGCATTTGGCGTCAGAAGGTGGCGGCGAGATTGTTTTACTACCGGTTTGGGGGGTTTGCTTGGTTGACGGGCGACAGCTATGTCGACACGCTCTGGTTTTTTTCATTTTGTCATCTGGGACGCATGCCCGAAATCAAGGAGTGGCAGGAAGTGCATTTCGGAGGCAAGGCCCTGGTTCACACGAGAGCATATGGACTGCGGCTCGGCACTCGACACGAGGTCTCGCAACGGTTCGGGACAGGCGGAAGGATACCTAATGCTGTTGGATGACTCGCCCAGTGCTATGGCTGTGGCTTGTATACACAGGAACTTTGGAGGAGGGGAGAGACGGTATCGCAGTAAGGACCGCTAGGGCGGTTGGCCAAACCCTTTGTATGGTTGCGAGACTACGGGTGATAGACTCGTCGAGCTGTTTATCAAAAGTTGATTGCTAGTATCTCTTGTTATCCTGTGATGCGGCATCAACATGTGAGGTTGGAGGACGGAAACGACCGGAAACAGTCGGCTTTTGGCGGTGAAGCTGATTGGGTTAGAGAAGTTGAGGTAGCACTACACCTTGCTTCACCTCCCTACACTACCTAAGTGCCTAGGTCGGTAGGGACCAGACCTCGGCAGCTCGGTGAATCGGATCTGGACTTCCACAGGTAGTGCCAGTGCAGATCGGATACTTTGATGTCCTGCGTCATCAGCAGGTGGGGATGGCGATAGTTGTCGGGTTCAGAAAATACGTGGTTTCCAAGAGCAAAGAGCGAAGCAGAAACACCTGTGGATACAATACCCTTCCCTCCAGTTTTACCCCAGGACGAGAGCTTCAATTACGGGACTTGGGTATGTACTTATGGACCTGTTGCAGTTGTGGGTAGCCGTGGCCGTGGCTCTGGCCGGCGGCGGCATGTCCTTATCGCCGATTTCGGCTACAACCCGAGGAACTGGAGCACTTGCAGTCAAAAGGTGCCAGGGAGCAAATGAGCTTGCACCCTCAACAGAAAACTTTTCAAGATTGCTCGATGAGATGGAGTAAGAAAATACAGAAGGCTACGAGTCCCGAGTCAGTGCGGAAATACCGACTCACGATGCTTTGTCCTACGAGAACTAAGTAGTCACTTTTTTGGTTGTTGCTCAGCTCTTCTTTCAATGTAAGGTCTTATCGGTGTTTGACCCCACTACGCCGCCACCACCATCTGGTCCCTCCTCCGCCCGTCCGCGTAGAGGCAGGTTAGTGAGGAAGATGTACCTTGGACGTAGCACGGATGGGCGTATGAGGTCACTGTTGCTCGGCCAGTGACAGGTACATTCCAGCGGGCGGGTGCTTCAAGCACATGCAAAGTCACTGCGTCCTGCAACTGCGGCGCGCTGCGGTTCGGCATTCTGGTTTCACTCATGCCTTTTCTCCACACTTTCACAAGCGTCACCATTGTCCGGGTACCATCCAGCGATTCTCCAACACGCGCGCGGGCTTGGACGTCTTGACTCCCCTCCTCGTGTCCCTGCCGCCCGGCTCTGAAGCTCTCCATCCACCCGAGCCAGCCCGATCACTGCCGACCTGGGATGGATACTGGCTGTTCGTCCTTGAAGGGTTACTATGGGCAGGGCAGCCAACTAATCGGTAGTACATTGATCGCCATGTTCGAGATACCTGCCCCGTCGGCGCGGGCTTGCCCCAGTCTCATGTACCTCGGGTGGGGCCCATGAGGTCGCCGTCCAGGGGCCTTTGCGTCGTCTTGCCTCTTCTGTTCTGCGCGCATGCATCATTCCTAGGCCGGGGGCCATGCCGTGGATGGGCGCCGGCCAACCCCGCGACCCTCGACTGTGCCGAGCTTGAAGCTCTCGAACCGACCTTACATATCACTTTCTCGTCATCTGGTTCCGGCGCCTCTCGTCCCGTCATCTACTTCTTCCAGAACCTCGTCTCTTTAATTTCCTCCATCTCGCCTTCTCCCGAAATTCGTCTCCCCATTGCTCTTCAATCCCACTCTAAAGATACCCCTTCGTGCGAACGCTTACCGTAACCGTCGTCCTGTCTCACAACCTTGCTGGGACGCATTCCTCTAACACGTGAAAACCTTCTCCCACCTTCCGACCAACTACCTAGGTTACTGTTTACCGTCCGACGGAAGAAAACACCACTTGTCCTGCGACCACGCAGTAAACACCATCATCACTAAGCTCACCAACATGGCTACCACCGAAACAATCCTCCAGGGCGTCAACGTCCTGGGCTCCGTCCAGGAGTCTCAGCGCAAGATCTTGACTCCCGACGCCCTCGCCTTTCTCGCCCTGCTGCACCGCTCTTTCAATGCCACTCGCAAGTCTCTGCTCGAGCGCCGCAAGCTCCGCCAGGCCGAGCTCGACCGTGGCGCCCTGCCCGACTTCCTTCCCGAGACCAAGCACATCAGAGAGAACTCCACGTGGAAGGGCGCCCCTCCCGCTCCGGGCCTGGTCGACCGCAGGGTCGAGATTACCGGCCCGACCGACCGCAAGATGGTCGTCAACGCCTTGAACTCGGACGTCTGGACTTACATGGCCGACTTTGAGGGTTCGTCGCGAAGCGTTCCCTCCATCTACTGAACAGTCAGTATGTGTGTACTAACGATAGTGCCTTACTAGACTCGAGCGCACCAACATGGGAGAACATGGTCAATGGTCAGGTCAACCTCTACGATGCCAACCGCCGCCAGGTCGACTTCAAGCAGGGCTCCAAGGAATATAAGCTGCGCACCGATAGGACACTTCCCACTTTGATTGTCCGCCCTCGTGGCTGGCATCTTGAGGAGAAGCACGTCACCGTCGACGGCGAGCCCATCTCAGGCTCTCTGTTCGACTTTGGTCTCTACTTCTACCACAACGCCCACCAGACCCTCAAGATTGGCATTGGCCCGTACTTCTACCTCCCCAAGATGGAGTCCCACCTCGAGGCTCGCCTCTGGAACGATGCTTTCAACCTAGCCCAGGATTACGTTGGTCTGCCCCGCGGCACGATCCGCGGCACCGTCTTGATTGAGACCATCCTGGCTGCCTTCGAGATGGATGAGATCATCTACGAGCTGAGGGACCACAGCTCCGGCCTGAACTGCGGTCGCTGGGACTACATCTTCAGCACCATCAAGAAGTTCAGGAACAACTCTAACTTCGTCCTTCCGGACCGCAGCGCCGTCACCATGACGGTCCCTTTTATGGACGCATATGTCAGTGCTTTGCGCCCCGTGGTCAGTTGAAGCGGAAACTTACCTTGCCTGCAGGTCAAACTCCTTATCCAGACATGCCACAAGAGAGGCGTTCACGCCATGGGCGGCATGGCGGCTCAGATTCCCATCAAGGACGACAAAGCCGCCAACGACAAGGCCATGGAGGGCGTGCGCGCCGACAAGCTGCGTGAGGCGCGCGCCGGCCACGACGGGTTTGTCTCCATTCTCTTGCCCTCACTCACCTTCGGCGTTGGGTCAACTCAGCCACTGACACCCGAGATCGCAGAACCTGGGTTGCTCACCCTGCTTTGGCGGCCATTGCCTCTGAGATCTTCAACAAGCACATGCCGACGCCTAACCAGCTTTTCATCCGTCGCGAGGACGTCAAGATTGGCCAGAACGATCTCCTCAACATGAACGTGCCCGGCCAGATCACCGAGGAGGGTATCAAGAAGAACCTGAACATCGGCCTTGGCTACATGGAGGCCTGGATTCGTGGAGTCGGCTGCGTTCCCATCAACTACCTCATGTGAGTGAACTTTCTGTAAAAGTGCGGCGTGGATCAGAAACTTAACAACTCGCTAGGGAGGATGCCGCCACAGCCGAGGTCTCCCGCTCCCAGCTCTGGCAGTGGGTGAAGCACGGCGTGTCGACGGACAAGGGAAAGAAGGTCGACAAGGCCTACGCCCTCAAGCTCCTCAAGGAGTCCGCCGATGAGCTGGCCAGCAAGGCCCCGAAGGGCAACAAGTTCCACCTCGCCGCCCAGTACTTTGCAGGCCAAGTCACTGGCGAGGACTACGCCGACTTCCTGACCACGTAAGCCGACCTATCCTTGTCTTCTATACGTCGCCTTGAATTGGTTTTCTTCTCGCCGGGAATTCGCCGCTGCGTGGCTTCATTGCCACTCTGGTGGCTTTCCCCGTCGGAGATCATCGTGTCTGGACAGTATCGTGTGCTAACTGTGCGCCCCATTACAGGCTCCTTTACGACGAGATTACGGCTGTCGGCAGCGCCCGCCCCGCTTCCAAGTTGTAATGAGTTGATGTACGAGTGGCGATGTGAGAGTACACACGCGTGATCTATGCGCTGTCTGGAACGGGAGGCAATTGGATAGCCGGGACATGAGCGTGTCTCTCCGTCGGGTGTGTGTGAGGTCTCGGGGAGAAAGGTTCCCAAAGTACGAAGATGGAAAAAAAGTTGGCAGGATCTGCGGCTCGCGAATCTCATATTGGTACTGGGGCCACACGATTGTAAGAATGAAATGTGACTTTGACAAGACGTTTTTTCTTTTACAAACGCTGTCCCCTATCCAATCTCGTGCCCGCCCACCGCCCATTTGCCATGGTCTCGGGGCATTCATGCCGCCACGCATGAGCCTAGACCTATCATGACCAAATCACCGAGGGGGGGAACCCCCCGTGTGGTCTCAAGACGCACAAGAAGGGTTGGCGTGCCGATTGGCCGGCGCCAACGGGAGACATCCCACCTCCCAGTTCTTGGGCATGAGGCGGAGCAGATCCCGACGAACGGGTGGGTGGTCTACATCCGTCCGCCTAAACCCAGCGAGTGTATGTGTAGCAGGTGGCGTGGATGAGGGTGTGTGTTCGTGGGTGTATCTACTCGTGGGGCGGGAAACTCGTCGGAACAAGAAACGAAAGAAGAAAGAGGATCGTCTGGAACGGTCCTCGGTCGAACCCTTCTTGCATTCGAGTCAAAACGCCTCGTTCTCGGCTTCGGCTTTCTCCTCTTCTCGGCGTCGACTCCGCCGCGGAGGCTTGGGATTTGCCCCCCGCTATCGTGAGGAGTGGGGAGCAGGAAGGAGGAGGCAGCCAGCCATGGGAAGAAGATACGATAGGGGAACTTGAAAGACAACCAAGGAAAACAAGCTCACCGCTCAGGCCGGAGGAGGTAAGGGCCGCCCACGGGACGCCCAATCGGGCTTTTGGGGAACGGGCCGTGATGGGTGCGACATTCGTAGAGGAGATGTGATTGATATTTCGCGCAAGAGCGGCAGAAGGGACGACCTCCAGAGATGAATGTGCGGGACGGCGACGGACATTTGGTCGTGCCATCGACCGCGTCGATATCCGTCATATCGATAGGTCATTATCATCTGCTCAGAGGGCATGGATCACCGGCCCAAGTGGGAGGGGGCTGAGACTGTCGGCGAGGGCGTGCTGGTGTAGGAGGTACGCGAGTGGTCAAGACGGCGAGGAGAGTTGGTCAGGGCCGTCCACTGACAGCTCGGAGCGGGCCGTCTGCACCAACGACGACGCATGACCGGGCGTGCTTTGCTTCGTAGAGGCTATCTCGACGAGGGGGTGGACTAGACTCCCACACTCGAACGTGTTTACAGTGGCAAACCGCTTGGTTGTAATATCGGACCCTGACAGCTTCCTTTTCCAGACCCACGATCGCCTCAACACACGCTTTCCAGCAACTCCTTCGTCGGGAGGAAGCCTGTGCGTTTGGCTCAGATTGGGGCTGGCTGGGCCGGTGATCATATGTAGATGAGCTGTCATATCTCGGGTTCCGCGTGTTCCACCGAGATCACAGTGATAGTCCCGTGTTAGGCGCGAGTTGGTTTACATGTTTCTCTCGACGTTCTCATTTCCTTCTGCTTCGGATAGCTCCATCATAGTCCCCATTAGCGATGTTTGTGTGGTAAGTCATCGCAAATGACCGGTCATTTCCGACGGGGAAAAAGGCTCTCAAAGTTGACAAGACGGACAGCCGACGGGCTAGTAAGTCGGTAGGCTCGCCGGCGGTCTTGAGTGTGAGATTCAGGGTCCCCAGGTGTGGAGAGAGAGAGAGAGGGGACTTTCTTTTGGGCGAGTGACGACAATGCCTACTTCGTCAACTTTAGTCATTTATGATGAATCGTCAGCGCCACGGTCACGAGACCTTAGCGGGCCCGGGAAAAAGAAGAACATGGCTTTTTGATGTGAACCCAGTTCACCTGGTAGGCACCGCCTTAGTCTTCGAGGGAAAGAAAGCATTCTTCTGGCTACCTCTTTCTGCCTCTCTGTGCATGTGTCTCTCTCTCTGGGCTGAACTAGATCTTTTGTCTCTGATCCGCGACGCCACCACGAGTTTTAGAGGAGTTGAGGAAGAAGAAGAACCAGTTCAAGTCTGGAGAGCCAAAGAAAAAAGAAAAGAGGTAGCAGAAACTCAACTTGTCTTGCTTCGGTTGCCGCTCGCTCGGGCCTCTCGACTCTTCTTGGTATCTATTATCGAGTTCGCGTGCGGGCTCGCTCCTGAAAGAAGGAAACTTGTAAACCAACATGTTGTGGTTACGTTCTCTCTTCTCCCCTCGGCACCCCTTCCCCAAGGCGTGGGATTAATTCTCTTCCAGGGTCTACGACATCATCTTTTGTTGATCGTCGCTTTGGAAAAGCGAGGGATGTCTTTGGAGAGTTATGTTGAATCATGACTGGTGTTTTATTGTGTTCTTCTGCATGTTCCCATCTGGAATAGAGCAAGAGTTGGGCTATGCTCTAGCATATGTCGAGAATGAAGATGTTATCTCGACTGGTCAGTAAAGGGCTCTTAGTAGATTCGAAGTAGTAAATGGAATCGTCAACTTGGAGTGCATTCTGATGACAGGCACTTGTGTCCAGGTTACCTCCCATAGCCACCATGCACGGGGAAGCCCTGTTCTCGGCGAGAAATAAGAAAAGCGAAATGTCAATAAACTGTCTTAACAATGTACTTCCTACGACCAACTGCTTCGAAGAGCCGTAAGAGCCAACGTAATAACCGCTTGGAGTCGTCATAAACCACTGTCGTGGAGAGGAAGAGGGCGGGAGATTGGAGCAACAGAGCGTCGTCAGATATCGGACTATGACTTCACCATCGCCAGGACACATCCGAAAACCTGTCTCGCCAAAATATTTAACCCAATCACCAGCGGATTATACATCTAGTGAAGTTTGAAAACTTGCGACCACAACACGCGAGAACCGAAATATGACAGAAGAGAGGTGAGACTAGTGCCTTTTCGTTAATGTTGAGAGTGCCCATATTGCATCGCTGAGGCCCCAAAAGCAATGATGCGTCTCAGACCCTCTCTCGCTCTCTTCTGGTAACGCAATTTGAAAACCGATACATCGGGGGTGTATTAGAGCAGACTGCCATGTCACAGTCTCTTCCGCTCGATAGTCTTGACTTTCCTTTAGGGTGACCAGTAATCAGAAACAGTGGGCATTGGACGTAGCTATGTGCATCTGCAACAGAGGCCACAGCAACAACCTACTCACAACAGACAACTAGAGGAAATGCCAGTGCAGTTTTCGAGAGATATGAGCATAAAACGGATAAAGATGCCGGTTGGGCTTTACTGCCGATGCCATGCAGCTTGATCGTTTAAACCGCAGCTGGCTGGAGATTCCCAAGAGCTGGTCGTCAGACAAATATTCACAATGCTTGGAGTTGTTATTTTTGCTCTCCCTTTTTTTTGCCCAAGAGCCCGTCCTAAACTCCCCGAAGAAACAGTGCATGGAAACACAAGATACTCCGAACAGTCTAGCGGACAGTTTCGGAGCCCATGTTAAATTTGTCTGACAAACACAGGGCTGACTTGGGACGGCCAAAATCAAAGACCCTAGCGGGGGTATCGCACTGCTAAATATGAACCTCTCTGTCAAAGATGACCCAAGGAACTTGACTTGAATTCGTCACAGCAAGTGTTGGTCTCGGAGTGCCCGGGAGGCAGCGTTGCTGTATTTGGAACTCCTCGTTCCGTGTGCCCTGAAGACTATAGCGTTGATTTCGGGAAGGAGAAATTCTCGGCACTCTTGGCATATGAATGAATCTGCGTTCGTGATTTAAAACCGATGAAAAAGGCAGCTGTCTTGTTTGGCACCGTCGCAAGCACGGAAATTTCTGTAGCTCTTCGCGAGTAGCCAGATCCCGAGTATGCCTAGACACACAATCATGCGCTCTGAGACCTGGATCCAGTGAGCCCGAGACATTGATGTCCTTCCGCCCACACGAGGTTGGAATGTTTACTGAACTAGCAAACCTTCACGGTACGCAATTGAACGGCTCTCATCCTGGAACCAGAGGCAGAGCGGGGCAAAACGGGTACGCCAGCAAAGCTCAGGTACGACTGGGGACCAAGTCATCGAACAGGCTGAGAAGGTCCCGACGTTGAAACCAGAAACATGTCGGGACCGCGCTTCGATAGGGGCGGGTGCGGTAGGATCGATACACGGATGGCCAGTGTTGCATTGGACAACCTACGGTGCTAGGAGATATTCGTCGTTTTCCAAACGATGCTGGAAAGACCAAAGGAGGAAAGCGACGGTTGAGACAAGCTTCGTGGGGGTTTTGAGGAACAACGGCTGCTTCAAAAAGAGATTAGAAAAGGCTGTGCTATAAAATGTCGTGACAACAAGATTCAGGGCTTGCGCCGTCTCAAACCTGTGCAGTTGGCCTTGGGGCCGGTGCCAACGCGGCGGACAGACGAAGGCTGCGGATGCTCGGCATCGGACCCAAACTCGACAGGGCTGGCCACGACAAGCCAGATCCGCGGTGGCGCGTTGAGAACGAAGGCTGTTCGGAGGCACAAAGGGCAGCCATTTCGCCGGCTGGCAGACCAATTGGTTGAAACTTGACGGCTGCCATGATCACAGGGCGGAGGCCGTTGCAGACGCGGCACCGATCAAGGCCTAGATGGGAATGCCTCGAGTGCCGTGGGTGGCGGAAAGGTATAGCCGTTTAAGCGATGTTAAGTCGCAGGACAATTACTCGATAACGGCGATGTAAACCTGGGTTTGCATTGCATCACGTCGGTCGAGATTGAGACGCAGCTGAGGTATTCAGGCAAAGGCCCCGGGTGAGGACACCAGCAAACGCGTAGATAGAGGCACGGGCAAGGACAGGGCTGGCGTTGGGTATCGGCCGAGCATCCGTCCTTCCCCGACGTTTCGTCCCCCTTTGTTGAGCGAACAGACTGGTTTGGAGGCAAGGTAAGTTTCCGGTCCCTGAAATGTTTGATTGCGATTGTCGAGACGCGAAGAAGCGGCCTGTGTGCTGCGTGCTGCGTGCTGCGTGCTGCGTGCTGCGTGCTACGTGCTGCGTTAGGAGGGAGGTTTGTGTTGGAGTGAAAGGCAGGACGTCAGTGCGACCACGCCTGGACTCTTGGGCGCGAAAGTGGCCCACTCCAGACCCGACAGCTGGGTCGGCGCCGCTAGGGGACTTGAGCCGGGGAAGGTGCAACTCCAACATTGGATGGCAGGCGGGCGGTCCAGCACGGGGCGTCAAGGGGTGCCCGATCAGTCTAGGCGTGTGGATGGGTGGTGGGTGGGAGCACTGCTAGCTGTGTTTGCGGTGTCCGGCGGCCTGGGTCCAGTGGCTTTGGCGGCTTGCACCGTACTCTTCTGAGAGGAGGGGGGGAGCGGCATGTTGGAGGCAGGTACCATCTCATGCTACAATTTGCGAGAGGTACTTTCTGCAACTACCTGAGGTACCTCTTGATGTGATGGACCCTGAGATCGACTTTGCAACATCAGTCATCAAGTGCTCTGTAAGCAGTACTCTACCAGCGTACCTACTCTGTAGATACCTCTATAGGTACCTGTGGTTTTGTGGTAAGATGTTGAGCAGGCAACCGCTTACATGAATGATGGAGGATTGGAGAAAATCCATCTCAGGACGTACCTTCCTCACCTCACCAACCTTACCACGCAACACAGGACAGTACCTGCGTTGGAGGAAGCCCGGGGCAGCGAGATCAAAGGCAGTGACGACGAGCCCTTGTGCCTTGTACCCTTGTGCCCTTGTTCTGATGGGGAACTTCCATGCTCGGATTTTTTAAAGTTAAGCCACAGCTCCTTTTCGTCCCACCAAACACCGCTTCCGACCTTGGTAAGGCAAGTGGGACTGGACGGGTGCAGCAGAATGGAAGGAAGTAGGCGCGTAGGTACCTAGCCAAGTAGCGGAAGCCCTCCGCCTCATGGCTTTGTCTACCTGCCCAAGAAGTGCACTTTGAGCAACTCGCTTTGCCATATAGGTAGGTACCTTACCTTCCCTAATGTAGGTAAGCGGTACATTAGGTACTTCACCTTTCCAAACACGTAGTTTCTCCGATGCGCCAGCTGCAACAACCTACGCCACTACGTAGCTACCTCCCTACCTATGTGCCTACCTACCTACCCAACTACTATTACCTACCTTACCAGCTTACCTCGCTCCCGTCCTCGCAATGACACCAAACACAGCAGGGGGCAACAGGTTCCTTTTTCTTCCTGCCCGTGCCTCATGGCCCCTAGGGGGAAAACGCCTCCTCCGTTGAGGTGCCGCCATCTTGATCGCAGATACCTACCATACCTTGCCAACCTTCCTCATCTGCCTTCTGCCTTACCTCACCATCTCACCTCCAGGTAGGTCGGTTCCAGTTCCAGTTCCAGTTCCAGGTAGAAGGTAGAAGGTAGCGTGGGTACCGTGGGCAAGGAACGCATCAATGGCTTGCCAGCCGTTGCAGCCTTGACCAAATCCTCGGAATCCTGTTCGTCAACTTCCCCCCTGGTTACTGTACCCAGCCCGAATCCGAACCAACAGACTGCCGCCGCCTTCCGATGCTGATGCTGGTGCTGATGCTTTCCTCTGACCTCAGCTCACATCACCGTCCGTTCCGCCCTAACACCAAGAACTGCCGCACTGCCGCGCTGCCTTCTTACTCAGCACTTCTACTTCTCTCCGGAGGGGGAGCCAACTCACTCAGTGCACTCACTCACCACTTGGCCTGCCAGGCCAGGCGGGCATCCTGCACCGCGCGCCAAGATCCGAGAACATCGACCCGCCTGATCCCTCCTCGTCCGTCCCGGAACTGGCCAAGCGTCGCTGCAGCTGAAAGCTTCATTTACGCGGGCGAGGTGCGCTGTACTATCACCTGCCACCAGGCAAGCGTCTGTCTGTCCTGATCGGTCGCACTCGCCGATAGTTCGCAGAGAAATATTGCATTTGGGCAACTCCTCCATGCCTACCTATCTCAACTCAGGTATAGGCAGATACGATACCTCAGTCGCGACACCCAAAAACTGCAAATCACCCTGGTCCTTGGGCAAGCCCACTCGCAGTCCGCGCCGCTCACGTACCTATACTACGGCAATACGGTAAGGCCATAAGCTGGTCTAGCCTCCTCATTGAGATAATTACCGCTCAAGCAGATTCAAGCCTAGCCCGAAAGCCTTCCCGTTCGACCCCTGAATAAGAAAACGCCATCCTGCAAGCACCCTCTGTTCGGCGTCCTCGGTGGCGCTGATCCTACGCCTACGAAGCCGAAACGCCTCCCACGCGCCGCATCTTATTGTGCGCCTAGGGCCCCATTGCGAATTCGATTCAACCATGGCACCCTCGCATTGAATTCCCCAAGAACCGGCTCCGTCACCGTCCACCTTCGATTGGTGTCGCTCATTGCATGGTAGGGTGACAATCACGCATGGCGACAACGTCGTGGGGTTACCATCGCCCGTCTACCTACCACGCTGTCCGGCGACCCGTGCCAGGCATCTCTATCCGAGGCGGCGATGGATGGCCGGATGAGGTCCCCCAGCATCCATACAAACTCCAAACAGGGACGATCCGATGGGCTCGCCCGACAGGCCGGGACTCATCCCTCAGTAATCGGCACCATCCCCTGTCTGTGCCAGGGCTCGGAACCACACTACGTCCGTATCGCTGGCTGCCTACAGCTCAATGGCACCTCCCGACAGGGCCTACCCCTACTTTGCGGTCGGTGCAAGCTAAGATCACGCCCCTCCCACTCGCGGCTGCCACGCCACGCCCATGTCTCGCGTCGCCCGCCCGCCAGCCCACCTGTCGTCAGTCAACCCTCGACTGGCACGAGAAGAGGAGAAGGAGGAAGAACACGGGGGCGTTGCAAACCTCGAAAGCCGTTTCGCGGTCCAAAGACCATCATGACCTCAAACAACCTTCTTCACACAAATCTGCGCCTGGATTCTCTGATCTGCATCTTCTAACCACCGTAACAAAGCCTCTAAGAGGCTCCCCGTGTACTGCCCGCGCCCAATCCGGATTAGCCTTAAAAGAGACGCGACCTTCGCAATTTCCCGCGTCATTCCCCAAGAGCACCGTCTTTTCGAAGTTTTTCCCTCCAGAGGAGCTGCATCTAAGTGGCTGGCCCAAACAGAGGACTACAATCCATGCCTGTTTGCGTCTGGAAAGCCAGCGGACCGACAATTTCACCTCACATGTCTTCTTCCTCCGACTGTCGACAATCAACAGACACGGATGAGTTCAACGCACCTTGGCATCGCCAATGGCGCGAATGTCTCGCAGGGGTTGACTTGAACGTGGGCGACGAGTCTAAAAGCTTCGCTTTACGCTCTCGACTTCTCGACCCGAAGAACCGGCAAGCCAGAACACGGGTGGTTATCAGGGGCTTGCCCTTGTCGTGCACACCAAAAAGGACGATTTCGTGTTAAACGACGCTGATTATTGCTTTGGGCACTTGACGACCACCTGGCCCGTCCCCTCCCCAATCTTCATCGTCTCTTACCGCAAGCCGGCTCCTTGTGGGCCGTGGCGGATGGATTCCGCAGGCACGCCACGAACCTGCCCCGGGCCGCTGAGTGCCACTTAGCCTCACAAATCCAGCGTGATCAGCGCGGGCCCAGCTCATGTGGCTGTCTGACAAGAAACAACCCCTGCCGCTTGGGGCAACATGACGGGCAAGCTTTCACTGCCGTTTTGCAGCCTCGATCTGCGCCATGCAGTGGCAGAGAAGACACGGCTCTTTGGATTCCTGCCGTCGGGACTGTCCCGGTCCGGAACGCCCTTTACTGTTGCAGAGGCTCATGGGATGGGTGCACCGAGAAGCCTCGGGCTCGTCAGACGGCGGTCTATAGCCGCAACGGTCTCTATTTTTGTAACCACGGGTCCACGAGTCCACGATTTATGACAATACATGCAGCTGCCATCGTCATCCGTCGCTGCCGAAGCGGAAATCACAATCGACATTGCAAAGGCTCGATGCCAGAACGCACATTTGCGCATGGTGATCCCTTGCCAAACGGCAGCTCTCTCTCGGGTTACACAAGCCGTGACTTGAACCCGCAGTCGCGGGAAGACGGCTCAATGTAACCAATCCGTGTCCAGTCAATTTCAGCGCTCTCTAAAAATGGAAACAATATTTATTGACCTATTACCGATATACTTATGAGCTCGGGATGGACGCAGGCCTTTCAAGCTCCTGATGAAAGAAGGCTCGCCAGCATCAAATTTCGCGACCATCTTGATATCAGCACACTATGCACCCTCAGCAAAGAGTGTGCCCAGCGCGCTCTCCCAGATGCTCGTCAAAAATTCCCGGAAGCAGTCAAGGCCATAGTCCAGCTCTGGCCTTAGTACCCTTTAGGACTAGGCTCATGACGCGGTAGTCGGGGAGCTGGAACAAACCCGGGGAGACCAGGTGTTGAGGGAGACAGGGACAGGCACGAGGTGACGGGGCAGCACCCTCGGTGCGGAAAGAGAGCCCACGGCCCACGCACATGGAACCCCGGCGACCCTCCCGCCTGGGAGAGAAGTGCGACCTACCATGTAGGATTGAGGGCGGGCCCTTGGGTGACGGATGGGTGCATGGGACTCGCACAAGCAATGGAGGCACTGGGAGTGGCGCGAGCTCCCTTGACGAGGTCCAACGACGTAGACGCCTGAGATTGACGCAGACGGCCGACGCGTCCAACAAGTCCTCCCGCACGCCAGATAATAACGCGCGACTCGAGGAACGCTTTGCGCAAACACGGGCAAGAAGAAACAACATGAACAGTCACCCTGCAGCACGCGAGGGATGGTAGAAGACTAGGAAGACAACCATCTCGCATGACTGCAAACTTTGCAGCGGAATCAACGCCCCAACGGAGTAAGAAACCGCCCCTGCATGACCAACAACAATTGCAGGTATGTATGTGAGTATGGTTGTTTCTCGACTAACTTGACTCCAGTACGGACGACCTGGCAGCCTGGCAGCGGGTGCAGGGCCGAAGCGTGCATCAAATGCATCGCTTACACATCCTCCTTGGTTACCAGTCTTGGATCCGAGCAAAGCGACTCAAGCTGCATCGCAGCAGACGTACTATGGTATTTGCTGCCCTCTCGCGTCTCGGGGATTGGTGCATCTGCTGGCTCGGAACGCAGGCATGCTGCCAGCATCCCAGTCGTCTCGGTTCGCTCGTCGAAATAAAGTCTCGCCCCCGTCGTGGCCGACAGCGCAAACCCGACCCAACATGCAGAGAAGTCTGTCCTCACCGTCGGCACAGTGGCACCGTGGCACCATGGCACTTCGAGGCTGCTAGGCCGTATGCGTTCCCACGCAGCTGGACCATGCAGCAGTGGCGCCCTTAGCTGCCGACTAGACCGTAGCGCATGCGCCTGGCAGATGGCTAGCAAAGCGAGACACGGCTGGGTCAAAATTGAAGGGGGAACCCTGGTCTCAGCGAATAGAGCGAAACCCGGCCTTCAAGGGCTGCCAGCAACGAAATTGTCCAGCTGAGGGTGTGGCGGTCTGCAAAGCATTGGGCGGTCACCCTGGGCGCGCTTGGCCGCCCAGAAAACCTACGACCAGGCCTAAACCAGTCCGAAGAGCAACGAGAAGAAAGAACCAGGCCTGCCAGACAGGGCAACGACGCCCACAAACCCAGACTTTGGATTGGCATTCGTTGGCATTCACACTGGTGCAAAGCGGCCGGCCCACCATGGCAGAGGAGGGAAGACAACACCAACGCTGCAAGCCAATCTACGGAAGGGTGGCAGCGTGGTTGGCTACGGCCAGCGTCAACTGGGAAGGCGACGACAAAGGGGAAGGGAGCTGCCATCGCCAGTCCAATTGGCGGTGCATGCCTTCAACGTTGAAAACGGACGAGTGACGAGACTGGTGCACCTCTTAGGCACACGCCTACGAGCTACAAGGCTGGGGGTCGATTTTCTGCTTCAGTTGGCGCAAATCCCCTTACACCGAGGTCGTCGTCATTTCCCAGATGTATTGAACCTCGGCCGTTACTACTCCATGGTAGTGTAGAATTTGCGGCTCAGATGTCCGATGGTCGATGACAAGGACGGACGATGCACGGCGGAGAACGGTACGCAAAAACTCGAGCAGCCGCAGCGGGCTGTCATGTACATGCATCCGTGACAGCTTGTCAAGCCAGGCCACGAGCCATCGTCAGATCAGATGGCACCGGGGCGCAAAATTGTCCGAGCTCGTTTGGGAACGGAGCAGTGGATCGTCTCGATTCTAGGGTCCAACCAAACCAGACGACCCATCTCGGTCTTCACAAGACTTACAGCGTACGAGTTACAATATACTACTGCATGGATTTCACAGGCAAGCGGTGCCCCGACGGGCGTTTTGGGGTGTACTTGACACAGGGCCGGTGCGGTCAAAGAGCCACCAGCGAGAGGGCCGGTTTGATCCCTGCGGGCTGAGCAGTGGGCTCGTTTCCCCCCACAGATGGAGCTGGCTGGACGATGGGATCGAAGTTGAAGAGCATTTGCGCCCACCATCCTCTCCAATCGATCGAGAAGGGAAAACTCGACCAGATACCGCGGCCAAGACGTGCGTCTGCTCCGGGCAACGTTCAAAACGGCAGCTAATAAACCAGGCTGGGCTGGACTGAGTTTCTGGGAACCACTGATATGACGCCGACTGAATCGGTCATGGCCAGCTGAGAGCCGCAATCCCCGCGTGCAAGACGCGAGAATGGTCGTCCCTTCTGGTCTGCACAGTATTGCACGGACGATCTCCAGCACCATCCTCTCATATCATGACCCAACGCCGTCATTCCCCGGTGCCTTGCTCTAGTTGATAGCCCCGTCACGAGCACAGATATCATTCAATATGTGGCGAGACGTTCCCATGCCAAGGGCGACTTGGCTACCTATTGACAGGCACTATCAATCCGCAATGGATGGATGGGTGCACTGCGCTGCTACAACCCTGCGACCCGTCCGCGGTCAACGAGATCGTGGCGGGCAAACATCTTGACCCGACCCTGCCCCCGACCCACGGCGCCAAGATGAACAGGGTAGGGTGCACAATACGGGGGCAGCGCGGCACACGGTGATGAGCGCGGTCGCTCGGTAGGCATGCAGCCAGCATCACATCGCGCCTTCAGATGGGATTGGACGGGGTGGCGGATGGGATGGGATAGACGGGAGAGCAACACCGCAGCACACGATACTGCGCATAGCTACATGGCAGAGGCAGACGGACGATTGTGAGTGGCCTTTGGGGTCGTGGTAAAGGGTTAAGCTGACGCGATGCAGGACCAGGGATCCAATGTGAGAAAGGGCAAGAGCATGAGCGCTCGAGCATCGCAGCGAAGCCTGAAGGTACGGAGTAGGCTCGCCAAGATCTCTCTCTCTCTCTCTCTTTCTAATTTCACGCCCCGGGGTGTGGATACCGATCCAGAGATGCACACCCCCGAATCCAACATTGGTTCAGTGTTCTGGGCTGGGCGACCGCACCCCGGGCATCAGAGTGGGCCTAGCAATAATACGGGCCAAAGAGTGCGAATAAGCTGAGTCCCCGCGACAGGGTTGTTCTGACCCTGAGCTGAGGGATCCCAGCTCACGAACCCGAGATGGAGGTACAAGGCTCGCTCTCTCTCGCCCTCTTCCTCTCCCTCTCTCTCCAACCACGATGGCCTGAGCGGTGGTGCGCACCACATAGTACCGGCGCGGGTCATCTCAGCGTTCGTCCGGGCCTGCATCATTCCTGGTCCGGCTATCCGTATCTACGGAGTACAGTGAGATGTCTGTCTCTCCCAGTCTCTGGCTCTTTTTCCCGGGTGTCGGGCTGGCGTGTCGCACATTTGGGCTGGGTTGAGATGAAATCCCGAAAAGCCAACAGCAGTCTCGTCCCGGATCGTCCAAAGTATTGCAGTTCGGGGAAAAGAAAAAGAAGGTTGGGCGGAGCATCCCAACATGCTTCCTGCGTCCGAACCGATCGCCATACTGCGTAGGTACCTGATTACATGCCTATTCTGTCGGTACGGTACGTCGTTGATTGATGTTGTCATTGTCAAAATCGGAATCAGATGCCAGCGGGCGACGAAGGAGCAAGCACATGCGCGTCGATACTCAAAGTGGGAAAGGCCGACGAACATCAGGAGACAAGGGAGCTGGATGCTATGTAGATGGCATCCAAAAGCCTGGCACCAAGTAATAAGGTACTCTTACTCACTCTGGCAACTGGCCTGCGCGCATTGCAAGTGCAGTTCGGATAGAGCCAGGCGAAGGAGGTGAGGTACGGAAGGATACCTTACCTTGCCTTGGCCAGAATTGGTTGATGGACAGGGTTCTAGCCTCGACCACTACTCTCGGTTTTTTTTCATTCTCCCATCTGTTTCCCCCCCTTTCTTATCCCATCCTGTCTCTCTGTCTGGCGTCTCCGATTTTCCTGGCAGCGGCGAGTGCCCTACAGTACCGTATCTACGTTTCTATCCGTACCTGCCTCGAGGTATCGTAGGTAGATGATACCAATCAGCCAACCTTATCTGGGGGTAGGTACTATGCAGGAAGGAAGGCGGATGCGTATGTACCAACAGCAGTCAATGCCTACTACATACTACATACATACTCAGCAGTATGTACAGCTATTACGACGATTATAGTATGTACGTACTTGCCTCCTGTACCGTCGGTGCGTCTCCTCCCTTCCCAACACCCCCCATGCCATCCCGTCAATCAATCCTTCTCTCTTTCACTCGTACACGCCGCCTGCTGCTTCTTTCATCGTTTCTTTTGCGGCTGGCAGGTTCCAGTTGGACCACCCCCCCTCTCTCACACACACACACCCCCTTCCACCCCCTGGTTTTCCCTCCTCAGCAATGACCACCAAATGAATGATGACAGACCTGGCTGGAACACGGCCTCTGCAGAGGCTACATAGTATATGGTACGTACCCACTCCGTACACTTCACTCCACCGCTTTGCTCACTCCCCCCTTCCACTTCCACTTCCACTTCCTCATGTAGTCTCAATCCCAATTCTAATCCCAATCCTGATCTAGCAAGCACTCCAACAGACAATACCTACCTACCTACGTGCTATGCACCTACATACACCTGCCTCCTACATAGTACCTCAAGTCTCTTGTGCGCCCACACCCAGAGTCCCTCCTCTTGCCCGGGTCATTCTGGACGCCAATCGCTACTGAACACCTCCCCTCCCCTCCCCTTTCTTACCCTCACCCTCCTCGTCCGTGTTTCCCCAAGGCAGGGAGCCTCGCACACTCCTGATACTTGCCTTACCTCGCCTTAGTTGTGCCTGCCTTGGGCTTGGGTTGGTATCTACCCCCTTCCAACTTCCCCTTCCACCCCAAAAGCGCTAGACAGAGGAGAAGAGAGAGGGCTGTAGTTCTCGTCCGTCAACCTATGTCAATAAAAAACTAACTGCCTGTAATCTCCAGAGAGCAGCGCTGACCTTTGAGCAACCCACCCCCCTTCTTCCTCTTCAGACCTGCTGTTCCGGCAGCCTGCTTGTATCCCGACTGCGACTGCCTTCGACCTGTAACGCCCAGACACTGCTGTCCAGTCCCAAGTCAAGGTTCGGTCACACGCCACTGCTGTCCGTCCCTCAGCGAAGGTTCCATAGTAGCAGGTGGGTGCGGTCTGCTGGTTCAGCAGCAAGGAGAGAGTGTGAGGAGGAGGTACCGTACCTCGAGTTGCTGCAGCGTGAAGGCTACGGATACATTGCCTTCCTTGCCTCGCCCTCCTGCATCTTTGTAGGTATTCGTTCCGACTGGTCTCCTCGATGAATAGGTGACAGCTATACATCCAGAGAGTAGGCCCCCCAGCGCGGTTCAACACAGGACTGGCCAAGACGGACCGAGAGAGACGTGGGGAAACCCCTATCAATCGAATCCATCGAAGAAAGTCTATTCATTTTTTTTATTTTATTTTTCTTCGGAGAAACAAAACATAGAAAAAAAAAGGGGGGCCCTGTGATCAGAATATGCCCTGGAGAACGATATTCTTCCGAATAAGATTCAAGCCTCGTGGATCTCGCCTAGCCCTCTCGTCTGGGTGCTCGAGTCGCAGGGCAGCTACAAAAGAGAGAGACAGTCTCTCTGGAGAGACACTGAACGACAAGGAAAAGCATCATATCGATCACATCTCTCCTCGACCGTCGGTACAGACCAAGACCCAGACAACAGTCTCTGTCCCTTCTTTTTTTCTCTCGTCCCCTTCCCCATCGTCCTCGTCTCGCAGGCGTAGGGCAAACGCACTCGGGAGTCTCATACGCCGTCCAACAACGAAGGCTGCTTACACTACTTGGGAGAAAGCCGAGGCGCGCCCAGGGTCCTCCCATACCCATAGTGTAGTGTAGCTTTTTGGTGTTGGACCATCCGTACCCTTCCCATCCCCATTACCCATTCGCAAGCCACCTTCAGCCCTCTCGAGCTAAGAACCTGGCTGGCTCTGGCCTAGCAGATCTCGGGTTAGCCCCCAAATCCAAGTCCCGCACCATTAACGAGCTACATATATTCGACAGCCGCCTCCGCACTCGACGGGGGGGGACGTACTGGACTGGCGCCCTAAGGTGATCGACGCACGATAGCTCCTTTCGACAACCCGTCTCCAGGATAACTTAAAACCAGCCCACAAAGCACCCTTCGATTCCGTCCATTGGCAGAACATCTACCTTACCTCCCTTGGGCCATATCTATCTCTCTATCCGGCCACGACAACCAACTACAACTACCTAGGTTCCTTCCTTCCATCTGACCTCCCCTACCTTCCTTTGGCCGGGCCTAATCTATCGACTTGGAAATTCCGAACTTTTTTGTTGGTCGGTCAATCTTCTTCACTTCTACCGTGTCTTATCTTGGTCGCCCATTCCATTCATTCCCCCAAGAATCACGACATTCCTTCCCCGAAAGGCGACGGACGAGCCGGACATTCTACGCGATCCGGGAGAAGGAGCAAAGCATCGATTCGTTTGGTCACCATCAGAAGCGGCAGGAAAGCAGCAGCGAGACGACGAAACGGCAACCGCAGCAGCAGCAGCAGCAACAACAACAACAACAAGCACGGCAGCAGCAGAAACAGCAACAGAAACAGCAACAGAAACAGCAACAGAAACAGCAACAGCGGAACCAGCGCCAAAAAGCCTTCGGCTTTTCCATTCCTCGGCGCCGCGCCCAAGTTCCAGCTTCTTCTTGTTCGGCCATCTATTCATCGGGCCGCACCTGCAACCCTGAGATTGAGAAGTATCGATCTCCTCTCGCACCTTCTGCTCGGAGGTCGTCTGCGACTATTGTGTGGCGCGCTCCACCAGGGCACGTCGACCTACCTACCTACCTGACTACCTACCTACATTGTACCGCATCTCGAGAACGGAGACCAGGCGACCAGGTACCTCGCCTACCTACCTTACTTCCACTTCGTACGCCTCAACAGAAGCGGAAGGAACCTGCCTCAGAATGGCCATGGAAACTCCGGGGAGTTTTACGGCTCGGAGACCGGCGGCGTCAGCTTTGCCAGCTTTGCCTCCCTTCCCCCCGACATCAAACCAAGATATTCCCAGTACGAGTAGACCACCTCATCAGTACCCCCTCAATTACCACACGCAAAACGTCCAGTCATCCCCTCCGTGGCAGAGCCCAGCGATGATCCCGCCGTCGGCTTCTGCCTCGTCCTCCTCCGCTGCTACTTCAAACACCCACCACTCTCCCAATACCGCCAGCTCTGGTCTAACATCGCCTTCAGGAGTGACAGGTGAAGGGCTTAGTCCGCTCTCCTCCGGCGGTATCCACACCACGAGCTCGCAAAACTCCCAGTACTACGCCGGCGCCCACGGAGCATGGCCGACGCCCTCGACCAGTTCTTACCAGCTCAGCTCCACGCCGCAATCAATGCCCCAAGGCCACAACTACCCTTCTCGCGCGAGCAGCACCTACGAGCAGCAGTCTCCCATCACCTACACTCGCACATCCCAGTCCCCCGCAACAGGTGGCGATGGCCTTCCAGCACCGCAGTACGGAACGGGACCGGCTCATCACCCTCACCACCCTTATCAGCCGGGCTACTCGGCAGGAGCAGTCTCTACTCCCGTTAGTTTGCCTTCCCAGGCGCCTAACCACGCCTCGATCCTCAGCTCCCAAGCCTCCGCCCCGGCCCAGCTCCCCACGCCCGGCGCCGTGTCTTCCCACGTCGACTCGTACGCGCAGTCTCGGCCCCCCGCTTCCTCCGGCTACTACACCACGTCGCCCTCGGGCCCTCAACAGCCCACTTACTCCCCCTACCAACCTCATCCGTCGCCACATGCTGCTCCTCCTACGACCTCGGCCGGATCAGGGAGACTGACTCTCAACCTCAACATGGCGCCTCCAGTGTACCAACCCCACCAGCGATACTTCCCACCCATGCCAGCCTCGGTTCTCTCCAACCTGAGCAGCCCGGGGCACCAGATGTCTCTGGTTCCGGGTATGGGGATGCCTCCATATGCGCAGCACCATCTCTCTCCCGCCATGTACGGGCATGGTCATGGTCACGGGGGCCAGCAAAATTCCCCAGCGGAACGCCCCTTCAAGTGCGACCAATGCCCCCAGTCTTTCAACCGAAACCACGACTTGAAGAGGCACAAGCGAATCCACCTCGCAGTCAAGCCGTTCCCTTGTAACTACTGCGACAAGAGCTTCTCGCGGAAGGACGCACTAAAGGTAAGCAAAATTATCTACGTTGCCGAATCTGTCGTTGCTAACCGGTTTTACAGCGTCACCGCCTAGTCAAGGGTTGCGGCAGTGAAGAGAATGGAGACGCAGCCAAAGACAAAAGCATGTCGGATGATAGATCTTCACCAAAGCAGGATTAAATGTTGGTTTATACCAGGAGGTGGGTGGTCTGCACGGCGTAGGGTAACGACGACGATGTATATTAATCCGGGAACTGGGTTGGGCGGTACTACAGTAGGGTAAAATTCCCTATAATGGTGGCAACGCTCGGTAGGAAGTTCGGCGCAATGCTTTTGGTCTTTTATAGGAATCCCGCTTATGGCCTTCTTGTGCGGTAGGGGGCATTAATGGCTTCGATGAAAAGAACAGCGACGACATACATACCCATCTCCCAAGCTCACCAGTGACGATAGACAACGGTGACCGCGACAGCGCCGAGAGTGGTGGGCCTTTCGACCCCCCTCTCGCTCTCACCAACAGCAGGAGAATGTCACCATCCCCGCCGACCAGGCAGTATTCCACGCGTTGACTGAGGCCCTCCAATCTTGCTTTCATCGTCATCGTACTTGGCCAGTGGTGGAGACGGGGGGTGTGGAAAGGGGATAACAACACTAGGCACCAAACAGCCACGCTGTTGTGGCGTGAAATACACAACTTTTAAACTTTCAACATGCTTTGGTCGCTGCAAGTCATCTCGCAGATGGGGCCAGGCAGCACGTATTTTCTCATCTATGCAACTCACGATGCCAAGGCGTAAATAGACGTTTAAACTTCCATCATGCCTAGGTCTTTGCAAAAAAGAAGGCTGCAGCAGGCCATTTCCGCGGGGAATGACATGACGTTTGCAAAGAATCGTCCTGGACCCCACCGTGTTGTGCTTGCGCATCGTAACCTTAGATATCGGCCCGTCGCGCGGGCAGTGCATGCGAAATGATGGGATGAACACCTGCTCTGTCCTGCCCCGCCCTAGTCGACAACTTACTATGGTGTCATGTCATTGAGGAATGGGGGACGGTAAGAGGAGTCATCTGAACATGTCGTGCATGAGCAAGACTGGAAAGTTTATTTTGCCATGTATCCTGCTTGCTCCGCCTCTCACGCATCGGTTTTTTTGGGTACACACGACAGGCAGATGGTGGCTTTTTGCCCGTATACTTTTCTCTCTCTCTGCGCGTGACCCACGCATGTCGTTGTCTGCCTACGACCACAGGTGACTACTTTTTAATCGCAATTGCAATGTGTCACGTTGCGTGCGATTTTGATTTTGATTTTTTGTTGGTGTCTTTCTCATTACGTTTTGAATGGAGAAAGAAAAAAAATCAACGAAATTCTCTTTCGTCATGGGAAAAAGTTTGTAGAACCAGAATCCAGAGTCGTGAGCTGTCTGACCGGCTGTCGGTGCCGGAGCGAGGTTCCGACGATTGAAGCATCTCGAAAAGCTCTAGCGCGATGTCCGAGGGACAAAGCCTCTCCCACACACACACAAGAAAATCCCAAGGAGAAGGGAGTAGTGAAGAAGGGCGGTGGGCGTGGCGGGAGGAGGCGAGACGTCCTGGCTGAAGCTGAACCAAACCTGAGGTGAGCTGAGACACACACGCGAGGGAAGAATGGCGGCGGGGGGAGGAGGAGGGAACGTGGGCATTCGGTGGGAAAGCCACGAAACCCCCCCGTGAGAGAGCAGCCCTTTGCCTCCCCACGAGCGAAGGCTCCCCGGGGAGACGCCTCCGACCCTACCTAGAGGGGGAGCATTACGGCCCACGGGGCTAGAAGACGCCTTGGAGATGTCCTCCCCCTCCTCTTCCCCCCCTTTCCCTCGAGGATGGCGGCATCACTAGCGGACGGGCTAGGGAAGCCGCGCCACCTGTGTATGAGGGCTCGAAGAGCCGGTCGCGCCCACCAGCAGCCGTGCGAACGGGCGTTGTCGCGCTTGTTTCCTGACGGGTCCCTCCGTCAGAGCTATCCCTGAAGCTGTTTAGTTGACGCCTTGGTCCTGCGCCGGCGAGGCAAGTATATCTCCCCAGCTGTTAGGGGGGGCCAGAACATGTTAATGACCAACCTCATCAACTCCCTTTTCGTCGTCTTTGTCCTACCCCAAACATTGCCGCAATTATACACGAAGATTTACTAACCAGGCTGGTAGGCAGGCAGGCGGGCGGGCAGGCAGGAAAGGAGGAGGGAAAGACGATCCCCCCTCCCCCTCCTCTTCGTCGCTTCAGGCGAACTGGCCCAGCCGGCGGTGTACACATGTGCGCGCGAGCTTGGCGGACAGGATACCATGTCCTGGGATCTTCCAGTGGTGTCCAATCCCCGGACTTTTCTTGCAGGAAGGCCGGTGGCCGCTCGCCAATCTTTCCGTTGCGCAGGCACGCCGTACGCCAGCGCCGTGGCGGCCGGCACTGGCGGACGTTCCTCACGTTTTCTCTCTTCTCTTGCCTCCCCGTTCTTCCAGTCGGCGCAGTGTGGGCACAAGCCTTGCGAGCCACGGCTGCGCAAGGGGTGGAAAGCGATCGCGGTTTGGAAACGAAGGCGCTCAGAGCCTCAGCCGATTTCAGCCCAGGGCGATGCCTCCACCACGGGCAGGAGGAGATTGTGGGTGTGCAGGGCTAGCAGTTGACGGGGCGCATCGGCTGCAACCACTGCTGACAAGATGAGCATGATTGGGGGCGCAATTATCCTGGATCAGCATTCTCCGACGGGCATAACTTGCCAGGCCCCTTCGATGCTCCATTTCGAGGTTAGTCCACTTCTGGACAGCAGCGGCTGAACACCCGGAAGCGGGATTGGGGAATTCCATGGAGATCATCTCGTGCAGCTACTCCGCCGGTTCTTTTCTGTCATCATTCATCAGCTTCATCAGTTCCACGAGAATCGCTCAGCGACAATGTTACAACTATACAACTTGGTTGCCATCCCAGCGAGTGCTCCCTGGCAGGCCCCGGAAACGTGTCGGGCAAGTCGCAGACCCCGGAAGAAGCCCTCCTTTGTGGAGGGAGACAGCTCGCTGAATAGGCGACAATCCTGGTTCCTGACGACTCGGGCAGCCAGTCGCAGCTCTCCTCTACGATTGTGGAAGCTGGAATGTGTCTCTGAATGCCTACCGTCATGCATTGGTCTTCTCCTGATCTGTCTGCCGGTTCTCCTCGTCGCCGTTGCTGGCACTTTCGTCACTGGCGTCGGCCGAAGCAGCATGTCAAGAGCGCGTCCGTCAATATTAGAGGTATTTCCGGTAATCCACAGAGAAGCAGCAAAACTCTGTTGCTCTGTCATCCGGCTATTGATCCATAGCTTAACGCTAACATGTGCATTAGCAAACCGGTCCAATGCGGTTATGGTCGTCCTGCAACAAGCAGTTGGGAGTTGTCTCCTTTCTCCACTACCCAGAACAGAGTGAACGATTCATGTAGTTCGCAGGCGTTGTACTGTTCTCGTGTTGCCGCATGGACTACTTGATCGCGCCCGATTCGTGGAAGAGATGACATTCGCATCTGTGTTGCCGCCCGTGCTACCCGACCCCTGGAATATTGATCCTCTCCGGCAGGGGACTCATGTCATTGGATAGGGGCTGTCGGTGCCTCCACGGCCCGGCCATTATTCGTTTGTGGCGTTGAGAACTTCAATTGAAGTTTGCTTATATCACCGTCCTTCGACCTGACGGGGAGCAAGCGGGCTAAATATTGTACAGGCATTGGGCGATTGCCAGTCTCCGAAATCAAAAGGACGATGCCGAGCACATGCAGCCGAGGAAAAGATGCAGTGCTCTGCGGTTCAAACACATGGTCAATGTGTACACCTACAAAGGCGCAATCCTGGACATCGGACGCTCGCTTTGCATGTATTAATCCCTTGACCACGAGGCTTTGACTGGTGTCAAGGGTATCGGCGAATTGGAACTTCGATGCTGACGACCCGATCCGCAAAACAGTCTATGTTGCATCCAAAGCCGCGTGTCTTTTGTACAGGGTTAGCATATAGTAAGGCCGATTCATTGCACAATCTTGAATGCCGGTCGCCGAGTGCACAGCATCGGGTTGGCAATATTGGACAGCAAACCGTCGAGTGCCGGTAGGGACCCCCATTGCAAGTCGTCGAAATAGACTCGGCAACCTACTTCTCCCGCCCCTTGATCCCGGCCCCGCGCTTTGGGTTGGATGCAGATGGGGGGAGTCGATGGTTTGTGTCCCCGCCTCTGCAACCACCCATGACCTCAACCACGATATTCCCGTGGATAGCGCCGCGGATTGGTGCAGATCATTTCCCAGTCTCGAAGGAGACGGGCCACTCCGGGCCAAAGGAGTCTACGACCGGAGCGAGGTTTGGTTTGCTTCTTCGAGAGCCCGTCGATGCATCGTCATCGGGGTATATACCGCGGAAGGTTGTGTATAAACTGGGCGCCAAGAGCACCAGGTTTCCTTCCTGAATGCAGGAGTTATATGTATGGTGAGGCCAAGCGATCCACACCATGAAATGACCAGTGTTCAATCATCCGCTGACTTGGGGTCGCTTGGTTGCATTGGATTCGGGTCGAGCACCACTTGACATCCCTGTATCTGGGGTCTTTTGACTCTCGCTTGTTTCCAGCAATACATCCCGGTCCAGAGGTCAATCTTGTCATTTTCTTTCACTGCTCTCAAATCAGACGAGTGTCGACCGGTATTCCCACGGGGTGTTGCTGACGACTCGATACGCAGCACCTGGCCGACTGAACGATGGATCATTCTTGACCGTTGGCGGCAGTCCGACATCTAGCAAATCCAGGCAGGCGAGTGCCTTCCTGGTGTAGCAAGGATTCCCGAGGAAGACGGATCGAGGGGGAACCAACTGTTTACCCCACATTGCCTCGTCGGCAGAGACAGGCTGAATCCCGAATGAATGTTTGCGTGGTTGGGGCGCAGGGACGCAGAGATCGAATCCGTTTGCCCACACAGTTGTGCGACCATTCGGTTTCTGCAATGTGCAAACATTGATGCTCGAAGACAATGTGATTTCCATGCGACTTTTCTCAGCGTACTGCAGTAGTATTTTTCAAGGCAGGTTTTCCCGGTCCAGTATGTCGGCCTCGGCTCGGCGACCAAAGTTCCAACACGCCGTGTCCGCCGAGACAGAGTTCGGGGGCACTGTGATCCGAAGATATTGAGTTTCTGCAGCTGTCGGGCAGCACGATCGACACGGGACGTTTCTTTTGATTTGCTAGCACGAGCGTGCAGCTGCGATAAGCTCACACGTCGAAAGCAAGTCTTGCAGGAAGGACCGACAGAGTTGCAAAGCTTCAAGGAAGTGGGCAAGGCCGGCACCACTGTGATGCTCGTTACTGTTTGACCCTTCTCTCCCTTGCCATTCAACGCGGCGTTCATAGTGATCTCGACATTTTGTATGTGCGGAGACTCGGCTGACGAAGACCACTGTATACCGTTTCAGCGAACTTCTGAGCCGAAACATATTAAGTCATACTTCTGCAGGGAATTGGTATAGGAGAGGAGAACGAAGTTTGGCGGCTGATGTCAAAGTCGACTCTCTGCGTCTGCTTGGTGAGCCGGTATGCCTGTTGACACGCGATCATGCAGCGGTTCAGCTAACCTCCAAGTCCTCTGCGCCTCAAAAGACAAGACATACCGAGACCACACATAAACTACCACGCTAGGTAGTAACAGTGAAGCTGCCACGTTCGGCCGAAGATGTCTCGTTATCCACTGCCACGTATAAGAAACATGGAAGAAAGCACGCGGCAAGTGGGGCGCGCGACGAAGCATCGGGACTTTTAGTGGTGTATGGACCGTGCTTCGGGAGACACAAGCAGCGTACATCGAAGGTCCGTGGATGCGATTGGCGGGCTCGGGGCGAAGAGTGGTAGAGGAGGCGAGCAGGTCTTGTTCTGACGCAGTGGGACCGGCCGAAAATAGGCTGGTTCATAGTGTTTGGGCCCAACTCCGGACGATATTCATGAGTGCCCAGATCTTGGGCTCGGCGACGGCACATGAGACATCGCATCGTAACCGCCCCTCTGGGCCATGCAGTCGCAGCCGCGTGAGCTTGTTTCGAACAAGCGTAAGGTTGCCTTGAACGGGATCCCCGTATCCTTCGCCAAGCCCATCATCTCGACAACAACCGGCGGACACATTTCATCGTGCGCGCGATTCCACGTTCGAGGGGCTATGCTTTGAGTTTGGTCAGCTCCAGGAATGGCTTGATTCGTCACCCACGCTCGCGCCTCGGGACGGGCCAGAAACCCGGGAAACAATGGATTATTATAGGAACGCAGGGAAGACATGGCCGGAGGAAGTCTTGAGTCGTCGTTGAACACCCATGTTGCAGCAGTTGCGAAGATGGGGCAGGGAACATTTCGAAAATAAGAAGCGGGCGAGAACACCTAACCCTGGACCTGCACCGGAAAGCCGACTTCCTAGCGCTTGCTTTTTCGTCTCGTCATTCGTTCGAAGTTTGTATGGAGCAATTAGAAGAGGCTGAGGAAGTGGAAGGGGCAAAAGACTCGCAGGGAATGTATGAGCACGTTGTTTGAGGCTGGAAGGACGTTAGAGTTTGGTGTGTCACTCGGAGGGTAAATTGTTAGCGAGCCAGGGTATTGGTACTTCGGCCTTTGTGGATGGGGCGAAGCTAAGAGAACAGATGGGCCAATCATGGCTGCGAGTAACCCGTCTCCGCTTCCTATCCGTCCTTGGCGCGGTCTCAAACCCCACCGGTGCGCATGTTTTTTGAAGGGACGTTCCCGGGGTGCAGTACCAACACCTCCAGCACGCTTTATCAGCATCTCACTGCAGCTCGAGCGCGCATCTGCTAAGGTGGTCTTAGGGGACCTGGTTGCAGTCGTCCGTCTCACCTGGGGAGCACCAGGGTCGATGGGCTGGCCGGCAGCCGCAACAAAAAGTCACCGCTGCCCATCTCCAACATCTTGGCACGAGCCAGGTCACTTGCCGTTCATGCACAGCATATTCCTGTTTCGCCTCGGCATCGCGAGAACCACTTCGTAACGCCTTCCCTGCTTGAAGCGTCTGAAGATCTCTCGCAAACCTTCTCGTGGTTAATCTATATTACCGGCAGTAGCGCCCCGTTCGTCACATCCAAGCGGCATCATACTTCAACGGGTCTGATCGCTCACTACCTCTTGTCAATATCCGGGACTGGAGCCTGGTCCAACTACATCTGTACCGTCACGCCAACAACACGAGCGTTTTGTTTGTCTTTCCTCCGACAGCGTCGATCGCTTCTCACCAACGAAATCGTCGAAATGGACAACTACCTTATGGCACGGCACGGTGGGGACGACCATGGGGCCGGGGGAACGACCACTTCCGCCGAGACCATGCCGGGCATGTCGGGAATGGATGGATCTGGGTCGATGAACATGAACGACAGTCACAGCGGCGGAAGCATGAGCATGATGATGATGACCATCTTCCAAACCAACATGAGGACTCCACTCTACACCGAGACCTGGACGCCTAACAGTGTTGGCACTTACGCTGCCACCTGTATCTTCCTCATTTTCCTGGCCTTCGGTCTCCGCAGCATGCTGGCACTGAAGTCGATCCAGGAGAAGCGATGGTTGGACAAGGACTTCAAGCGTCGCTACGTCAACGTGAGCGGCAAGTTGGGCATGGCTGGACAGATGTCCTCGGACAGCATGGCGAAGAACATGGTACTCTCTGAGAATGGCGTTGAAGAGAACGTCACCGTCGTTCAGAAGCAGCACGGTATCTGGCGGCCATGGAGATTTTCGGTTGATCCCATTCGCGCTCTGATCGACACTGCCATTGCTGGCGTCGGCTATCTCCTGTAAGTCACCCATCACACTTCGCGCATATGAACTGTTTACTGACAAGTCCTGTAGCATGTTGGCAGTCATGACGATGAACGTGGGCTATCTACTTTCGGTTCTCGGCGGCGTCTTTTTGGGCAGTCTTGCTGTCGGCCGATTCGCCACCATGGGCGATGGCATGTGAGCAAACGATGCTGTTGATTTCCGAGCTGCTTTGGTCACGGAACGTTTGATCCCGAAGCTCACGCTGTATCTTGTTTTGTGGGCTGGTGGCAAAGTGGTGGTAATGGGATACGATTAACAGATTTTGTCAGACGGTCGAGTTTCGAAAACAACAAAACATTCTCGCTTTCGCCCCTTTCTCTCCTTCTCTGCTTTCGTTTCCTCTGGAGTCGTACCCTCATGGGTGACCTTTTTTGTGAATCAAGGAAGGGCACTGGTCTTGTTGAAAACCGCCACAGGGCAGTTCTGAAGGCAGCAATGGTGGCATCGTGGTCGCCAAGCATTCAGCTGTGACACCGATGAAGCTGTGTCAGGTTTCGAGGAGCGCTGAGTCTCTGCAGCACTTGTTCTACCAGTGGTAGCGTAGAAGTAGACAATACAACGATAGTGGGGGTCCGCGGCTGGTCCGTGCAGAAACCTTCTCAAATCCCCTCAAGCTAGGGTACGGATACTGACAACAGCAGAAAAACCACTCTACCAAGTCAGATAGGCAAGTACATGTCTGGATGTGCGCCGCCTCTTGACTGCGAAGTACCTACGTATCGGGGTGTCTTCGACGGGCTTTCTAGGCATTTGGCCGTTATGACCCCGCCCTCACACTCTCTCCCCCGTCAAAACCACGCATCGCCGCGGCACGCGGGCCGGCTTGAGCCTCACGAAGGACCGATGCATTCGTAGTTCTCACCGCGAGAAAATGATGTTCCCGGACCTCCACATCGGCCGATCGGAGCTCGTCTGACCGGCGCCATTCCTGAAGCAATCCGGAACGTGAGCACACACGAGACGGCTGCTAACGATCGACGTGACATCCAGTCCATTTGACCGAACGGCATTCGCGCACCATGTAGGCCTGTCACTGCACTTGAATTCACATGAATTCACATGCCCGCGAGTACGGATACGTTCCGGGCATCGATTCGCAGGCATGCTCCCTCCAAGCACCCGAGCCTCCGACTCGTGGGGCTTTGAGGCGACGTCACCAGCACCGCTGGCAAGCCTCGTTATCAGAGTGTGCTGCCAGCAAACATCGTATCGCATCTTACAAGGGACAATGTTCTGAGAAAGCTTGTTTCTACGCGTTTCATCTGAACCGTCTGTCCAGCTGGTCCTTGAAGTTTCACTGCTCCGATGCTGACTGCCACTCAAATTTCTCCGCTGGCCAATCTACGCACGAGGTCGGAAAGTTCCACGTGGCGTAGATAGAGCGAAATTGCCGCTGTGAGCAACATTCCATCCCTCCAGGATTGGTCAGCCAACAAGCTATTGGACACTCTTTATCAGAGTCGGCATCAAAACGCGAAAGGCAACTGAAGATAAGTACTCAAAATACGGCGGCAACATGCAACATATACGAAGACCGGCGGTTTCTACATTTTCCGTGTTTCCGGGTATCCAGCCCACGCACCTAAGACCCAACTTTCCGGTCGCCGCTTTGGACTGATCGCAATGCGTTTTCTTGGAAGCAAGGCATGGCGGACAAAACAACAGACGGTGGAGGGTCCGTAGCTAGGCCACAAACGCTCATGACGACCTTCAATCGCCCCAAGTTCTTGACAGATTCCCAAACCCGACGGACTCGTTGCTGTCTGACTGCTCGTTACATCAAACAACTCCTGGCACTGTGCTGTACAAGTCTCTCAACAACGGACCTCGGGACTTTGTGGGCCTCCTCCGACTGTCCGACTCCGTCCATTGGCAATGGATGGGACGACACAGAGTTCGTACGTGTCCGAAGTGACAAGGAAGTGGGCCTGATGCCGGACTGCCGAGATACCAGACATTGCCCGAACAGCCGGAGTTCGACATCCGGACGCCGTCCGTTGCTCCCAACAATAGAACGGGAAGCGCGTGATACGCAGGCTCAGATGGAGCCCCGGGACGCGTATTAAACCGGACCGCCTGATCGTTCCGGCTGGCTTGGCTTGACTCAACGGGAAATCTAGCCGCTGCATTATTCTAACAACAGAACGAACAAGAGCGGAAGCACCACCATCAACTTTCTCCGATATGCCGGCGACGAGCCCGGGAACAACGTCTGAGCATAGAAGCCATTGGAACTCGGCAACAGTTAGTTTCCATAGGCTGATTCATCGCCAAGGCGGCAGCCCAAAAGTCAGTCTCCTTCTCGGATATCCTTGCTTACGGATCAGACAGAGGGGCCGGTATCCCTACAATGCACCACCAATTACAATCGATGTCGACTTGTGTGTTAGCCTCACCTGCTACCTGTAAATATTTCGCGAACACAATGTGTGTCGCGGGATGCGTCTCCGCAAACGCGACGCCCAAGCCACCAAACGGTTAGAGGGGGCCAAAACATCTGTGCCAAATCCAATCCGCCTCATGATGGGCAGAAAACCCGCGGGAGGAATCAGCCGTACGTCGCGAATCCCATCACGCAGCCCACCAGACCCAAAGAGGCAACGAGCTGTCCCTGCATCACGTCCCAATTCAGACAGGACCTTCCCCACCGCCGAGAGCACCTTTACCAAACTGGAAACAGCTGGAAACGCGTCTCTACCCCGCCATCCAACGCGAACGAGTTGGAGATTGGGAAAAAAAGAGAAACCAAGAACCATTGAATGCTGTAACTTGGGCGCATGTGACCGACTGCGGTACGTTTGACCCTATCCCACCACAGGAGGCAAGGCCGAAAGGGCAAGCGACTCGGGGGTCGTCAACACCAAACTTCACTGCCGTGAGATCTCCAGGTCTCTCCCCTACGCGCCACAATTATACCCCGCCCCCCTCCAGCGGACGTGCGTCCAGGTACGCTGATCCAGCCCGGGCGGCCAGTGGGAGGTCCACCATTACCGCTAAACCGCTGACAGCGCCGGCTGGGGCGCCGTGGGCGGGCCTCGCCGCCGCCGAATCAGAGGTCGCCAGACGGCCAAAAGCAGCATTCGAATCAAACCCCCGGTGTCCTTGCATCCCGTTTCGACAATCATCTGCACCGAATCGCGAGAACCAAGCCGGAGTCTTGGAACAAGGGGGAAAGAAAAAAAGTTGCTCTGCCTCTTCTGGAAACGTTCGGCTTGGTCGGTTCGCGGTTCGCCCTCACGAAAAAAAAAAAAAAAAAACATGCGACGGGCCGGTGCGCGCGGAACCGTACTCGCATTTTGTCTACAAGCGCAGCGGCACCGCCCCTTCTCTTTTCCCTTCTATTCCCTTCCGTTGGCCGATGCGAACGTGGTTAAATACGGCAGTCCGATGGAGAAAAAAAAATAAAAAGGTGAGGTGACTGATTGATGGGACAGGGGGGGGGGTGTGGGAGACGGGGCCAGACAGAATACAGCCAAATCTTAATAACCATCTATGCTTGAGCTTCTTTCCCTCGAGAGAGAGGGACCCGACCTCGAGGAAGCTTCAAAGTGTCTCGCATTGCCCCATTAGAGTTCAGTCACTTGTCATGTCACCATGACGGCAACAGACAGCCACACCCACCATCGGCGAAAGCAGCCGTCAGCCCAATTCCGCAAACGGAAACGGCATTCAAGTACACGGTTTTTTGCAGCTGCATCTGAGAGGGGCAGGAATAGTTGTTGAGTAACTCAGTGGGTAGGTGATGGGTTGTTGACGTTGACGTTGACGGTGACATCTAGTCAAGAAGAGAACGAGACGATTTATCGAAACGCGATGCTATTCATACATGCGGAGCCTTCTTCTCTCTTTTGCTCTGCACTCTTCTCTGCGACACACCACTTTTCCCGCACGCGAGACGAGAGAGAGCCCTCTTCCGTCGCGTCTCTTCTTTCTGTTGGTCCCCCTCTGTTGGTACCGAATTTCCCGGCCCCAAATTTGTTTTTCCCAGCTCCCAAAAGCAAAGTTCAGCCAAGGGTCACTACCTATAGGGCCGCTATAACCCCTCCTCCGCGGAATGGCGAACCCTTCCAACCACTTCGAACGGAACCGGGGAGAATTACACCGACGGGACGGGGGGCACGGCACTTGTCTTTCTGTCTGGATGAAGTACGAGAGTTGTGTGTGTATTTGAGTGGTTTTTTGTTGATTTGCCCAGGGCCGGGGTATCGAAGCCGAGTCCTACGAACATCTCGGGGGGTAGGTAGTGTGTGATTTGGAGTGGTAATAAGGGAGGGGAAAAACATGAGAGGAATAAAAAAAAAAGAGGACTGCGTGCGTCTTAGACCCTATTCGATCGATCCTTGACAAAAACAATTCATCAAAGTCCATTCCAGAAAGTGTGCCTGTTCTCCTCCTGCAGCCGTGAGAAGTCATAACTCCCATGCTCAACATCTCCCCTCCCTTCTCGGTGCGCCAACTCCTCTCTCTCTCTCTCTCTCTCCCAGAAGGTAGAGAACGCACAGAGTATGTCCCCGTCGGCAGAAAAAAGGAAAAACGATAATAAGAAAAGAGTCGGCCATCGCTGCCATACAAACGCATATGCGAACGTCCCCAACCCCTCCATCTAGAGCCAGCTTCAAAAAAGGCCCACTACAGCACACAAGTTGTTTTGTGTTCAACGAGACCGCCTTCGCAAATGCCATCCCATCCCTTGTGTCTTCTCTCATCGATAAAGAAACCCCATCCATATCGCAGTGTTCTCGTCGCATCTCCCAGGCGTTCCCCCCACGTGATAACATTAGGCCTCGCTCCGTGACGAGGGCGACGCACATGATCGTGCTGCCTTTGAGAGCAAGACCAAGCTTCGGCTGTTGTCGAGCGGTTGGTGGCAGCAGAATCTCGGACTGCCGGTGACGGAATCCAAGTAGTAAAGGGAAATAAGGATCATGGGAAGTAAAAAAGAAACGCAGAGGGACGTGATGCAGCAAGTGGTAACACCGAACTATAACGCCAAACCGCCAGAGCCTCGGGTTTGAGTATCAATGATCAATGCCGACAAAGCCCGAGTGTCGCCGACGAGTGAGGTCTCCAGAATGCAGATGTCAGGTATTGATGAGAAATGTGCCGGCAACGGGGAGCCTGGCTACTATGACTGGTGCGACGTGTGCTGAGGAAGGCCAGACTGGGGAGGCATGGCATAGCCGCCTCCCCGTTGTTGCTGCTGCATGTAGCTCTGGTACGCGAGCGCCTGGGACGGGTCCATGCCGACTTGGGGAACGCCGTATTGAGGAGGCATGTGAGGGTTCTGGGGCATGCCCGGGCGGGGACCTTGAGGGGGGAGGTGCTGCTGGGGAGGTTCTTCGGGGGAATCGACCTGGTTAGAGTCGTCGACGCCGTTCTCACCACCGGGGGTGGGTTCCGGGGCGTTGAGGCATGCCTGCGTCGAGGGTCAGTGGATGTTGCGGTTTGTCAGGTGGGAGCACGAGTGTAGGGGAGAGCGAACCTGAATCAAGTTCTTGCCCTCAGCCTTGGTGACGAGAGGCTGCAGCTTTGGTGTTGTGAAGGTGTAGACCAAGCCGGTCTCCGAGACGACGAGAAGCAGGACTTGGGTGCCGGTGAGGACAGAGAGCTCGTAAGCCTGGACGCGCGAGTTTGGTCAGTAACTGATGGTTTGCAGCGAGAAAGGTTTTGCGTGCCCTCGACGGGCGCGCGACGAGGGCAATGGCGGCAAGGGAAGAGACAGAAGCAGTGCAGTCAAGTCAAGCGCATGCAGTGCGGTTTCGGGAAAGACGCGACGAGGATTGCTCACCTTCTTCATGATTCCAGCTTTGCGCTTGGAAAAGGTAATGTGACGACGGGACTTGTCGTTGATGAACTTGATCTCAATCTTGCGGCGCTCGCGACCGCCCTTGTCGTCATCATCGTCGTCGTCGTCGGCGGTGCTGGGCCTCTGACGCTTGACGCCTCTGTTCTCGGCGACGTTGCCGTTGCCGACCTGCGACTCGTCGAGGTCGGTGGGCGAGGTCTGGTCGTGTTGATCGGTGATGTCGGCCATTGTGGTGATGGTGACTGACGGATTGGATGGTATCACACGAGGCAGGAAAATGTAAAAAACGGTGGAGATGCTGCTTTGAGCGTGGTGCCGATTGATCTATACTTGATCTGGAGGTAAAGGCAGATGTTGTGTGTAGCTTGAAGGCTGTCGCAGAAGAAACCAGGTCGGGACGGGACGTAACCTGTATCGAGTCTGGTGCGGAGCGGTCGCGGTGGCCTTGTGCCTTGTGGTGCCTTGCGCGGGCTTGGTGGAGGGTGGTGGCAGGTGGTGGTGGGAGGTAGAGAGGAAGGGGGAAGGGGGGGGGAAAAGCAAGGTAAGTAAAAGGCAAGGCGAAAAAGCCCAGGGGGAGGTGGAAAGGACGGGTTAGGTTACGCGGGTACCGGTGGGAATGGGGAGTGGGTGGTGCGTGTAAGGCAAGGTGAAGGTAAGGTGGTTCCGCCCAGTGTGTAGTGGTAGGTAGTGTGCAGTGTGCCTGCTACCTATGTATTGCCGACCAACGGAAGCGAGGAATTTGCTGGTTTAATTCTTTGATTTGCTTTGTTTGACTTTTGGAGCTTCCGTGCCTGACATGCGCTTGAGCTCGTTCGAGATCCAGAAGACGGACGGACGGACGGACGATATCTGGTTCGGACTGGTCTGTATGTAGTCCAAGTCGACTATTTTTTTTTAGAGGAATCTTTATTTTTGGTTTGACAGGTGGCGGCTCGGGATGGTTGAAGGATGATGCGTGTGGTAGAAGGGGGCCAACAGTGGTAGTAGTGGCAGTGGTGTTGGTGGCGGCGGCAGTGGTTGTGGTAGTAGTGTGTTCCTTGAGGCGCGAGCGGGTAGTATAGGCAGGTAAGGTAGGCTTGTTGAGCTTGGCCTGGGCTTGCAAAACGAACTGGGCTGCGGTGCGGGTTATGAGCCGAGCGAATTCTGTGAGCAGAGCAGAACAGAACAGAACAGAGAGAAATCGCGTGTGTGGTGTGTGGGGTCGCAGAAAAAGGGAAAACGCGACTCGAGGAACCTGGGACTGGGTACGGGTACGGGTACGGGGCCTGGTCCTAGTTCTTATCCTGGCATGCAAGGTACCTTGGGCAGGCAAGTAGATACGCTGTGGTGGATGTACCGCAAAGTACCGTCCTTACTGGCCTTGTCGGTTCGGTGTATTGGGGGAAGGGGAGGGGTCGAATAGCTGAGGTTCGAAGGCCAGGCGGCGGGATTCGTCCGGATGTCCAGGCGAAAGGCGAGCCCTGCACGGAGCCGACGGACGGGTTGATAGTATTTTCCTTACGGGAAAGCGCCTCGGGGTGGCCAAGTAGCAAAAGAAGAAGGGTTTTGGGATGTGACGTGATGCACAGCTGCTGCGCTGCGATGCGATGCGATGCGATGCGCACACGCCTCTTTTCCCTGGTCAAGAACAGTCAGGGCAACTTTTTAGTTTCCCCTGCTCAGAAACAAGCAACAAGTGTCAGTTGGGGAAAGAAGCTCGTTGAGGATAAGGGCGAAAGGGGGACTGCGGAGTGAATGAAAAGAGGATAGTGAGGTGGTAGCACGGGCTGCGGCCACGGCCAGGACAGTTTAAGGAAAATCGAAAGGCGGGGAGTGGCGGTCTTGGGCTCTGGGCCCCTACGGAGTTCTCGAGAGTCGCGACGGGGGTTGCCTTGGAGTGGGGGGATAAGTACACTAGAGAGAGAGAGGGGGGGGGGGCTGACAAGGGTGCCGACAGTCAGTCAAGTGCTAGCTACCATGTAGGTAGGTACGTTGTAGCGTACAGTGCGAGATACCTGGGTACCTCCCGAGCGTCGATGGGAGGAGCGAGGGGTGCGGGCTTGCCCATGGATTCATGGATTGATGGATTGATGGGTGGATGGATGGCTGCTTGATGGATAGATTGTGCCGTCGTGGTGGGATTGGCGAACTTGACTGTTGTATCCGCTTCTTGTCCTTATTAGCGTTTCCTTTTGGCGACCTTGCTGCGTTCGACGTATCTCTAGTAATCTTCTTCGCCTTGTCTCCCCTTAAATCCGAGAACTGTGAACTCATGACGTTCCTCAACGCGAAATCGGGACGTATGGGTTGCCGATAGCTGACGCCTGACAGCCGGCAGGCAGACAAGAGAGCCTTCGTGAGGGACGAGAAGGATCATCTCGACATCTCTACACTAGCATCTTGTGTACATTGTAGGTAGTCAAGGTATTGAGTTCATGTGTCGCCCACGCCCGCGACTTTCCGCATGGTCCAGGTCTAGGTCCAGGCCCGGGTCCCGGCTGCAGAACGGTGAACCAGACGAGCGAACGGGGTTGGGCGAAGCAGGTGAGGTGGTGTCGAAAGAGGAGAGTGGAGACTTCCCCCCTCAAAGTCCAAGCCTTCAAGACCAAGTATCGATTGCGGAAATCTAGGTACCGTCCTTACGGGAGACAGGTAAACTGAACCTACCCAGGTACTTGCGTCTGCTCTTTCTCTCAGCCATCATCCACTGAACTGCTACCTACCTGTATCTAGGTACTCTCAATCTCATGCTTCGACTTCCTCCTTCTCGGTTCTGCTATGTACTCCTCCTTCCCTTTCGCCCCTTTCCTTCCTCCTTCTCAGTCTTACTCTTTTGCTTCTTCCTCAAGTTCAACGGGCACTACTACTATCACCCACGCTCTTCTTTCTCTTCCAGGGGTCCCCGGAAGCTTTGGGTGGTGGAGGAAAGACGTTGACACCCACCACCTGCAGCTACTACAGGAAGAAGGTTTCCTGCCCGTGCAAGCGCAAACACAAGCATCCCGTCCGCTTCAGCTTTGATATGAACCACCACCACAGAAGTGTCAGTCCCGCACCGGCACCCCCCTTCTTTTCTCAGGCATGCATCACCTCACGTCACTCCCATGTCGCCACACTTCGCAGCTTCGTGCCTATCACAGGACTCATGTTACATACATTGTGTTGCTCTTTTGTCATCGACGCCCGAGATTTTGAACCAAGCAACGCCTCGTTGGTCATGTCGAACGGGAGAAGCTGGTCAGGCATGGTATCCGTACGGCACGCCTACATACATAGTATCCTCGCCTCACAACGTCTTCCGGTCATTCGGACTGTACAGTGCAAAACCCTCCGAATGCCAGGTGGATTGTCGCGATCCCCCCAGTCCCCGATAGACGCCAAGTGATAGCCTGGCCTGCCAATTGACACTGTTAGGTTGCGTTCCGCCGTGGCGGTGGGTCCGAGTCGGTCAGGTCGCGGCCGACTAGGTAGGTAATTTGTACCTAGTGTACATAGTAAACCAGACCAGCCAGACCAGACCACCACGACCCTGGGCTGACTCCCAGTTGATTGTCTGCCATGGACGCGGATTTGGGGGGTTTTCCACGCCCGTGGTCATTGTTTCCGCGATTCGCGGCTCGTCTCTCGTGTCTCGTCGCCGTGCGCACGGATTATCTGAGGTCGTGCTCTGCGGTACGTACACTTGCGAATACCGCAGTGAGAATGAGATACAGTCAGATATTGCATGCCTGAGCCTCCATGTACGTAGTCCCTTCTCGCCTCCTCTCCCGTCTCCCTCTTCGCGCGGCCTCGAGCTTGCTCTCGAGGCTCAAGGGGCCGCGTGCAGGACAACGTTCCTGACTTGCCCGGTTTGGGATCTGTTCCCTGTGTCTCGAGGGACCGTTTTACTCGAGTACCGAGCTAACGCAAGGCGGCGGGCAAACGTCGACGTCTTGTCAGAACCTAGAACATTCGCACCGGCGCCGTCACAGCCTTCCCCCAGCCTTCTGTCGCTTGCGGTATGCTCCGTGGCTTTTGCCTTTGGCTGCCACGGCTGAACCACGCCGACGCCTTCTGCCGATAACTCGGTTCCGGGCCGGTCCCTGTCGACGAATCCAGAGCAACGACTCCGACCACAGGTTCTTCCAGTCTCGCACTCTCTGGGGGGCCCCTCAATTTTAGCTCCTCCCCTCCATCCCAGGCAGTCTGGTCGACTGCCAGTGGCAACCATGGGAAATAAGCGATTGCAGTTCGAATACAGTGTGACACGGTGCGCGTCACGCCAACTCTCAAACAGTAGTCAAAGCATCACAGAAGTAATAGAAGAAAAAAAGATAAACACACAGCGTGCGTGATGAGCAGAAAAAGTCTGAGGGAACTCGGGGAAGCAGGCAGAAGGGACAGAAAGAGAGAGAGAGAGAGAAAAGCCGGACAGAATGAACGAACCACTCTAGAGGCCCCTCTCTCGGCCCCGACTCGAGACACGAGGAGGCATCGCGCACAATATTGAAAGAACGCGCCAACGAATAATTAGTGATTCCTGGGCCCAGTGGAGCTTCTGCCGCCGTTCTGATTGGCACATGGGGGATGAGAAAGCGCCCAGTGCGATGAGCGCAACGAGTACAAATTTGCACCCCTGCTGCTTACCGCGACTAGCGGCATCAAGAGGACCTCGGCCTGTCTTGGGCTGTCTTCGGCGTCTTCCAATCCTCCAATGGCTCGTTTGGTTGTAGAGAAGGGGTGCCGCTTTCAGTTGATGAGCATGCCTGGGTCGAGAGATGGCCGTTTTCCAACGCCAAAATACCACGCCCCCGGTGGGCTGGTAGGAACCACGGTGAGCGCGTAATGCTTCCGGCCGGCCCTGGGTGCAGTTGGTGAGCGCTACCCACAGAGCAAGGGCATCATGTCGGTGTCGGAGCATCTGAGTGCAGCGTGCTGAGCTGTGTGCGCTTGAGTGAGTACAGTACGGTACTGCACTGCACTGCAATCTGGAGTTGAGAGTGTGTGGAACACTGCAACGCTGTTTGGTCTGGCGTGTCCGGCGGCATCTGGGCTGTCTGCTTGTGTAGGGGTGGTCCTAGATGCCGCCAGGAAGCTGATTGCCTGGTTTGGAGAGCTCCTGTCGGCTCATTTGCGCCCATACTTGCGGGAGTGCTCTAGAAACCTGCCTCAATCAGCTCTGGCATGTCACTGGGCGCCTTACGCTTGACTGCATACGGCGTGACAGCGCCCGGTAGCAGCTCTAGGTGAAGCAGGTCAAAGGGTTGCTTGCTCGGATCCGCGAAATAGCTTCCCGTCAATCGCCAGCGAGGTTTTTGTAACGTTTTCCCCTACTTCGCAGACCTAGGTACCTACATCAATCGTCATCGGCTCCGGAGCGCCAGACAACGACAGGGCCAAAGACACTTGCGATGGGCAATCAGGCCGAGCTGTTGGTGTCCAGTGCAGACGACTGCAGGTGCCAGAGGCAGTAGTTGCAGGGTAAACGCGGCCAATCAACGATCGGCGGAAATTGGCATCTGCTCCATTTAGCAGGCCCCTCGACGGCGGGTTCCCATCTCTTGGGAATCAATAGTGCTGGTCAGACCTGGTTCGAGGAGTACGTGATGTATCTCTAGTTCGTTCGTTCGCTAGCTCGGTCGAAACAGATGCCCCACGCCGTCACCGACCGAAATCAAACCACACGACACGGCGCGGCGCGGGCATGGGAAGTCAAGTCGAACCAGGGTTTGGTTGGTGGTTTGGCGTAGAGGTGGATGAGAACAGGCGCGGCCGCGTTGCGGCACAGCGCACAGTGCTCGCAGGCCTCTCGTGCTGAGCATGGGACGTGCTGTCGAGAACGTGGCCCCAGAGCGGGGACGTCCAGGGCGAGCTAAGGATGGGTAGCGTGTGATTGCAGCGGCCACGGGCACGGAGCAAATGTCGTGAGTGTGGAGTCGAGGACATGGTGCAGTCCCGGCGACCAGGGTTGTCTTGATGGATGCAACTCGACAGTTGGAGAGATTTCGGGGCCTCGGAGCGGATCATGGAGGACCACATGTTTGATGGGCGGACGGGGCTGTCGGGGCAGGCAAACGTCGGGTCGCGGAAGTGTTTCTTTGCTGTGCGCCCGCATCCGCGTCGATTGGACGGCTGTAAGATACACTTTGCGGCACAAGAATAAGGTAGCTTGAGGCGTGGGTGTTTTGTGAAAGCAAGACAACGTTCTCGCCGCTGCGAGTATTATCTAGCACCTCGCGACACGCTACGCTAGCTGACTTCTGACGACGGTGCTGCCAAAGGTCGCCGAACAAGCATCGAAGAAGACCCGGCGAGGGTACATGACCTGGACAACCGTTCAGCCCGTTGTCGAGAGACAGTGATAAGCCAAGCGTGTTCGCACGCACGTGGAGGAATGCGTACACTAGGCGTCGGTTTGAGAAGACAAGCCCACATCGAAAAAGCAATGATCGCTCATGGCCACGGAAGACCGATGGGAAAAAAGAAACGACGATCTGAGATTGCGATTGTCCGCTTCCGGGGGGACGCGAAATTCGTCCGTTGAAGTTGCATCAGCGAGAAGCGAGAAAGACTTCCAGCAAATCTGTCTACACGCAAGCATTAGACCCCCGGGTCGAGCCCAAGCCCGACTTTCATCTAGTGGGAGTGGGAGTGGGAGTGGGAGATGTAGTCTGACAGTAGAGTCGCGTGAGGTTATTTGTCGTCGAGTAGATGAGGTTGAAGAGGCTGAGACGGGAATGTATTGAAGAGGCATAGGCAAGGTGGGATGTCAAGCCTGACAAGGTAAGGCGTCTTGATTTTGACTTTGGGTGCTACCGAATAAGAGATCTGGACGTTGCTCGATTCGTCCTTGACAGCTTTCGTGACAGCCTCCGGGAGGGCCACAGACCTGGGGCATCGCCGGGCTTGCCAGCCTCCAGGCCGGGCGCCGGGCGCCAACGCTGGGACTGACTGGGCCGGCCGGGTTTGCTGGGATCATGTCGATGAGTGCGAGCCTGTGAGGTGCCTTGCCGTGCACCATAGTAGTGTAATAATTGTGTGTTTTGCTGGATCTCTGCTCTTCTCTCTCGCTCTGCGTGTTGGTGGAATGGAACGAGGACCAGGGAAGAAGATGTGATGTGGGTGTGGGACACCGGTGGAACGAAGCGGGGAGGTGCAAGGGGGCCGAGATTGGCCCAAACCCGTCCAGGAAGGGACAAAAATCGATACGGACGGGGAAGATGGAGACGCGAACCTGCAGCGGAACAGGGGAGGTACGTACTGTCACCTACCTGACTGGGCAGGCAGCACTGTGGGCTGGAATCCACGAAGGAAGGAATGCACCAAGTAAGTACCCAGCACTTTGTGGCACCTTCGCACCCACATAAGATACCAGACGCGGCCGCGCAGGTGCTAGTAGCCCACACCCTGAGGACGGACGGGGTACCAGCGCCCGGCCCCCGCGGCGATGAGTTGATACTCTGTAACATACACTGGGTCCATGTCCGTAAATTCCGACTACAGAGTAGACCCTTAATTCCCTACTTTGGAAACCTATTGCCTAGATATCTCGCGTATGTGGTCATTGGTGGATGGCGTTTGGACTACACGAGGGAACCTGGAAGTAGCAGATTGTGAGCTCATAGTGTAGTGTGGCTGCCGTGACCCGTCGGGAGAGAAGAACGAGGATAAGGTGGACCTGCTCCATCAGGAAGTTCTCAGGGGTCCCGCACAGTGCAGACAAACCATCAGGGTACTTCATCCGCTACACTCAGAACAACGCTAATGTGCCTTACATAGTGTCTACTACGGGTACCCGAGTCGACGGGCAGGGAAAGAATGCAGGGCAAATGAGAGATAGAATTGCGAGGAAGATATTTACACTAGGAACAGGCAGGTACGGATACATACCCAATATACAAGTATACTACCTAAGGTACGTCGAGACGAGACCCCTGGCGCCTTAGTAAGGCCATTTATTCATTTACTGGGCGTATTGCGCGTGTCAACGCCCGGATGACCAGACTCTAGAGGCCACCAACGACATGGACAAATCATGAAAATGCGGATGCCTCAAGATTACCTCACTTACACCTACATATCGATATTGCCCACAACTCCATCCCTCGGGCTGGGGGCTGGGGCAGAGGCCAGGGTCGAGTCTACCTAACCTGGGCCACGGTCGCGGTCAAGGCCGCACCAGTGACCACACAGTTCCGCTGACTGCCGTATCCGTAGACACCTCTCCTACCTACTCGTACATGACAGACGCCGGCTGTTATCGCATCTCACGAGCACCGAGACGAGAGATCAACGAAACGAGATGATATGAGATGGGTTGGGAGCGGAGCGCGCTCGAGCAAACGAGAGACCTTCACGCGGCAATTTACGGAGGTCCATCGGGTTCGGCGTCGGCGACGGCGACGGCGAAGGCGACAACGATAGTCACGACAACAGACACCAGCGCCTGTCTCAGATCCAGGTCCCGGGGATAGCCTCGCCAGCCCGTGCCGATCGAAAAGCGCCTACCTTACCTTAAGGCACGCCGCGTTCCCTGTCCCTGGCTTCATCCCCAGTCGAACCAGTTGGAACCCAGTCCTACCGGGCCTTTTCCGGGCACGTGATTGATCAACCCCGGCCAGTCGGGGCCCCATGGTGGCTCGAACGTGTCAGAGAAAACGGTGAGCCATGCCGCGACTGATTCACTCACCATCCATCCTCCTCCTGCCCCCTGCTCACTAAACCGCACTGCGTCTGCAATGCACTTACACCGATAGTAGATATTAGTACCTCAGGTTCTATTCGACACTGCCTAGCGTACCTACTCGCAATTCCTTCCCCGGTACCGCCAGCAACGCTCCACCCCTCCCACTGAAGTGAGAGTCTGGAGACCATCGCGTCCCCCCGTCGGGCTGAAAGCCTGCAACTGACGTTGCGTTTCGTTTTGTTTCGTTCATCGAGTTATCTGACCTCAGTGTTACCTCTCAAACTCACGGTGTCAACGGCTGCGCGCCTCGTCAATCTCTCGGCCCGTTCTCGCTCGACACGTCCTTGCAATCGAATGGCACGTACTCGTACCCACGCGGCATGCCATCATGCGCAGAGCCTGTCCGAGGTGTGATGGTTTTACGGCTCGCAGCGCCAGCGCCTCCTCCCTCCCGTCTTCACACCCTTTCCGACCTCACGCGCGGCTGCGCTGCTGCATGGTCCAAGTCTTCCTTCGGCGGGCAGGGGGAGGAAGCTGGTCTCTTCTAGCGAAGCAAACAAGCTCATGGCTGCGCTGTTCGGCATGGGGTCAGGGCCATTCTCTGGTCTGGGCCCAGATCACACTCGGAGTCGACATCACCGGACCGGTGTAATCTCGCTCGTCCGCCTGTCGACTGACGCAAGCCGTATTGTCTTCAGGGCCCTTGTTGAACGTACGCGTTGGGCGAGGTGCATGAACTCAATCTTCCGGGATCTGGGCGACCAGCGGCCGCCTGAAGACCACACATCTTGACTGTCACTCTGCCATCAAGGATGGTCTCAGTTGCCAGCTTGCTAGCCGTTGGAGTGTACGACACTTGAGAATGTTCGGGAGACATGCAACCCATATGCGCACGATACTCAAGCGCACCATTCGCTTCAAGGCTCCTAGTTGCTGAGAACGAGCAGCCCGCCCTGCTCTCGAACGTGTGTGCGCGCGCGTGTCGCACTTGCATGCTTTAGCTCGAGTTTTTGCATTTGCTGTGAGCAAATTTGTCCACTGTTCGGTCAACACAACTCCCCGGAGCCAGCGACCACGCTTGACGGCTACGTTCTCTATCTTTTGACTTATGTGTGATAGGGGGACGCACTATACAGAGAGAGATCTCTGCCTGCGGGCGAAAACGGTGCCTCGCCCGCAGTTGTAACGCGCGCTCCAGCTTGAGGAACATGTGCGGGAGGCATCTGAAGAGGCCTACGAAATATACACCGCAAAGTGAATGCTGCAGACGGGCCTTTCGGATCACCACACATGTTTTCAGCAAGGCTTCTGATGCCATGGCTGATCGATAGAAGGCCTCTCCTTTCTGCAGCCTTGCTCGACGCCTCTCTCACAAGGCTGGCTATTCCGGCACCTGCGTCTATCGGCCGAGACGCGACGTATGGTGCTTGTCGGCTGAGGATTAAAGCTAGTCGACCTGCCTCGTCTGAGTGTTCGACGTCCAACTAAAGGCCTTCTGTGGTGGATGCAGGGCTAACGCGGCCTGGTTTAGTACCAGGGACGCATGGTTTGTGTGCACTGTCGTTGACGCGCCTGCGGTCCGCGCTGCCAACGGCTTTGGTACGTCACGTCAGAGAAAGTCCGGGAGCCATCAACCAAGTCTGCAATGTTGTATGAGGAATCTTTCCCACAACGTCGACGAAAGAGGCCTCAATGGACAACACCGAAGGACTTCGAAATGCCGTATGTCTTCAAGCAGCGTTCCATTTTCGATGGCGACCATCTGAAACTGCGCTCCAGGACCATTCAGACACTACTTCGGCTGTTCTCCTGATCCTACTAGGCCTCGTGTGGCGGCCCCGGTCAAGGAGCCTGCCCCACAGCTCCGGGTCCAAGGTCAACTCCGCAGCCCCGGTGTTGTTGCTCGATGGCCGACGAGTGTTCCCAAGCCTTGGCACGGCTCTCTCGTCCCGGTCTATGGGGACCTACGGATGTAAAAATGCTGCTGACAAACGCGTCTGTTGCGGTAAACGTCTTCCGCGAGGTCGCGTCCTGGCGACTCACTGTGTATTCAACGCCACCTCTCACGCCTTCGGCTTCTTTACATCCTCAACGGCGTGATGATGCGCTCGGTTCTTGGATCTCGAGCAGTTAGAGTTGGATGGCGGCATTTAAACGTCGCCAACGCTTGCCTGATAGAGAGAGTTTGATCATTTAAGCGTCGCCAGATACCCGTAACTCGGACTAGGCTTCAAATCCGTGCCCGCGTTGCCAGGTACGGACGGAAACTGTAGCTCCTGTTTGCCTCGAAGTATGGCCGTGCGGTGAATTTCGGCGCGGTTAGGCGCATACTAGATTATAAGCTCGCAAGTCTATCTTGTCGTTCCGAGCAGTGCACTTCTGCAGCCGGGCTGTATCGAACGCACAATTAGGGTTGAAGATGGCGTACGTCTCTCTTGAGAGCTGGAGACATCCGTTTTGTTACTTCTGACCAGTGGTGGTCCAAGCCACGTGTGTATGTCTCGACGCAGCATGTGACGTTGGGCGCAGCGAGACGTTGTCAGAAGTCGTTCGTGTTCGGACTTCCGTAAGTGTCCGAGAAACAACGACACAATTTTACGTGGACGCGGAAGGGGGGCCCTCGCGTCTGAAGGTTCGGAACCCCCAGCCGGGCTGGAAGTTTGAGCTGCCCGTTTGTGCGAGGGGTTTGTACTTGTAGCTTTCGCATTCCGACGCAGTTTTTTCCCTTTGAGCTGCCATTATTCGTATTCGTATCCTCAAGGCGAGCGGCTTATTGCCTATTGAGGTTGACAGTTACTGGTTGTCTCTTGGGTGGTTGTTCGTACTTGGGAGTTAGTTGACGAGAACGATCTATGGGTCATGGAAACATTGTGTTGAATGGGCCTGTGCCAGATGGACAGGTCTAGCCCGTCGCTTGAGAAGTGTCTTGTACCAATAAGAAGGTTGGTCTGCCGAGGTCATACGGCCAAGGATCGGCAAGGGAAGCAACAAAGGGCGACCGCGAGAGAAACAAGGACGGAAGTGAAAGGTATGACTTCGAGATAGCAGCAGCTTGAACAGCATCTAACTGCCATATGCCTATGCAGGCATCTGAGCGTAGAGCAAAAAAGAGAGAGACATTCATTTGGGGAAAAATAGCAACATGTCAAGGTTTTGCGACAAAGTTGGCAAGACCATAATCTGGCAGAGAGCAATTACAGCGAGCAAGTCGTGCCGTTGACTTTTTATGATTTGACCTGGACAATATTCAAGTCAAACCTCGACAGCTAGCTATAGTGAGAAACCATGGATTTATCAAGGTTAAACTAGGAGACTATGTTTCTTATAACGACTCTTCAGCCTATTATCCCTGGGTCAACTCTACTGCGGCAAGTTGCGGCCGCTATGTCTCCTGCGGTATTACCAACTCCCTACACCGCCCCTATAGTCCATCCAGAACCATTACTCGTCGACGGCCGCACGCGCGCTTCCACGCGAGCGAACCGCACCGGAAGCGCCACCCCCTTAGAAGTCGTACCTGAAGTCCGGGTTCTCCTTGTCGGTCATGTCGGCAAAGGCGTTGGAGTGCTCGATCTTCTCGTCGCCCGACCCCGCGCTGCCCGCGCCCTCGGAGGCGTGCTCGTGCTCGGCGGCGGCGGCCTTGCGCTTGGCGGCGTTGCGGCGGACGAGCAGGAAGCGCATGAGGACGAGGAAGAGGTTGAAGAGGACGTAGAGGCAGAAGTGGGCGGTGAAGCCCTTGCGGTAGCGGGGCGCGTCGCTGGCCTGGAAGATCTGGGGCGCCGTCATGTTGCCGGCGGCCCAGCCGATGAAGGTCATGGCGAGGGTGGTGGACTTCTTGGTCTGGCCCGCGATGTTGCGCGAGATGAGGGAGAAGATGAGGTTGCCCTCGGCCAGGTAGAACTGGGTGCAGTAGAAGGCGATGAGGAGGCCGATGCGGTTGGAGGTGGAGGGGGGGATGCTGTAGATTACTGCGGTGCCGATGATGGCGGGACTGCGAGGGTTAGCTGTGATGCTGGCTTAGGGGGTAGAAATGAATACTGACACTGTCCAGGCCTGAGAGAGGTAGAGTCAGTATTGCTGTCTAAGAACATAGGGGTGTGGTCTTGACTTACATGCATGACCCAGGCGGTCTGCTTAGTCCAGGTTGCGAGGGAGGCGCTGCCGACCATGACGACAATGGTGACAGCACCCTGGGCGATGTTCAGCAGCTGCGTCTGGAGGTAGGTGAAGCCGAACGAGGCGATGATCAGGTTGGAGAAGACGCCCAGGCCGCCGATGATGAGCGTGGAGGTGATCTGGAGCATGATGTAGCACCAGACGACGGGGTCGGCAACGGCCTCGACCATCTGGTAGCGCTTGTAGGTCTTGTTCTGGATACCGGTCTCGTTGGCGCGCACGCGCTCGATCATAAGGCGCTTCTGGTCCTCGTTGAAGCACTTGGCGGCCATGGGCGAGTCCGGGAGCCACCAGCCGATGAAGACTCCCCAGGCGCAGGTCGCGCAGCCGAGGACGAGGAACAGGAGTTGCCAAGACTTGATGTCGTGCCCGACGTAGTGGGAGGCGCCCCAGGCAATGATGCCACCGACCTATGGCAGTTTTCAGTTGAAGTTTTCGGGGGTTGAATGACTGGTCTCTGAACTAACCATGAGCTGGACACCGGTCATGCAGTACCAGAGAGAAGTCAGGATGGACTGCTCCCGCTTGGTGTACTGTGATATGTTAGATATTGTCAAACCCCCCTAATTGTCGAAATGTAGACAATAACAACGGAGAAACAACTCGTTGTTGTGTCGAGGAATGCAACTTACCCACATGGCAGTCCTGTGGCTTGTTAGCAGTGACAACTCTAGAGGAACCTAGAAGACTTACATGATAATGAAAGTTGGCTGCACGCAAGACTCAAAGACTCCGAGCAAGAAGCGCACCACCATCAAGGAAGCGAAGTTCTTGGCCGCCGCAGAGCAGGCAATCACAACACCCCAGCAGAAAACGTTGCCGGCCAGGTACTTGGCAACGGGAAGCTTTTGCAGCAACAGGTTTGTCGGGTACTCTCCCACCAAGACACCCATGTACAAGATGGTTCCCAGCCAGCTGTTGAAGTCGTCAGAAGTCGAATTCCGGTGATTATGGACGTCCTAGCGTGGACGAAAACTGACCTGAACTGCTGGCCCACGAGGTTGGCGTCCTCTCTGATGTTCATGACGGAGGCGAAACCCAGCGTTCCCTTATCGAGGGACTGGCAGAAGTAGGTACCCAACATGCAGGCGAGAATTCTACGGTTGACAACCCAGAACAACTCTCTGTTGGTCTTGTCATCGACGTAGGTGGCTGTCGTACCAGTCCAGGCGGCCGTCTGTAAACGAACGTCAGCAACTTCCAGACTTCAGGAGGTTGTAGTACCGACCTCCTTGTCGCCCTCCTGGTGTTCGACAGGAACCTCGGAGGTGACAGGCGCAATGGCATTGTCGCCCTGGTGCTCAGCCGACCCTTCTTGCTTCATCGTGTCTTGGTGTGGGCTTTGTGGATCCTGGTGGACTTATGGTGGGTGAGTGAAGCTTTGAATGTGTCGATGCCCTCCGTTACCCCGGATTTTCCTTGGTTCGCGAGCCCTACTAATATGCATACGACTTGGAGTTTCTGGGGACCCCAGTTTTCCCAGAGCCCGGAGGCGCGGAGTCAGAGAAGCTCCTCGTGCCTGGACGATGGGCTGATGGCGACACGGGGGCCATCCGGGCGGGCGAGTTATCTCCCCGGGACGACCTCCGGTACCTCGCCCGGTTCCGGAGCAAGGGTGGCTGGGCGGATCGTCGCGCGAAAAGCCGGGGGAATTTTTGCCATGCTACACACCATGCATACGTAGAGGTTGCTCCGGTCGGGCTCCGCTAAATGGATGGTTCTCCCCTCAATATCCGAGGTCATCGGATTTGATCTGGTTGTCTCTTCGATTGGCGCGGGTGCGGAGCTGAACCAACTTCTTGAGTTCTGAGGTTCTGAGTTGTGAGATTGGCTGTCCTTCCATGCAAGGAAACTCTCGCAACCAGACAGTTCACAATTGAAGTTTAACTGTTCTCTCTAAACCTCACTTTGAAGTCCATTCTCAACATCATGAATACCGGTTTTATCAGTTGTCTAGGCAATAGGTACTCAAATAGGCGTCGTTCCTTTGTTTGGCCTCGGCTTAAGCAGGTGGGATGTGGGCGCTGGGCGGAATGGTGGGGTTGCAGCGACTGGAGGTGCGGAGATCACAGGACTCAGCACAAGGATTTCGCCCACTGTGGCTTGCTTTTAGCGCCCCTTCAGTGGCATGTTGCAGTGATGTGACGAGCCTAATTCCCCGCACATCTTCTCCACGCTCCAGTCTCCTACCCCAACATCATCCCCAACTCGGCTTGGGGCGCGAGGGATCTTTTTCTCGCCTTGGTCAGATCGGCCGGCCTCGGATTGCCTGCCAAAATGTTCACTCTTGCATACTCTCGTACATGTCCCTTTCCCGCCTGCGACTCTCGCGATATTCGCGTTTCCCAATGTGATGGCGTTCGAGGATGATGACGAGCCCGTGTCCGGCCGCTCTGGTGGGGAGGAGGACGGCCAGCCGAGGTCCAAGAAAAGGCGGACGAACTCCAACAACACCAACAATGCCTGCGATACGGACGGCCCTGCGTGAGCAAGCCCCATGTCGAAAGTCGACAACTTCTCAGATGACTGACTGAGACGCGAAGCTGTCAATCGTGTCGCAAGAAGAAAGCGCGCTGCTCCAGGCGGCAGCCCTGCTCGGCCTGCGTGCGCTACAGTCAGTTTGCGCCGGCCGCGATCTCGTCTCATTGTCTCTGACTGATTGTGATGTCTAGACGTAGAATGCGTTTACGACGATAGAAGGTCGAAGCCGGGGCTGCGCACCGGCGCCGTCGAGAACCTGAGCCAGCGAGTCGGTGTGTTTTCGCCGTCTTCATCAATTGAGTCGATTAGTGAATTCAAGGCCTAGGACTGATGAGCCCTTCCAGCTACCCTCGAAAATATGTTCCTTGGCCAGGGGGTTCTCTGGCAACAAGTTTTCAACGCTTTGAGCACCGCCACAAACCCTAACACGTCAAGCCCAAGTCAAGACGGGTCATCGAACCCATCTCTGAACGAGACGACGGCTTCCCTGAAGAACACTCTCGCGACTCTAGCCGATGGCGGGGACTCGGCAATGGCGACACTGGCCGCGTGCCGCCCAAAGAACATTCCACAAAAGACGGCGTCGGAAGAACCAACTCGAACAAACGGCAGCCTCGAGTCCGTTTTTGAAGACACGCTCCTTCCACAGGCCGACCTGATGGACAGCCTCGTTGAGATATACTTCGCCAACGTACATCCCTGGATCCCGATGCTCCACGTCCGCCAGTTCCGCGAGCGCATGCAGGATCCTGCGCAGCGGCCTCAGCTCGGCACGATATTCCATGCCGTGGTCTCGCTATGCGCCCGTTTCTCCCAAGATCCCCGGCTCGGGACCGCAGAAGAAAAAGCGCGCTATGCGAAGAGGTGTCGGCAAGTCGTCATCCTGAACAGCATGGAATCTTTCTCGGTTGAGAACCTCCAGGCGCTGACCATCATCGCATTTGATACGGTGAGTCCTGTTGTCTCTTGGCTTGCCTCGTTCAAGAAAGCTCTCTAACTGATCCGTCACAGATTGGCAGTGGCCGAGGGCCTTCCGCATGGGTAAGTGGCCAAACCGTGTTTGACATGACAATTCCGCATCTGACTCCCATCCAGTCAATCGTCGGTAGCATGACCCGAACCGTGGAGCAGCTGCAGCTCAGCGTCGAAGACGAAGACCAAGCTCCCGCCTCGAAGCACTTGATCAAGCGCATGGAATTTCTCCGACCTTGCCGGTTCTGGAGTGAAAGGGAAGAGCGACGCCGAGTGTTTTGGAACATATTTCTCATGGATCGGTTCTGCAGCATCGCCACCGGATGGAACTTCTCCTTGACCAGCGCAGATGTCAAAAGACGCCTCCCGTGTGAAGGTGCCCTCTGGGAGGCTGGGGAGCCCCTACAGACGCCGACGCCATACTTTGGTGTTGCTGACCAGTCCAGCGGCGCCAGCGGGACGCTTCCCACCGCACGACCAGAGGAGGCGGCCCAAGACTCGTTAGGAGGATTTGCGTATTGTATCGAAGCCACAGAGAGTCTCAGTCTCGTTACGTCCTTCTTTCTTCAACAGGCAATCGACGTGTCGAAGCCACACGAGATCCAGGTCTGGCTGATGAAGTTCAAGCAACTTGATTTGCGTTTGGTGCAGTGAGTTTGGAATCATCTTTCTTGTGCGACATCCGCTAACATCATGCAGATGGAAGATATTTTTGCCCGAGCAATGGCGGGAGGCGTGCGTCCTCAATACCGACGGCATAATGGACCCGAATCTCACGCAGGCGCACATCAGCCACAACACTGCTGTCGTACTACTTCACCAAGGCATAGCCTACCCGTTGCCCGAGTGGCAAACCACTGGCATCCGGCTACCGTCCGGGTCAAGCGCGGAGACGTGCCTCGCAGCGGCCACGGAAGTTGCCATCATAGCCGAGAAGTTCCTGCAGGACTCGCAGCACCTCGTCAGCCCCCAGTTCGCGTTCTGCCTCTTCATCTGCGGACGCATGTTCCTGGCCCATTCCATGTACTACAGCGTACCCCTGCCGGGCGGGTTCGACTCGCTCGTGGGCAGTCTGAGAACGATCGCACAGAGATGGAACGGGCCCGGCGACACCTCCGAGAACCTGGCGTCGAAATTCGCCGGCAGACTCATCCAGGCCCGCCAGCAGGACCACGGCATGCTGGATATCCGGCAGGCGGTATACTCGGACGATCGTCACCAAGATACTTCCCCCATGTCTGGTGACAATCCGAGAACCCCGGGCGTCGGTCGGCCGGGCACGCAACGGCAACACACAGGGTTCACTCCAGGCCGCCATGGTGACCAAGACGCGGCGGGTTTGATGGGCAACTTTGGCACCTCGAACATGGACTTTGACCAAGAGGCGTCTCCTGACAGCATATCACTGGCTTTCCCTCCACTTCCGCTGGCATTCCACGCTCAGAACTCCAGCCGGGGCCCGACAGCCATGCCGTCGCCGGTTCCAGGCGCGGCACAGCCTCCTCAGCTTGGTGGGTTCGACCACTATGCTGTCGGAATCTCCAACAGCCAGGTTGCTGGGGCGCATACCGGCGGTGATTTCGAGGACCTTAACACATATTTGGATTACTCTTTCCTGCCTAACCAACGAATAAGCATGTTTTCAGGGGCGACCGAAAAGGAATAATAACATCAATCGTGCAAGTTTTGTTTGCTGTCTTGTTCCCAACAGGCGATGCTCATATATTTACCTGTATCCGAAAGTCATATATCAGAATCTAAAAGATCTAATGCCAAATTTCATATGCTCAACTATGCGTTATCCCCAAACAGCTCCGGTACCCCCATCTCCAGCAGCTTGTTTCCCGCCAGCAGGAAAAAGTAGTCTGCGTACACCAAGCCGTGGTTCGCCCACCTCCGCGGCGCAAACTCGTAATTGTTGATGGTCGCGCCGTTGAGAATCGTCTCGGGCTCGTTGTCCATGTCCACCTCCCAACCAGTCTCCTCGTCCACCGTACCCTGCTCGACCGTCTCGATGGTCCGGCGCGACTTGACGTACCGCCCCCCGCCGTTCATGTGGGCGCCGCAGCTCGCCCGGATGATCCGAATGGCATGTCGCAGGTACGCCGAGTCCCTCCCGAGCGCCGCCAGCGCCTCGTGGATCAGGAGCATGCCATACGCCGCGATCATGGCGGCGCTGACATCTGGCGGCTGTTGCTCCCCATTATCGGGCGCCGCGAAGTCCCACGGCGGGATCCCGCTCGCGGGCAGCTGGGCGAGGAAGTAGTCCGCGCAAGAGATGGCAGTCTCGAGGAAGGACGCGTCGCGGGTCCAGCCGTACGTCTGCGCGAAGCCGGCGACGGCCCAGGCCTGCCCGCGGGACCAGGAGGAGGAGTCCGAGTGGCCCTGGTTCGTGATCTTTTCCTTCGGGACGCCGGTTGCCTGGTCGAAGTTCACGACGTGGAAGGTCGAGTTGTCGGCGCGGATGTGATGGGTTCTTGTCGTCTCGGCGTGTTTTACGGCTGCGTTGTACATTCCCCCGTCGCCGAGCTGCGCGGCGGCCCAGAAGATGACGTCGAGGTTCATCATGTTGTCCTGGCGGGTGTGTGAGTGAAAGTTACAGGCGGTGCAGAACATAAGGGGGCGGCTGCTTACGATGATGACTAGAAAGTCCTTGCTGGGATCGAGGAACTTGTACCGCTTGGTGACGCAGACGTCCCACGACCGAATCGAGCCGACGGTCTCGTCGTAGCGGCCGTACAGGGACCTGGCCGCCGTGATGGCGGTCTCGTAGGCGCGGCGGTCGTGGCTGAGTTCCCACGCCGGCCGCGCCCAGGGGAATATCATGAAGCCCAGGTCGTGGGTTGTCTTGAGCTGCGCGTTGGGGTGCAGGTTCTCCGTCCACCACTTACAAGCAAACCTGGCCAAAGGTCAGATCCACAACCCGGATGGAAGGTAAACTGACGAAAGCACGAAACTTACTCGAGATGGAGCTGGTGCGGCTCTTCATCCGCGGACCAGCCCAGGTGCCGCAGGAGGTGCGGATACTTGCGCTTCCGCTCGAGGAGGAGGTACAGGCACCCCGGGAAGAAGCCCGAGGTCCAGAAGTCCAGCTCGCGGTAGACGTACTTTGTGCCGCCGGGCTTGGTGTACTCGGGGAACAGCGTCGGCGGAGATGTCTGGGGTTCCCGTTGAGCGTGAGTCTTTTTCTCAGAGACCTAGGGATTACTCACCGAGGAGAGGCCCTGCTGGGCGACGCCCCAGATCTTTGCCGCGGCTTTGGGAGAGAAAAGCAACGATGCCAGAGACTTGCCGGACCGGAAGGTCTCGGCTGAGGATAGTGGAGGGGTTGTGAGGCCTGCCGTCTTCTCCGCCTGCTCATGCTTGTTGCGCTTCTGGTCGTACGTTAGTCAAGGTTGAGGATCCAACCGATTCGATCCCGAAGTCTTACGAGACAATGACCGTTCGTTGTTGGTTCAAACGCGTCGCAACTCCTCTTGACTCCGTTTGCAACGGGTTCCGTTGTAACTCCAACAGCTTCGGGCGCCATCGTTGTTGGTTGGCCACTTTCTCTCCTCTACTTGGGCTGGGTATATCACGAGGTAAGAATCAAGTCTCCAAGCGGGCAAAAGATTCCAGAGATAATCCTACAAGTTCCAGAGCCGCTCGCGATTCGGGGCGCGTCGTTCAAGTACTACTCACTCGACCAGACCCGACCCTTGGTCCCCGGTGAACCACGGCAAACTTCGCCGCGGCCTGCCTCTTCTCAGTCGGCGGGAGCTGACCGACGATCCGCCCTGCCCAGCGGCAGAGCTTTCGGGCCGCGGAGCCAGGCAGGACACCGGGTCGACTCCGCCTGGGATGTTTGGGGGGTGTTTGCGGGTGGGAAGATGGCTGCCGGAGGGGTGTCCGGTACTTGCGCCGGCTCCGGTCAGGGGGTTTTGTGTGTGCGACATGCCACCACTCCACACGGGCGGGGGCTCTGCACGAGACGGGGTGATTTGCCCGCGGGGTTTTCGTGTGGTCAGATGATTTGTCTTATGTTGATCTGGGGAACTTCGGGGTTCTTGTCATGGTGGGCGGGCTGATGCTGTCGGAGAAGGGGGACCGACCCGGTTGTACACGGGGCGAAGATGGCCATGCTGAGGGCCCCTCCCGTCTTTCCTCCCCTTTGCTTCAGTTCTTGTCTCTCAAACTATCACTCCTTTGTCTTCATTGTCTTGATGGTTCTTAGCGTCTTTTCTGTTCTCTCCTCCGTCAACGCTGTTTAGTGTATTTGCATCTTGAATCTTTAGTCCTTTCTGATTAACTAGAGCCTTTTTATATGGAAAAGGTGTTTACTGAACACAGCCGTCAGTCTCTTAAGTTTCACATTCGGTTCGGGACCATGTTTGGATGCCGAGATTCAGGTAGAGACAATATATGAAAAGATCCCAGAATTCGTAAGGCACAAACGAGGTAGTATTAGAAAGAGTCAGTCTCAAGTCTGCTTCCTAATCTCTTCTGCTTGAGTAAAGTGCCAATCGAAGACGTCTCAAAAGCACCCCACCAGTTCTCAACCTTCAACAGTCAACACCGGAACAACTAACAAGACAGCAACAACACCTTGGTCTGCCCAACCTGCACATCCTTCAGGACAATCTTCTCCTCCACGGTCCCGAGGTCCTCCGCGGCCCACACGTCTCTCACCTTCACCCCGCCCGGGCACTCCTCTTCCAGGCCCACAGCGTCCCATGGCACCTCCATATCGGTCACCTCGGCCCCGTAATTCAAGGCGAGCACAACGTGCCGATGCGGCCCGGTCTCGACCGGCCCCGCCCAGACCTGGACCTTATCCTCGGTCGACAGCTCCGGCAGGTACCGCACCGCCTCGCCGCGCTCGTCCTGTGAAATGGCGATGACCTCCTCGTTCAGCAGCACACGCAGCGACTCCTCCCGGATACGTGAGACGTCGGCGCCGATAATCAGCGGGGACTTGAGCGCCGCCCAGAAAGAAAAGTGCGTCTGCTCCTCCACCTCGCTCATCACCCCGCCGACCCCGACTTCGAGCATATCCATATCCGCCCACGCAGCGTTTCCCCCTCCCTGAAACGGCGAGATCTCCCTCATCTTCCGTATCATGGTCAGCACGCTCACCCCCGCGTACCCCGTGTTCAGACAGTGTGCCGTCCGGCACACGCCGGCCTTGTCCTGCGAAAACTGCGCGTGGATGTCGCCCGACATGCGGTACGAACCCGCACCGACCTGGTCGGCCCAGTACCAGGGGAACTGGTGGCCCCACTGGCAGAGCGAGTAGAAGATATCGCGGCCGGCGGCGCGGAGGGCGGAGGACATGGTTCCGAAGCGCTCCTGCTGCGTGTGCGTGCCCGCGTGGAAGCCGCCACAGTTGTCGTACTTGAGGTAGTCGACGCCCCAGCCGGCGTAGGTCTGGGCGTCGAGCTCCTCGTAGCCCCAGCTCCCGGGGGCGAAGCCGCAGGTGAAGATGCCCGAGTCGCTAGGGGGTGGCTGTGAGCCGGTTGCCGGGTTTATTATGGAACTGTAGATGGAGCGTACCTGTAGATTCCGACCTTGAAACCTAGATCGTGGATGTGGTTGACAAAGGCCGCGCCGCCGTCCGGGAAGCGCGTGGTGTTGAACTCTTGTCGACCGTCCGGGGCGCGCTTCATGGCCTGCCAGCCCTCGTCCATGATGAGGTAGTTGTAGCCCGCCTTCAACAGGCCCTTCTCCTCGAGGGCCGTGGCCGTGGACTCGATGATGGACTGGTTGATGTTCGCCTTGAACGTGTTCCACGAGTTCCATCCTGGTCCTTGTGAGTGTCACAGGCATTTGGCTATTGCGGGCTTTGACTTACCCATCTGCGGCTTGAAAGCTCGACCACTGCCAGCTCCCAACACCGGAGCGGCTGCGGCGAGTAGCAAGAGGGTGAGGTTGGCATGCATAATGGTCGGATGGTTGGAGTATGGATGGATGGGGGCCCATCTCCCAAGTGGCCGGAGGGCTTTTTGTAAATACTCGCATACTGAGCCCGTAGAAAAACACTCATTCCTCACGAGAGTGTCATAAACACCCTCTTGGCGGTTTGTCCGTGGAATCCCCCGATGCAGCCCGCCCGATCTGCCGATGATCTGCGGGGAAGCTCGGGGTACAGCTGCACCCCGCAGTCCGGGGCGACTGTCGGGGATCGGTGCCGGCCCGGGGAAGCTTGGCCCGACCTCTCTGGTCTGGTGATCTCATGTCGTAGCCAAAAGTCTGGTGGTTCGGGAAAGCTCAAGTACAGGCTTTCATGCCATGGTGCCCTGGGTCCTTCAAGGCAAGTCCAGCCCGCGTCTCGTCTGCTCTTTGCTCTTCAGCCCGAGTCTTTACGAGACGATTCAGACAAGTTCGGAAACATGAGATTCACCAGTATTCTTGGCTCCTTGGTCATCGGACTGGCCTGCGCTGCAGAGCCCCTCGACCGAAGACCGCTGTCGTATGCGCCGAAGCCCTTGGGGACGTACGTGCCCCCAAAGGCATCAGGCACAGTTACCCTCCTCGACTTTGTAAAGTCCAGGAGCGACTTGACAGAGCTGGCCAAAGTCCTAAACGGATCGGCAGGTAAGTCAAACGCCATGTATACGTGGGCAGACCCCGCCGGCTAAACCAGACTAGGATTCGTAGAGGCGTTCGACACGACGCCGACCTGGGACTTCACCTTCTTCGCCGCCTCTGACGACGCCTTCCTCAAGCACACAGGCCAGTACTTCAACACGTTCACGCCGGCGCCCAAGGCCAAGTGGTGGCTGGGCAACCTCGTGCAGCACCACTACGTGCCCAATACGCAGCTCAACACGACCGTCTTCAACGAGACGGCCACGCGCATCCAGACGGGGTCGTACCTGTACGTCGGGACGCAGGTCAAGGACGGCGTGCTGTGGCTAAACGACGTGGCCACCGTCACCGAGGGGAATTTGAGAGTCTCCAAGGTAACTTTTCTTTCAAAAGGGTGTTTGGAGTTTGCATCTCCCGCTGACTGGCCAAACAACAGGGCGTCGTTCACATCATCGACCGCATCCTGGACCCCTCGGCACAGCTTTTCGAGGCTGACAGGCCCAAGGCTGGCCAGAAGTTCATTCCTGGGAGCTGCTCTGACACGTCCTTGCCTTACTGCTAGAGCAAGGAGGTTGTTGGCATGACGGGGACGAAAGGCAAAATGGATTGTTGATTATCAGCCGGTGTGTAGCTGTGTCGGTAGTTCAGACTCGTCGTCAAACGCTCTCGTTGCTTACTGTTTGATCTACGACACCAACTTGCCTTATTGTGGTACTCAACTGGATGAGCTTCTTCAAATGGGTTGTCAATTGGGCAGAGCAATAATATCAGAGCGAATACAACAGACCTCATTCGTCCATGATGTATGTAGATGAGGCACACACAGCATACCCGGTGGACGATGGTTGGACATCTGTGGTCGATCGGTCTGTTAAAATGACCGTGAGAGTACGAGAAATTGTTATTGGACTGTTTATTGATCCGATATTCGTGAAGACGAGCAAAAAGCAAAAGGAATGGGCCCTAACCAGGGATCGAACCTGGGACCTCTCCCATATTGAATCATCATGAAGACAACCCTAAGGGAGAATCATACCGCTAGACCATCAGGGCTGTGAAGGCAGATTGCTGCTTGTTGAACAGTGAGCGAAAATTTTCACCCAAGTCGGGTCAGCGCTTGTGGGACGGCGACATCGCACGATCATGGGCGGCTAGCGACACAGGTGTGGGCCGAAAGGACGGCCGAGACGAGTTGCGGCCTGAGTAACGGAGTCGGGGATCACGATGGAGTCGAGCCGGTGGGTTGGACCACGGTGGCTACCTACCCACGAGCTGCTGTTGCGAGCAGCCCCCGCCTGCGTGCAGAAGGCACGGGGAGCTGGGTGTTTCCTCAGGCTCGCGCCCTCGTCGAGTTGTTTCTTCCGGTCCGATGAATCAAGCGAAAGCCAGCACGCGAGACGGGAGCACAACGAAACAGCAGCGGGAACGCAAGATGCACGAAACAGAGAAACGCAGGGCCTCCATTCCAGGGCCAGGCGCCAACGGCTGTGCTTTGCTCGTCATGCCGTGCCGGCTGCAGAGCAGAGGTGCAGCACCGCACAGCACCGCTCTTGCATCAATCAGCTTAATTGACAGATGGGAAGGATTGCGAAACAGTCGCCCGGACGAGCTGCAGGTTGCAGTTCTGCTCTGAGCAGCACCAAAGAAACCAACGACTGGCAGGTCTGGGCGTCCAAACAGTCGGGCGACGATTCTCGTATGTTTGCTTGTCAACGAGAAGAGTGCGTCAGAGCCTCGTTCCGGATCCAACTGCCCGATTGAATCGAGATGGGAAGCAAACAATCAATCAATCGACAAATCCACAATGAAGAAAAGAAAAGGGGGACCGAGATGGCACTAGCCCCCGATCCCTGGCGTCGTTCCCGCGAGCCACCGGAGCCAACATTGAAATTCTCTTTTTTTTTGCACGCTATTTTAGTGCCGGCCATCTCGGTCGGCACACCTTAAGAGTTAGATTTAGTGGGGTAACAGACGGCGCAGCTGAACGGCAGGGGAGCCAAGGACTTGGAAATTGGACAACGGCAGCGCCAACGTCGTGCCACCGGCGCCCGACGTGGGCGACATCGATGGCCTAGATCGTGCGATGCGGGACTGTCAATTTATACAACCCAGCCTGCAGATTGAAGATTGCTGCGGGGGTTTGCCCATTCGTAACGGCGAAAGGGCCGCGCGCTAGAGTTCGGAGGATGCCGTTGTTCGGATAATAGCTACATAGTAGGTAGTGAGGCGATGCACATTGCAGACGAGAGCCCAGGGCTACAGCGGAGGCATTACTATGTAGGTAAGGCATTGGTGAGCGATGGCCAGATTGACAATGGACGCGTGTACATACCAAAGTACCCTGGGCATTGTTGGTCCACGATTGCTTGTTGGCACATTCAAATGCCGTGAAGCCGCACAACCCCCGCATCAGGGGTCTAAAAGGAGGCTCTGCTCAACTCCTATTCTCTCATGATGGAAAAGTTAAGGTGTCAGTGTTTGAGCCAGTGTCCGCCGAAGTAAGCCATTGCCGCAGGCATCAGCCATGCTTCACCATGTGAAGCGTGGAGCGACACACCTTCCTCTGCGTAAAGTATCGCTACACGGCAAGTCCGGTGCATAGTGACTTGCTCTGCACCGCCGTGGGCCAGCGGGGCGGACAGCGGGCTTTCCCCTGTGGCTTCCCTCTTGTGTCGCCTGTCTCCATCGTCCGGTAGGGCCAAGCCAGCGAGCCGGCAGCCCTAAGCTGCTGGCCAGACGGACGACCACCCAAATCAGGCGACTCTTGGACGTTTTGGGCGTCATGATTGGCCGCTAACCCCGGGCGCCCTGGCCGCACGGCTCTTGCGATGGCGCGTGCCTCTTACCCTTTGGCGCCTGCATGACGGCGCCCCTCGATCCTGAAACACGTCTCGTCAGGGAACCCGAATCATCGTGACCTCCCTCCCTCCTCCCACAGTCCGGACCTCTGCCATTGTGTCTTCTCTTCGCACAGTCTTTCTGGCAGCTGTCGAGAGGAACGAGGCGCCGCTGTCGCCCGTTTGTTGCATCCCTCGCTATCTCGGGCACAGTGTGCTGCTTCGTGGGCCGGTCCACAGCTGTTTCTGGTGCGTTTCTCATTCTCCCATCTGCTGTTCGACAACTAAGAGGGGGTCCTGACGCCGCCCATCTACCAAGTACCAGTCCAGGGTTACGTAGAACAGCCCCAGCCAAGCCGCCTCTGCCTCCGTCATTCAACGCAGGATGGCCACCAAGGTGTAGACTTGCTTTCCCTTCTCGATACAGGCCCCTCTCCTGGCTTATTGCATCTGGTGATTCTCCCTAGGGTCTCCCTGGCCAGTACAAGTCTCGTCCGAGACAGTCGTGTGGATACCTGCCGCTCTCCCGTTCCACCTCCTCGCACTCAGACTTGTGCTGTTTGCGACTCTGCTCCTCTTTCCCTTCTCTCCCAATCCTTCGCGAAGCCGGGTTCCTTTTTGGAGAGCGACCTTGATCAATCTTCACGTTCTTCTGTACAATCGTTCAAACAGACCTTATTCACTTCTTTGACGATACCCTCGTCCCAGTCCTCTCTTTCCCTCCCTTTTTTCTTATTCTCACGTTGCGATCGTCCCCGCTGGGTGGTGGAAGTTCCGTTTATTTTTGCTGGTCGAAGACAGTCCTTACCACGACACAGCGACACCGACGATTTCGTATACGATTCGAGACTTTCAGTAACCGAAAAAAACAAAACAAGACGCCGGCCGTCAAACGCATCCAAAACCGAAAAATCTAAAAACTATTCAAGAGGTGGAATATCAAGAGGAGGACTTTTCAAGGAAACGGAAACGGTAGAGGGGCAGCCAAGTCTCTCGGGCGACACTTTCTCTCGGGTCTCGTGGCTGCTCGGATTTCACGACAGCAACCGCCATGGCGAACAAGGTGCTTGCGGCCTTCGTGGCTGCCGACATCCTCTTCCTCATCACCGGAGCTCTTCTCGTCGGCTTCTCCCTCATCAACCAGAACACCGTCAACGAGACGCCGACCGAGGGAGTCCAGGCCGTCACCCGACTGCTCACCAAGCAGTTTCCTCTGACAGGTGCGTTTGGGTCGAGCACGGATGCCATGAATGTTTGGCGGGATCAACAAGTACTAACCTGCGAGTAGCTGGCGTTGTGAACGCTGTCTTCATCTTCGTCACCTTCCTCTTCACCATCCCCGGCATGATCACGCCCACTCGCGGCTGGCTCAAGGTCTCGGGTTACATGATCACCTTCTGCGGCCTCTTCAGCCTCATCCTCGGTGTCTACCTCTGGGTCCTGACCCTCACCACCAAGGCCGACTTTGGCAAGCTCTGGATTGCCGCCGACCCCAGCGTTCAAGAACTCATGCAGACGGCAGTACGTAGAACCTCTTGCAGCTCGTGTGGGGACCCGACTAACACCAGTGCCAGTTCCAATGCTGTGGCTACTTCAACAGCACCTCCCCGGCCTTCGTCACCGATGTCCAGTGCCCCAGCCCCGCCGCGGCTGCCCTCCAGCGCGGATGCGCCGCCCCGATCACGAGCTTCGCCAATGTCTTCGTCGACAACATCTTCACCGCCGTGTTCGGTATGGTCGGAATCGACGCCCTGCTCGTCGTCTGCACCGCCATGCTCCTCAAGGACCGCAAGGAGCGCGAACGCTACCGCCATATCGACGAGAAGGCCGGTTACCGCGGTTTCTAAACGGAGGCATGATCCCAGCTTTTTTCTTCCGGGACACCGCTGCAGGCCAAAATTGAACGGCATCCAGATCTTCTTGTCTCTCCTTGGACGACCCCTTTTTTGCTGTGGAAGTAGGAGTACCATTTCGCTCCTCTCCCCCTTTTTTCACCGGATGGGAACGATTGAAATCGCCTTACCTCCGCGCCCGTGGCCATTGACTGGCCTTAATGTTCAACCACCTCCTTTAGACAAAGTGGACAGGCAGAAAGCAATCAAACCTTCTCAACCCCCCTTTTTCGCATCTGTTGACGCCGGCCCCTCCGACGAGGGACAGGCTACGAATCTTGACGCATGGAACGACGATCTGGACGGGAGATGTTCGAGCGAAAGTCTGTTTTTGTGACGGCCACTTGTCTGCAATCTCTTCCTCTCCTAGCCTCTCTCTCACCCGAACCCCCTTTTTGTGTGTGTGGACATCATATATAGATTTTAGTGTTGAGTATCTCTTGTTCTGTAAAAAGGGGGGAACTTGCCCTGGAAGAAATCCTGTTTCTTAAACCGTTGTCTTCTTCGTTGTGCCCGAAGGTGAGTGAGATCGAGTGTACATGTGAGTCGTGATATGGGAGCGTGAGACGTTGACGCTATCGAAATGCTTCCCCCTGAGGTGCTGTCCGTGATGGCCAGTTTAACCGGTGGAAGAAAGTGCATATATATACAATCTCGGTTGGTCCGACTAGTCGCGTTGATTCACTTTCGGGCATGTCTATCTGTGACGGCATGACGTGAACGACGTTGACTGGCGCCGAGGCGGGATAATCTATCTGCCTCCAAAGTTTACTCTGGTAGAAAAGTTGGCAGGCGAGTTATGAGAATCGCTAGCCGGATCTAAACTGCTAGCGCTCAAAATAGCAATGCCAACCAACGGTCGAGGGCAGACGTGCCAAGTAAACCGTGAACGGGGGGATAGGGAAAACCAACGGGGCGGCGGATCGTGGGTTGCTCGAGATAAACGCAATCGCTCCCCCGCATAAACAACGCCAGCGGGAGATTGACGAGGGCGGTCGGCGGCAGCGGAGGCCGACTCGGCGGATGCTGGGTCCGTCCTAGCCAGGAAAGGACCATCGTTCACGTTGGGACTTTGTCTATCTGTCTGACGTGGCTCCTCCTCCTACACGGCATTGTAATCAACTCCGTGCACTCCCGCATGACACTTGCTTCGGAATCCAGGCGCACGACGAGGCATGTAGAGTAGCTGACGCTCATCACGTTCATCAGCTCTGTCTATTTCCCAACTACCTTGGATTAAAAGAAGGGAGGGGTTTGACGAGACCACGGGGTTAAAACCCACGGACAACGGTGTCATGTATCCGAGAATCGTACCCCGTCCGAGATATATCACCACCCGACAACGCTGGGACGTCGTGACGAGTCAGTCCCCACCTCCTTCTCGTCCAACAAGCAAGAACCATGACCGTGCGATGCTGAATGGTCTGCGGGAAACTACCCGTTAGCCGGTCGTCGCTCTCCCGTCTTTCTGTCTTTTGCTTGCCGTCCTTTCCGACGGGTGTCTTGCAAAAGTGAACGATATGTGTATTAAGACCACAGTAGTAGTAGACTTTCCCAGACAGAACGTCAACCGCACTCAGCCATCTGATCTAGTATATCTATTGCAAAGTCAACTGTCGGAAGATGGTCTTTCCTATTTTTAGGGTGTTGATGTCTGCGCAAGGCCACGCGATGTGTCCAAACTTGATGACTCTCTGACCAATCCATCACTTCAAAAAATCATCAAAATACTTCTACTTCACGTGTACGTGGCAAGTAGTTGCTTTGGCTTCTCGATCCCAACGCACAGAAGCCGTAATGACGTTTGTCAAGAATTCACTTCACATGAAGCATACAAACAAACATACACGCGATGCTTGACGGTATTACGACACTTTCTTCGCTAGAAATCCCTGGGGGGGGGGGGGGGGGGGCTCAGTAGCTGGGACTCGCCATGACAGGGAAATCTTGCTGCAGCTATCTTGTCCCGGCCGTCCACCATCCCACGCCGGCCTACATACATCTAGATGAAACGCTACTTCCCTTCCCAGTAATATTCTTCCCTGCGATTCTCCGCCTCGAATAGGTAGGTATATACATATACACACACGTGTTAGAGACGCAGTGAGTAGTCGACACACGTAGACGCACAAGAGGGAAAACGGTGGGAAAGCGTAAAAGATGAACAAAGTGAATAAAAGACGTGACAAAAAAAGTGGCTTCCAATATTCATACAGGTGAATCGTCGCTCCGCCGGCCGCCCCGCCCCCTATCATGCTGGGGGTCGTCACCGTTTTCCCTCCTCCCGGCCCGGCCCTGCGCGCTGCCGCTGCTATCCGGCCGCGGTTCGTCCCGGATCGCGGGCCACGTGCTGCCGCTCCCGCTGCTGCCGGGCGGGTTGCCGCTGCCCTCCTCACCGCCGGACCGCCACCACTTGAGCCTCCAGATGCCGCCCAGCGCGTCCTGCAGCGAGGGCTGGCTGCTGCTCTGGCTCTTGCGCCGGCGCCGGGCCGTGAACCCGGGGAACCCCGTAGACTTGCGCCGCCTCCGGCCCGCGGGCCGTCGTTGCGAGGGCGACTCGCCGCTGGGACCGGCGTCCGCCGAGGACGAGGTCTGCGGTACCGCGCCGGTGCTGCGGCGGTGGCCGGCAAGCAGGGAGGTGGACTCGGTGATATCGGGCATCGTGCTGGACCGCCTGCGCGAGATGGGCGGGCTCTGCGCCTCGCGGTCCTCGAGCTCGCCCCAGATCTCGGCGCGCTCCTGCCACCTCCTGCCCGGCTTCTTGCGGCTGGGCGTCAGGGGCGTGGTCTCGCCGCTCGCTACGTTGAACGTGGAGTAGGTCGCGGGAAGAGGGTCGTCCTCCTCATGGAGGCTGTACAGATCGTCGCCGCCGAGCAAAGACTCCTCCTCGTCTTCCGTGTCCTCCACGAGGCCGAGGCCTGGAGCCAGGGACGACTGCCCAACGCCGGGCGTGTGCTGCTCGTCGCTGAGGCGCCATGACAGCGCCAGCACTCCCGATAGTAAGATGGCGGTGCCCAGTGCGATGAGGCACGCACGCAGGGGGTTGATCATGTCGGTCTGCTTGAAGTAGATCAGGCCGTCCAGGATCGCAATGATGTTGTAGATGCAAAAGACCAGCGGGTACAGAACCGAGGTCGAGACGAGCTTCAGCCCGCGGTGCAGGTAGTAGAGCTGGCTCAGGGCCAGCGTGACCAGTGCAAGAACGAGCACCCAAGCCTGCCAGTGGACGAACTGGTTATCCCCGTCGGCGATGGTCTTGATGATGAGCTCCACGGCGGACTTGGCAACCAGCAGCGAGTGTGCAGACAAGATGCCGCTGATGCAGCCGTACGCGAGGCCGCGGGCGAAGCGGAACCGCGAGTTGAGCGACATGCTCGTGAAGGCGTCGATGCAGTCGACGGAGATGGCGATGGAGAGCACGAGGAGTGCCTGCATGATCATCCATATGACGAAGGGCCGGCGGCCGAGCAGGTCGAGCAGCTCCCGAAGATTGTGTGCCGGCGCGGGAATGGCGCCGAAGACGGCGATGAGGATGGCACCGGCGCAGACGAGCAGGGTGCCCCAGAGTGACCAACGCGTGAAGGGCTCGTTGAGGATGAGGGTGGCGCATATCGAGTTGAAGACGAGGCCGGATGCCTGCAGGGTCGACAGTACGGGGAGAGGGAGGGTCGAGATCTGGACGGAGCTGCCGAGCAGGTTGGCGGCGATGAACATTCCCATGCCCAACTGCCACCTGCCCCTCCGGTATGGCGGCCGGCGTATCTCATGCGGGCCCTTTTCGTCCTCGAGGATGTGCGATTTTCGTTGCAGCGTGAGGCCCAGGGATTGGACGCTGGTTGATAGGAGACCGACGATGATTCCGATCTAGACCACGACTGAGGTTAGCGGGCGACGATGCCTGTCAGAACGGCGGAAGAGAGCGTACGGCAATTGTCCCCCCAGGGGAGATGCCGCCAAGGGACCCCATTGCGCGCGCAGAGCTAGCTTTCGGTCATCTGGCGGCGGCGGCGGTTGAGAATGAAGCGGCGGCGAGAGGCACTCAGTCTCATCGATTTATTCGTCTGTCCCTTGCTCGGCGCCCAACGTCGTGTTCCTCCTCCCTTTCGTATCCTAGCGCTCGTGTTGTCTCTCGTGGATGGAACCGAATAAATTCGAAGTCGCGGAGTGATCGGACACGTTTATAGTCGGTCGGAGTCGCCCGACAGAAAAAGTAAAAAGAAATAGGTTTTTGCAGGACGTAGAGGCTGGGAGAGTTGAGGCGCCCGAAAAGCCCGCCACTTCAAGCCCTCCCCAAAGAGTGATGATCTCTATAGCCGCCAAGACTAAGGCTTGCGGTAAAAGAGGATGTAATCGGGGGGGTGATGCGGTCGCGTCTCGCTGTTCGGTCGGTCGCGGGAGAGGAGGAAAAATGAGGGACGGGATAATAGGGTGGTATTTGCTGACCTAGATGTTTGCGTGTACGGTTAATGCGCGTTATAAATTCGGAGTTTCCACATCGCCGGAGTCGGTGAAGACTTGGTTAGATCATGGCTCAGCTCGAAACACCAGACAGACGTACGTTGACTATGCAGTCGACGCAATGGCCGCCCTGCTGTTCCCTCTCCACTCCCGTCGGTCTGGCCTGGCGCTGGAGACCGCCTGCGCTACCTACCGTACAGAGGGGGGCAGCAGACACCCACCGCACCCCAGCGATTCATCAAGCGCCTAACGCAACGCAGTAAGGGACCCTCTCGCATTATTCTGTACACCTGTGGCGGTGCGGGTGCATCGCGGGCCGGCGTCACCTGACGGTCGGGTGTCGGGTAATCTTATCGCAGTCCTGGGGGCTAGGTCTTTCAGTGAGGTGTCCAGTCAGGATTGCGCTGCGTGATGTCACTGGCCCAAGGTCCTTTGGGAGGGAAAAACGAGGCTGGCGCCCTTGGGGGGAATCGACGCACGGATCACCTGTGGCAGTGTGGGTCGGCGGCCACCTGCCGTGGAGACAGGCTGTGGCTGATAGGCCGGTAGGAGGTGCCTAGGTACAGTGTACCTACCTGCCTGTAGTGGTCGTAGTGGGTTTCTGGTTAGGAGCTGCTGGGCCGAACGGATCCAGTGATGCTTGCTGCTGCGACTTGCAGTATCGAGGCTCGTCAACAATAGCTTCATTCAACTACGACCCTTTCCACCACAACCCATCCGCCCTCCTCCCACCCACCTCGACGAGCCGCCAGATTCATCTCGACTCCTCTGCGATCGCGAATCGCAACATCCGCCCTTGTCGCCGACACCCTAATTGACCGAGAAAGTCGCTCATAAACCCCCCAAAATACCGCCAACATGTCGCACGCACCTTTGACCGACGACCAAGTAAGCTCACCCGCCCGCACTCCCTCGCCCTCCGGGCCGCTCCATCCACGAAACGACGCCTCTGCATCGACACAAACACGCAGAATATAAGCTGACGCGATGACCCTTCTTCCCCGTGGCAGGTCGGTCAAGAGCTCCGCAAGATGACGGCGTTCATCAAGCAGGAGGCGATGGAGAAGGCCCGCGAGATCGAGATCAAGGCCAACGAGGAGTTCGCAATCGAAAAGTCCAAGCTCGTCCGGCAGGAGACCGACGCCATCGACACCCAGTACGAGAAGAAGTTCAAGCAGGCCCAGATGTCGCTGCAGATCACCCGCTCCACCGTCACCAACAAGACCCGGCTCAAGGTCCTCGGCGCCCGCCAGGAGCTCCTCGATGACATCTTCGAGGACGCCCGCAAGAAGCTCGCCACCGGCACCAAGGACAAGGCCAAGTACCAGGCCGTCCTCAAGGGCCTCATCCTCGAGGGCCTCTACGCCCTCACCGAGCCCGAGGTCGTCGTCCGCGCGCGGAAAGCCGACTTCGATATCGTTAAGAAGGCCATCGAGGAGGCTTCCAAGGAGTACAAGAAGGAGCTCGGCAAGGACACCACCGCCAAGATTGACGAGTCGGACCCCTTGCCTGCGGAGAGGTACGCCGGAGACAGCCCACTGCCTGCAAGACCGTTGTTTAAGACTAACGCGAGCACAGCGCCGGAGGCGTTTTCATTATCGGCGGAAAAGGAAAGATTGAAATCGACAATACGTTTGAAGAGCGTCTAAACCTACTCCAGGACTCCGCTCTGCCGGCGGTGCGAGAGGCTCTGTTTGGAAAGAACCCCAACCGCAGATTCACCGACTAGACTCCCTTCCCTGCGTACGCCCTGCAAAACCCCCAACAGCCCTTTTCCCGGGCTGTACAAACCATTGCTACATCAAGGACTCCATGACGCCATCCAGTCCGGACCCCTTCCTGTGGTGTATCTTAGATGCTGTATGATCGTGGCCAACCATTGGCGTATTAGGTAGTTCTCGTTATACTACAAGTCCATCATCATTACCCAAGCGCCGTAACGAACGTCTCGTCGTCGTCGTCATCGTCATCGCTAGATATTCCTAACACTTCTCTGACATCACTCTGAACTTGCTTGTTTTTCCGGCCGTGCACAAACTTCTTCATAAAGTCTTGCTGTCGTCTCTTCTTCTCCGACGACGGCCCCTGGTCGCCAAAGATGCTCTGCGTCGGCGGAGGTCTCGTTCGGACAGAGTAAGTCAGGCGCTGGCCGACCCATTCGAGGACGCTCTTCGCCTCCGTACGAGCGAGGTTCGCAGCCCCGGTGTCGTTGATACCGCGCCAGATGGCTTTGAGTCGCTTGGCGAGGTCATCAATCTCGGCGTTGAACGTTTTCTCGTGTTCCCGATCGTCCGGGTCTGGGACGAAGGAACCGTCATCTATGGCCAGATCCAGGAGTTGCACTTGGGCCTTGAGGTCGGCGTAGTCCGTTTTGGGGTTGAGCCGGAAGTCGCTGTCCTTGACGCGAGCAACGATGAGTCGTAGAGCCATGGCTTCTTCGGGATGGCGGTTGGCGAGGGCCGCGTCCCGCAGGAAGAAGGCGATCGCCAGACGTCTCCGCATCTCGTGCAGTTTTGCGGAAGTAACCGGCATGCACATGAGTGGCAGAATCCGCAACGAGCTTTTCTCGAACCCGTGGTATACCGACGAGCATACTTCAGTGCACTATTGACAGTTAGCAATGTTCGGCCCAAATTTCGGAGTTGAGACGCACAAACTCGTTCCACACGCCGTCTGGGACGTTGTTGACCAGAGCTGTCAACGCAAGTTGATGGCCGACGAGCACATCTGGATGTTCGAGCACCACCCTGTCGGCCGCCATCCGCAGCAGCATCTTGACAGCGTATGTGACGGCATCATGCTCCAGACACCGAGCTACGTTATAGAGCCAGTCCAGGAACGATATGAGGGGCTTCCAGTCTCGCTCTGCGTAGATTTCGCGAACTTCCCGAACCGGTTGCAGCGTCTCATTTCCAATCTCATCAACAGCACCCTGTTGGTGGAAGACTGCCGCCAGTATCTGAGGAGTAACGAGGCGCCTGACTTGATTCTTATTCGCGGCAGCCAGCCTCGAGTACTCCTCTCGCAGGACGCCGACCTTCTCGACGCTCGCCATGTTCAGAACCCAGAAAAAGAGCTCATCGGGCAGTGCCAGCGACGCAGCCATACTGGTGGGCATCCCGGACACGACGTGCCGATCTCGGGTTCTGGATTTCTCCAGGAACGCCCATGGTCCTTTGGCGCTCTTCTTGGGAAACCAGATTGGCGAGGGCCAATCGTCCAGGTGTTTCTTGAAGAAATACCACCTGGTTTTCGAGCTGGGATCCTTAGTTCGTTCCATGGCCTTGAGCGCTTTGTCTGCGTCCTCCTCGGTCTGGACGCCGGCAAGCTCAATAAGCTTCTGGCGGGACTTGCTAGGGCTCGCCTCGAGATCCGTCATAACAGCGTCTTTGACTTGGGCCTCCTCTTCCTTTTTGGGAGTGTCAAATCGAACATCGTGCCTTCTCGAGTGCGCGTCGAGGGTCTTGAAGTCGAATTTGTGTTTCGGCTGTATCGTGAGAGGCGATTTGTGGACCATTCTCGCCCTCCTCTTGGCTTTTGGAGTTCCGCAAGGGTCTGTTCTAGGCCTGACAGGGGCTAGCATGTCGAGATCCGGAAGAGAACAGTCGGAAAACGAGTCGCCATCCTCATCATCTGAGCCTTTAATGACAGCATCTCTCGAATATGCAGAGCGCTTCCTTGCAGTTGACGGAGACGGCGGTATGCTCGGGGAGCTGGGCAGATCTGGAAGTGACGGGAGACTGCTTGGCGTATCGGCCGCGATCTGTTCTGTCTGGCTCCGCTCTGGTGTACTCAGCCCCGAGCTCCTTTTCACAGAAGGCAAAAAAGGGAGGGCATTTGCGGGAGATCCAGGCGTGCCCTGGCTGGCGGGCTTTTTCTGTCCGCTAAATAGCAGTCGTACCGGAGTCTTCTCTTCATCTGGCTCGGAAGCCTGTCCTGGCGTTGACGGTGCAGATCTGAAGCGGACTTTTCGTGCGGAGCCCGTGGCTCGTCCTGAAGGGGACATGTTCGTGTCCGTGAACCTCTCACCATGTCTCTTGGAACCGGATTTCTTTGAGCGCCTGGGGCTGGATACTAGTTCTCGCGCCACGGAGGACGGGAGTGAAGGGGAGGAGCGCAGTTCGGATAATGAGGTTGAATTACTGAAGCTTGCCGATGCTATCGGGGGACGCGCGGGAGAAACATCGGAGCCACTCGAGCCGGCATGCTCTTCAGTTATTGGGGCCGAGTTTTCGTCTCTCGCCAACGAACGCTTTTTGCTCGGCCTAACCCGGTGCCTTCGCTGCTTCACATCTCGGCTCTGGGTGGCGAGAAGGGCACCGCTCGTGACGGATCCGTCGGCACCGGATGTTGACGCCGGCGATGAAGGAGCTTGTGCCGGAAGCCCTCCCGAGGTCTGGGAGGATGTCAAGACAGGCTGGCCTTTCTTCGCGGGCGCACGTCCTTTGAAGAAGCTCCTAATATCATGGTTATCGTTTGCAGCAGCCTTGGAACTGCTGCCGGTTTTGCGAGCCATGATGAGGGTTGAGTCTTCCCGCAGTTGATTCACCTATACAGCGGCGCAGGACGTCTCATAAGTCACAGCTGACAGGCGTACGATGAAAGTTTGTCGATGAGGACAGTCACATGATCGCGAAACGAGGCGTGTAGATGGATTGAACGTCAAAGCCCGACGCGTCCACGGGTCGCAGCCCGTTTTCGCGTCGGTCAGTGGGGAACCGCTTTAAGCCGTGCCTATTTGTGCTTATGTCATCGCCCGCCAGCCCAATGCCTCTCAACAGAGGTACCTAGGTACTTAGGCACTGGATTACCTCCCTTCTATGAGACGCACTACGAATACTTACTGGGAATTAGGACGTGGATGGAAGAATCAAACACAATACGGCCAAACGTGAGCACTTGGAGAGTAGCGTTCCAGTGGCAGCCGTAGACAAATATTTGAGTGACAGACGAGCCAGTTTCAGCGCTTCCGTCGATGATTGATTTGATTAGCCGGACGCCAACAGACACTCTCCATTCTCGACTGAACGGCGAATGTACATGACACCCGCCAACAGGCATCAGGGCGGTCGCAGTTCGAATTTTGCCTGCCCTCAAACACGGCTTGTAAATGTCAATTACGGGTGTATTGGTTGCAGTGATGACTCGACTCGGGGGGTTTGTCGGACGAACAGAAGTTCGGCTTTCTCGGCGGCGGAGATGTCGAAGCGAGACTTGTACTACGGCACCTGCGGATTTCGGAGTAGCAACTTCGGAGTCGCGCCAGGAATGGATTGATCATCAGCCCGTAGAGGCGCGGCACGAACGGGCAGCGGAGTGCTGAGTATTCCACACCCCCGGCTCCCAAGAGGCGTCCGGCGACCGTCAGTGGCCGCGAACCGTTGGAGACCGATTGTGTCGAAAATTTTCGGTTTCAGGGGTCAGGCAAGAGTCCGGAAAAGGGGACATCGTGGTCGTCGTGGTTGCTTTGCATGACAGCGCAGTTTGGGAGTTCCTGGGCGGGAAATGGGGATATGAAGTGCCCACAAGTCTGTCATGAGCTGCGTACCCGACCTCCCCTTTCGCTCGCACATCACTCGCACATCACTCGCACATCACGGTGGAAGGTCGTGGCCTGTTGTCTGAGCTGGCCCAGACTGCCCAGACGCTCGGGACAGCTCTCGAAGTCAGGCCGAGTTTGTCATCAGACCAAATCTCATCAAGGAACCCCTCTGCAAAGACGGGGTCCGGGTCAGAGGTGCATCGATGAACCTGTTCCAGCACCTTGGACCGCGACCAAAGCGATCATCCCACAAGGTTAAATCAACCCGTGTGTACCGTAAAAGCCACCCAGCCTCCTCGCCGACCTCGCGGACCTCGCGCACGTCTGGGAATGGCTTGCTTCTCCACAGCCGCTTCGGCGTGGGGTTCCCGGCTTGATACCACATCCTGTCTTCCCGCCTCCCATCCGGTGTCTTCCGTCCGTTTCCTGCGCAGCTGAGTCCGATTACACGTCTGTATTGGACGAGACCAGCCTGCTAATCGACGTCGGGAATGTGAGCATTGGACCAGCAGGTCCGCGGTTGGGTCTGAGTCGCACGAAATCCTTGGGGGCAGTATCAAGACGCGACTTGAGAGAAAGCAAATTCCAGCGCGACAGCCGTGGCCGTGATGATTGTCCTCGAAGATGAAGCCACGTGTTAGATGATATTTGATTGTTTGTTGGCGTCTGCTCTGCCGCTCCACGGGTACTGTGTTTGTCGTGCGACCTGACATTGGTCGCGTGAAAAGAGCATGCCGCTCGGCGCGTAATGATCTCACCTTCCGCAAGCTGCTCTTCGTCCTCGGCGCGAATTTGGCTCCGCTGTGCCGTGGGGTGCCGTGTAGGCATGCCGCAGCGGCGCAGACTCGCAGAACAGATGCACAAAAAGCTGGCCGCATCCCCTGTCAGGGTCCGCCGTTCCCCGTCCTACGTCCGAATGGACATGTCGTAAGCCCCGAATGCCCGACTGCACATCTTTCTCCACCTTCCTTCCATATTCCAATTGCGATGTAGTAGCACGCTGATTGCCAGTGGGCGCGCCCCTTGGCCACGAGGCTTGACGACCGCTCTGGTGGAACCATCCCTCGCACGCTGTCTTCCGCTCGACTAACAGCAGTCTGCAGAAGAGAGATTGAAGCTGGGTTGCTGGCAATGCTGGTCGGCCCGGGTTTGGTATGGGCCTCGGAACAGGGTGGTTTGCGCAGTACAGCTGCTGCGACGTCCCTTCAGGTTCTCCATAGCGATTCGAAAATAAAAAGACGGCGCAGGGGGGATCCTCGACGACGACAGCTGGATGCCGAGGTCGACAATGTAAGCGTTCCCTGACTGCAGTGAACGGTTCATTCAAGCAGTGCGTTCCATTCGTCGCAAAAAGTACAACACGGACAGATCTGTGAGCGGAGGCCATCCCTGAAGAGGCTGCCAAGAACATGTGCGAAAAAGGTTGACCCTGCCGAGAGGCGCTGAGTGACTGACCAAGTGCTTTCGCGGCGGCAGTAGATTTGTTTCAAACTGCCCTTTCCGTGTGGCTAGGACGCCTGGGTGGAGGGGGGGATCTGGATACGGATCGCCTCATCGCGGGTCTCTCTCCAGCCCCAACAGGAGCAACATCGTGTGAGTTTTCCAGGCTCATTATGCTGTTATGCTGTTATGCCGCAGTCTCCCTCACGCAATCGTGTTTTCTCCCAGTGATCCGGTGCCCTTCTGTGAGGACTACCCCGGGCCAGGTACGTAGTCTGGCCAGAGTCTATAACTTGTTGACACGATATCCAGAGAAAGCTTGGCTCAGGTGAGGAGCAGGCCTGCTTGAGCGCGCATCTCAATCCCGCATGCCTATCAGGCTCTAGTGCCATAGGTGCAAAGATTCGCGATCTGTCCGGGCGCCGTGGGTACGATGCAACCCTGAGACCCGTTTCCTCTCCCAGTTGATCCCTTCCAGGGTCGATGGAGCATCGTCGCTTGCTATTTGAGGTTCAATCGAATTTCAAAAGACGGAGCGGAGCCTGAAGCGAGCGAAAGATGGGTTCCTGGCGAGCCTGGAGTCGGCCATCGGTGGCTCATCAAAAGGCGACAGGTTTTCGTGCTCCGCCGGTCATCAAGACAAGACTTGGACAGCCCCTCTGGGAGGGTCTTTCTCGCGCTGCCCCTGGCTGACACATGCTTGGCCAATTTCTCCTTCGGGGGGCCAAGTATGGGTCGTTATTTAACGACTGCCTCCATTGTTTGGCGAGCAGCGAGGGTCTGCATGTGCGCCTGCGCCTGGAACCGTCTGCCCCTTGGACGGCCAGGTTGGGACGGGACGAGATGGTCATTGAAGGACGAGGGTGACGACGATTTTCTTCAGGTAATAAACACGGTTGCTCAGCCTCAAAAACACCAGGGCCGGCTGCCAGGCGTTGCGGGCACGACCTTAACGCAGCAGGTTGGGCTTGTGTGATCCCGGGCCGCTGGCTCGCCGTGGCCCACGGCGACCACAAACTTGCCGGGTTGAGGTTGGGATTTGCCTGATTGCGACGAAGAATGATAGTTGAAACTGGACCCCGTCCGAAGAGGCGCTGTTGGAAAAAGGTCTGCCTGGCCGTGGTACACCGTACATCGTTCCTCCCTAGGTGACAGAGGACAGGCGGGAGGAAGCACTATGGTAGCCATTGGTAGGTCGGTGTTGCCAGCTCGCGGCTGGGTCGGGTCAGTACTCAGTAAGCATTGGCCGGGCTGCGCTGTGCATCCTTCCATCTGTATGTACGTCCCATCCCTCCTCGGACATGCGTGCTCCTCCTTTACCCTGAGCCCTCCGTGCCTCGACTCCCTCCCATCCACAACGGAGCGACCTGAAAGGGAGGATGGGAAATGAAAGTTGTGGTTTGCAGGCACGGAACAGACGTGTAAACGTTCTAGGGCGACTTGAGGATGCCCACGCTGTCGCCAACCCCGTCGACCTCGGGGTTATGATGCCGCGGGAGGTTGACTTGGGTTGGTTCGGATCCGGATCGGCTGGAACTTTAGGGTCGTCTCTCTGCAGGATGGGAAGCGGTGTGCCCTTTGATTCCCGTTCGGCGTCCGCTGACTTGCCGTGCTAGGAGAGGGCGCAAGAGCCTAGGTGGATAGGTAGGCGGACGGTAGAGGCAACTAGGCAAGTGCTGCGCTGAGGTGAGATGGATCATGGAGGAACGGGAGGGTGATGTGACGCCAGATGAGATGGGAATCGGCCTTGCAACCTAGAACCTAGGTAGTTGACTGCGAACAGCAGCCGGAAGGAGCAAGCAGCGGTACCGCCGGTACGTGCCTGTACGTGCCTGTACCCAGCGGCGGCTGGTTGATGACATGCACTTCCCGTCCTTGGCTTGGGTCGTCGAGTGACGATACACCGGACTGTGCTCATTGGTTTGGCAGTGAGACCTTGCATTACAAGCTCGGGGCCACGGCCACGGCCACGGTCCGCGCAGTGCTGGTTTGGTCTGGTCTTGTGCTTGTGTTTTGCTTGAAGCTCATGAGCCATCCTCCGTCATCAAGCAAAAGCAGAAGCACCGGGCTGCAACAAAGCAGAGCGTACCGAGTTGAGGCAAGCAAGGTATGTGCTTACGGTAGGTACCTACGGATACATCTGTACCTACCCACCACTCGGTTGTAGGTAGGTAAGGTACAATGTGGCATACCTAGTAGCGACTTGGCAAGGGTACTGACTGCGAGATGAAAAGTCGCTGATTGCGACGCTCTTATTGGCAGAAACAGCTTGAATTGATATGAGGCCCTGGGATGTAGAGGGTGCTTTGCTTTTCTGGCTTCTCATGCACAACTCGCTCATCAGGTGACTGCAACTGTCTGAGAGGGGCAAAGGGAAATATTTGACATTGGTCTCTGTTGCAGTCTCCGGATTCAGGGACGATAGTTGAGAGGCCAGCAAGCCGCAAGCGAAGAGTTAGTTGGTCGCATTTTACGATACCGTCCTGTCTAGATAGGTACTCAGGTGAAGTACCTAGTGGTAGTGGCATCCACATCCTGTCTGATGTGGATGGAAACCTCTGGAGCCGATGCTAGCGTGGACTGCGACTGTACGGAGTACACTAGGTACGGAGTACACTAGGTACGGAGTACGGGATACGGAGTACTACACCACGCAGAGCAACGTACTGTAGGTGGTACTGTATCCGTAGCGAGAGAAGGAGAGTCGACTTGGAGACTGGGGCCCCGAGGGATGCGGCATGGTGCGATGCGGTGCGATGCGATGCGATGCTGATGGATCATGGGCCTCGTCTCGCCCTCGTGCTCCTACGCTGGCGGCTCCTGCAAGCGTGAGTGTGTGCTGTGCTCTGCTGTCACTGTGGTAGCGAGAATGATGGATGAGAGAAAATGAGGCACCGCGACGGCCGTTGATTACCAATTGGCAGAGCGGCTACCGCTGTCGTGCATGTACCTACCTCACTTAGAGGCGGGCGTGGGGTCTTGCTAGTCCCCGGGCTATCCGGGCGGTGCGGGCAGCCACTCGCCTCTCGCTGTGACCCACTTGGAGTGCCAGAATGCAGATGTATCCCACCCGTACCTGCCGCGCGACATTTGCGCTGTGGACTGGTGCGCATTGGTGACTGGAGTGACTGCTGGATCCTCCTCCGCGACTTCCCACCCACCTCCATCTAGGAGGGACATCTCGACGGAGGAGCAGGAACGCCACGCTACCCTACTGCCCACGCCGCTGCCGCTCGCTTCTTACACGACAATCCCTTCCCCGTCTTTCTGAGGTGCATTTACAACAATCCATCGGCAGCGAAGGGGAAGAAAGGGAGAGGAGGTGAGAAAAAAACTGTGCGAGAGGTGGAACTCGCCCGGCCGACACGGCACCACGTCCACGTCCACGTCTACGGCCACGGCCATGACCATGACCATAACCACGCGCTTCGGTTCGGCTGCATTGCGCTCCTTTCTCCAGTCTTCAGTTGCTCTCGCCCTCCTCGCCCTTCCGTCCTCGCCGCCCTCCCTTTCGCCGTCCCGTCCCTGCCAATTGTCTTCGCCCTCCCTCTCTCTCTCTGAAATGTTCTGCTTGAGAGTCAGATTTCAAGACGTGGGGTTCCCAAACGTGCACCTGTATCTCGGAGCTGTCATGACCAAGTACGCTGGGGGACGTGGAAAAAGCATTGCACTGGATCAATCTGGCAGGCAGGTACTTGCGTTGCAGCGTCCCAATTCTGTACCTGATCAGGCTGTTTTTGCTGTAATTCCTCACCCTGAACGTAGGGCGAGGTACTTCCACCGCAGCGCTCCCTCCAAGTATCTCGACTGTGCCCAGTCTCTCCGCCTCGCCCACCCCTTACACCGTGGTGTAGGTACCCCCAGTACTCCGTAAAGCCCGAGGGGTACCTGAGGTACTTATGTCCTCCACTAGCAGCCCGGCGCGGCGTGGATAACTTACCTTCCCCCCTCCCCTTGAGCACCGCCCATCCGCTGCACACTGCACGATTTCATCCAGGCACTGGCTGCACCGGAAGTGACTCGAGGTACATGCCTGCCTCCTCCCCCCCAGCAGCAGGCATAGCACCCAGTCGTAGCCCCCAGCACACCCCCCCTCTCAGCGGGTTTTTGGGTAACGCTGTCATCAAACACCGCGACAGCGCCTCCCGGCCCCTTCAGCCAAAATAATTCTTGCCCCCTTCCAACCACTCCCTTTCTATCCTGCTACTCCCTCGCACGAACCACGCTCTCTCTCGCTCAACACCACAACACAACCTCGGACGGACAACGACGACGACGTTACGCTGAGCATCCACGGTCGCTCGTTTTCCCTCCTACAACGTGCCCGACTAACGCCTCGTTTTCTTTTTTCTTTTTCGACTTCGAACTACAGCTTCGCCGACCCTGGACTGCGAGAAGACGGCCACTTCCCTTTCCCACCCGGGACCAACGTTGCGGCCGGACGAGGCCATCCTGGAGGACCACTCGGGTTGATCGGGCTGCTTGCCCGCGCACGACGAGACGACCACGATGGCGACCGCCAACAACGAAGGGGGACCGCCGCCGCCGCCCGATCCCGAAAATCCCACCCTACGAACGAGATGGGCCACTCGCAAAATGACAATAAAGAGCAGTAGCAAGAAAAGGCTCTCCCTGATGAACCGCGCCGCCCATAAAAAGAAGAATAGCGAGAAGAGCCGCAGCTCAGGCGGCGGCGATTCCTTGCAAACGGACAACACGGCAAATGAACCCGAAGATGGTCATGGTGGACGGAAACTGTTCTTTAACCTCCCTCTGCCGCCGGAGTTCAAGGACGAAGAAGGCCATCCCACACAGCACTTCACAAGAAACAAGATTAGGACGGCAAAGTACACACCATTGAGTTTTATACCGAAAAACCTGTGGTTCCAGTTTCAAAACATCGCCAATGTCTTCTTCCTCTTCATCGTTATCTTGGCGGTAAGTCACAATCGATGTATCCCATGCTTGCTGAATCGCTTCCAACGCCGAATAGTTCTTCCCTATTTTTGGTGGCGAAAACCCTGGTCTCGGCGCCGTGCCCCTGATCTTCATCGTTACCGTCACCGCCATCAAGGACGCCATCGAGGACTACCGCCGAACTGCCCTCGACATCGAGCTTAACAATGCCCCCGTTCATCGCCTGAGCGGGTGGGACAATGTCAACATAGAGGAGGACAACGTCTCCTTGTGGCGGCGCATCAAGAAGGCTAACTCGCGCTTTTTTGGCCTCATGTGGCATACAATCCAGAGCCTTTGGTCGAAGAAGGCGAAGGAGGAGTTACAGAGACGGAAAGCCCCGCAGGGGGCAGCTGACGCGCCGCGACCATCGATCGAAACTCACGCCGGGCCCCGCGACTCCTACCACTCACCCCGTTCTGCCCGGGATTCGTTCGTCTCGGCACGGGAGGATATTCAGATGACCCCAGTCCCCTCGCCCTTGCCACGGCAAAATCTCGAAGTACCGCAAGCCGATGACCACGCAAGAGCGAAGGAGTTGATGCAACGCAAGGGCGACGTCTTGAACCGAAACATCCCCGGTAAGGGCGATGCGCGGTTCCGCAAGCAACACTGGAAAGATCTCAGAGTGGGAGATTTCGTGCGAATCTACAACGACGACGAGCTCCCGGCCGACATTATTGTCCTGTCTACTTCCGATCCGGATGGAGCCTGTTATGTCGAGACGAAGAACTTGGATGGTGAGACGAATCTCAAAGTGCGACAAGCCCTGCGATGCGGCAAGTCATTAAAGCACGCACGAGACTGTGAGAGGGCGCAATTTTGGATCGAGAGCGAGCCTCCGCAGCCGAACCTGTACAAGTACAACGGTGCCATTAGATGGCACCAATCTTTCGACGACGAGTCGGAGCCCGAGCTCATGACTGAGCCCATCTCGATCGATAACATGCTTCTCCGAGGCTGCAACCTGAGGAACACGGAGTGGGCTCTGGGTGTGGTGGTATTCACAGGTCACGACACCAAGATCATGATTAACTCTGGTATCACGCCCAGCAAGCGCCCCAGGATCGCGAGGGAGATGAACTTCAACGTCATCTGCAACTTCGGCATCCTCTTCCTTTTGTGTCTGTTGTGCGCAATCATTAACGGTGCTGCTTGGGCCAAAACGGATGCCTCTCTGTACTTCTTCGACTTCGGATCCATCGGAGACAGCCCCGCCATGTCCGGCTTCATTACCTTCTTTGCCGCCATCATCGTATTCCAGAACTTGATTCCCATCGCTCTGTACATCACCCTCGAAATCGTCCGCCTACTTCAAGCCATCTTCATTTACAGCGACATCGAGATGTACTACGAGAAGTTGGATCAGCCGTGTATCCCCAAGTCTTGGAATATCTCCGACGACGTGGGCCAGATCGAGTACATTTTCTCTGACAAGACCGGCACACTAACACAGAACGTGATGGAGTTCAAGAAGGCTACTGTCAACGGACAGCCATACGGAGAGGCGTACACCGAGGCACAAGCTGGAATGCAAAAGCGACTGGGAGTGGACGTGGAGAAGGAAGCCGCCGAAGCCAGGGCCGAGATTGCTGACGCGAAAATACGGGCCATTGAGGGCCTACGGAACCTGCATGACAACCCGTATTTGCACGACGACGACCTGACATTCATTGCGCCCGACTACGTTTCGGACCTGGCGGGAGACTCGGGTTCGGAACAACAAGCCGCTAACGAGCACTTTATGCTCTGCCTCGCCTTGTGTCACACCGTCATTGCCGAAAAGGTGCCCGGCTCGCCTCCCAAGATGATCTTCAAAGCCCAGTCCCCTGACGAGGCCGCACTTGTTGCGACGGCTCGCGACATGGGCTTCACCGTGTTGGGCAGCTCCTCGGAAGGTATTAACTTGAATGTCATGGGTGTTGATCGTCATTATCCCATCCTCAACACCATCGAGTTCAACTCGAGCAGGAAGCGCATGAGTGCGATTGTCCGTATGCCAGACGACCGCATCCTGCTTATATGCAAGGGCGCGGATAGCATCATCTATTCCCGCCTGAAGCGTGGTGAGCAGCCAGAGCTCAGAAAGAGCACTGCCGAGCACCTCGAGATGTTCGCTCGTGAGGGTCTGAGGACACTTTGCATCGCGCAGCGAGAGCTCACCGACGACCAATATAACGCCTGGCGCAAGGAATATGATGCCGCCGCGGCCGCATTGGAGAATCGCGAGGAGAAGATGGAGGAGGTTGCCGACCGGATCGAACGCGATCTGACCCTTCTCGGAGGCACTGCCATCGAGGACAGATTGCAAGACGGCGTTCCCGACACTATCGAGCTGCTGGGTGACGCCGGCATCAAGCTCTGGGTGCTTACTGGCGACAAGGTCGAAACCGCCATCAACATCGGTTTCTCTTGCAACCTTTTGAACAACGACATGGAGCTCATCCACCTCAAGGTTGAAGAAGACGAAACCGGCGAGATTCCAGACCACGAGTTCTTGGGCCGACTTGAACAGGAGCTCGACAAGCACCTCGAGGCTTTCAACATGAAGGGCGATGACGAGGACCTGGCTCGGGCCAAGAAGAACCACGAGCCCCCCGCCCCGACCCACGGCCTCGTCATTGACGGTTTCACTCTAAAGTGGGTTCTCCACGATGCGCTGAAGCAGAAATTCTTGCTTCTGTGCAAACAGTGCAAATCGGTCCTCTGCTGTCGTGTGAGCCCCGCGCAGAAGGCCGCAGTCGTCGCGATGGTGAAGCATGGCTTGAATGTCATGACGCTCTCCATCGGTGATGGTGCCAACGACGTTGCCATGATTCAAGAGGCAGATGTTGGCGTTGGCATTGCAGGTGAAGAGGGTCGGCAAGCCGTCATGTCGTCGGACTACGCGATCGCTCAGTTCCGATATCTTCAGCGGCTGGTTCTCGTTCACGGCCGGTGGTCGTACCGCCGTCTCGGAGAGACCGTCGCCAACTTCTTCTACAAGAACGTGGTGTGGGTGTTCAGTATCTTCTGGTACCAGATATACTGCGACTTCGATATCACGTATATCTGCGAGTACACGTACATCCTGCTCTTCAACCTGTTGTTTACCTCGGTTCCGGTCGTCATCATGGGTGTGTTGGATCAGGACGTTTCAGACAAGGTCTCCCTGGCAGTACCGCAGCTGTACCGCCGGGGCATTGAGCGGCTTGAGTGGACGCAGACAAAGTTCTGGTGAGTTGGTCGCCGCACTGCTTGCCTACGAGACGCTGCTAACCAGTATATAGGCTTTACATGCTCGACGGTGTCTACCAGTCCGTCATGGTGTTCTGGATTCCGTACCTCACCGTAGTGAGCACGCCTTTCGTTACCAAGAACGGTCTCAACATCGAGGACAGGACTCGTCTGGGCGCCTACATTGCACACCCGGCCGTCATTACGATCAACGCCTACACCATCATGAACACGTACCGCTGGGATTGGGTCATGATCTTGATTGTTGTCCTGAGCGACGTCATGATCTTCATCGTGACGGGTATCTACACATCGACCGAATCGTCGGTGTTCTTCTACCAGGCCGCCCCGCAAGTCTATGCCCAGGCGTCTTTCTGGGCCGTCTTCTTTATCGTGCCCGTCATTTGCCTGTTTCCCCGATTCGCAATCAAGGCGATCCAGAAAGTCTACTTCCCTTACGACGTGGACATCATCCGTGAGCAGGAGCGCCAGGGCAAGTTCTCTCGCCTTACCCAGGGCGATGACGCGACGGTTACTGGGGAAACGACAGCAAGCAAGACGCCTTCAAACTCGTCAGTCAGCTCGCGCAAGGGTAAGCACATACACTACGCCAGTGTGGATGAAGACAGAAGGCCAATCTACCCACCTTCAGTTGCGACACACACGACGCACAACCCGCGCAGCCAGAACGGCAGTGATGGCACCAACTACACGGGCCACCGCCAGTCCATGGACATGGTGCAGACGCAATCCCTCGACATGACCCCGCCGATGCGCCCTTCATTCGACCGACCGCGTCCCTCGTACGATCGAGCACGACCGTCCTACGACCGAATCAGAGCTTCGATGGATCGGACCCGAGCCAGTTTCGAGGCCAGCAGCGACTTCACCTCTGCTGCTCGTCTCTCCCGGATAGAGTCCAGCCAATCCTACAGCGACCGATTCCACCCACGACGGTTGCGAGGACTCTCCTTGACCAAGAGCAATCACATTTAGGCATCCCGACCCACGAATCCGATTCGACTCGATCAACCAAACAAAGTCTCCTTGTATTATACCACACGCTCATCCCTGTCGACGGGGTGTTGTTTCTTTGCTGTTTTGTTGATATCCCCCGATGCATCACGATCTGCATGAGCGATCTACGACATTCCCACCCACGCATACCTGCGCACCGGATGCTTTGTCACCCACCCACCCTACAGCCTTGAGGTCCTTTTTTTTCATTAGTCCTGCGATTTTCTCGTTGTCTTTTTTTCACATCGTATAGGGGTTCCTATTGCGACGGCGTTCAAAGGAGGGCAACCGGGGGGAAGACTCGGACGGCATTTTGTGCGAGTTTTGTGTGCATTCTAGATTTGAGAGGGGGCGCCAGGAACCAGTCCATTCGCGGGTGCTGGAATATCTCCTTTGGCTGGGCCCCAGGGCGTTTGTCAGGGCGGTTCAAAGAAAGTGACGGCGTAGAGCTCTTTGAGCCCTGGACGCCTTTTGTACATATGCAGTCGAACAGGAAGGAGTGGAAATGAAGTGAAAAAAACATAATAGGGGTCGTTTGGAGATGAGCAGAGGAGACAGAAGCCAAACTGCTATTTGAACTGTTAAAACACAACATGAAATTTGCTGTTTCTTGAGTGGTGTGATGTGGTGCTCCTGCTATCCATACCTACTCAGTTAACCTGTATCCATGTTCTTCTCCATGTGGTTTACCTAAGCCCCTCAAAACACATATACTGAATGCATATGCACTCTAATAGGCAGGCGCAGAAGCACCATCATCGATGTGGTAATTACCCCTGCAGGAACACTCCAAGGTTCCTACCCACAGCAGCGGGGGCCACAGGCACAGAGCTAGACCGGGGCAAGCTCCCCCGGAGCTCTGCTGATTTTTGGTCAGGAACATCCGATGCATCTCTCCAGCAAATAAGGGTCTCTCTGCATGGCAGCATCAACTTTGCTTGTATGAGGCATCCTCCCGATTGCCAACATCACCACGCCTGCTGCCTCGACAAAGTGTTTTTGGTTGCCAATTCGGCCAAGACTGGTGCAAGATGGACACCCAACTCTGGGACGAAGTAGCTGAGAAGCTCAGTGTCTACCTTGAATCTATCCCGTACGCTACATACGCCGACGATGGCGACACACCTCTGTTCAGCTTGGGAACTGCCTACTAACCGAGTCTTCCTCGCGCAGGCCCGGTGCCCCCCAATATCTGTTCGCTGCAGTTGCAATCGCTTTAAGCATCTGGCTCCTGCGACTGGCTCGAGCGTGGAACGAGGATAAGCCCATCATCTACACCGTGCCGGCTCCAAAAGTCCCAGCGGAACACTCCATCGTCGAGGAAACCAATATCAAGGTAGGACGAGATGCTTATTGCGCCTGCCGCGACGCGACGTTCGCTGAAACTCTATTCTCCAGGTCTCCTTCACCACCGCGATCCAGTGCTACGCCCCGGCCACAGGCCAGTTCCTCGGGTTCATCAACCCCTCTACGCCAGCCTCCATCGATCGCGCAGTCGACGCTGCTCACGCGGCCCAGGCGAAATGGAAGAACACCACGTTTCGCGAGCGTCGCCGCGTCTTGCGTACCATGCTCCGTCACGTTCTCGACAACCAGGAGGCGATTTGTCGCGCAGCTTGCCTTGACTCAGGGAAGACCATGGTCGACGCCCAGCTGGGCGAGATCCTCGTCACCGTTGAGAAGCTCACGTGGACCTTGAATCACGGCGAAAAGGCCCTCCGTCCGAGCCCACGGCCCACAAACCTCCTGATGGCATACAAGAAAAACGAGGTGCGCTACGAGCCGCTCGGCGTTGTCGGCGCGCTCGTCAGCTGGAACTATCCCTTCCACAACCTCATCGGCCCCATTATCTCCAGCATCTTCGCCGGCAACGGTGTGCTTGTCAAGGTCTCTGAGCAAACAGCTTGGAGCTCCCAGTATTTCACAAGCATAGCAAGGGGCGCGCTCATCGCCCACGGCCATGATCCCTCTCTGATTCAAACGGTTGTGTGTTGGCCTCAGACGGCGAACCACATCACCTCGCACCCAAAGATCTCGCACCTGACCTTCATTGGCTCGCGCCCCGTGTGTCTTAAGGTCGCCGAATCTGCTGCCAAGTCGCTCACGCCCCTGATTGCTGAGTTGGGCGGGAAAGATGCCTCCATCATTCTTGATTCCGCCGCCAAGGATCTGAAGCGCATCGTCGAGATCCTCATGCGTGGGACGTACCAGGCCTCTGGACAGAACTGTATCGGCATCGAGCGTATCGTCGCTACTCCCAAGCTCTACGAACAGCTCGTAGACACCCTTGTTCCCCGAGTCCAGGCCCTGCGTCTCGGCCCCACCGCAGACGTCGGGGCTATGATCTCAGATGCTTCCTTTGCGCGCCTCGAATCTCTCGTCGAGAAAGCCGTCAAGCAGGGTGCCCGCCTCCTTGCTGGCGGCAAGCGGTACGTTCACCCTGAACATCCCCAGGGCCACTACTTCACTCCTACTCTCCTCGTCGATGTCACTCCTGATATGGAGATCGCCAACGAGGAATGTTTCGGTCCCGTGATGACAATCATGCGCGCCCCCGGCCCCGACGCGGAGTCCGTTCTGTCCGTCGCCAACGCCCCGGACTTCGGACTCGGCGCTTCCATTTTTGGAAAGGACAACGACCCCGTCCTCCGAGCCGTCGTCGACGGTCTCAAGACCGGCATGGTGGCCATCAACGACTTCGGCGCAACGTATGCCGTGCAGCTGCCTTTCGGCGGCGTCGGCGGATCTGGTTACGGACGGTTCGCGGGCGAGGAAGGTCTCAGGGGCCTCTGCAACGTCAAGAGTATCTGCGCCGACCGCTTCGGCTGGCTGGGCATTCGCACCGCCATCCCGCCCCCCGTCAAGTATCCCGTGCCCGATCAGGAGAAGAGCTGGAGGTTCACGAGGGGCGTGGTCGGCGTCGGATACGCGCTGGGCCTCGGCGGCAAGCTCAAGGGTCTGCTTGACATCATGAAGAACGCTTGAGCCCGTTGGGCGGCAAGCTGTGGTATATGTATTTGTTTTCTTGGAAGACTTCCTCGCGAGACGGGGATCGCATGAGCATGGCACATATAGATTAATTAGAGATGTGGTACTGACAGTAGCCATAGAGATACCACGTAATCAAAAGCTTCTTCGTCTTTATTGACGCTAATCCCTTTGGCATCAGAATGTGACGTGCCTCAAGAGCAATATTCTAGTAGTAGAGATAAACGGATCCAAGCCGCCCACGATTCGTACGCCTCTGGCCTTTTCTTTCCGCACAGAAGACACTTCACTTCCTATCTACCAGATTACCTATGACAGCATGCACAGGCGAGTCTGGCGCGTAGAGACTACAGCTACATTTCAAATCACATCACGAAATCGTCATGTTGGATGAATAGTGTAGGTGGAGGATTATGATTGAGTACCTGCGATCCCTATTCCATTCTGGCCATCTAAGTCTACCAAAGCATTCCGAATAGACCGCGGCAATGTATCTTAGGTGTCCCCCAATATCGTTCCAAACTCACAAACCAAACCTGGGCGCTCTCGCGAACGGAATGTCAATGGCATCCAATTACCAAGCAGCATCAGCGCCAGCGTTGCCGCCGCTGTTCCAAGTGTTGGTCTGCTCGGGCTCCTTCTTAGCAGCGTCAGGAGCAGCAGCACCACCCCAAGCGCCAGCGTCACCAGAACCCCAAGCGGTAGTGTCACCACCAGCATCACCGCCAGCGTCACCACCATCGGCGTTCTCTCCAGAGTCTCCATTGTCCCAGCCACCGCCGCCGCCGCCGACAAGATGACCGATGCCCGCTTCCTCAGGGTCGAAGTCCGACTCGGTCTCGAACTTCAGGTTCTCCAAACCCTTTCCAGTAGGCTTGTACGGCTCAAGGAACTCGGGGACCTCCTGCTTGGTCTCGAGAAGCGTGCGCACCAGAACACTCGCAATAGGCTCGTCGCGCTCAGTGTAGAACGAGGTAGCAATGCCACGCTGACCCATGCGACCAGTGCGACCTAGTAACAAAGTTAGCATCACGTTAACGACGTCAATGGATGGACTGAAGAACGTACCAATGCGGTGAGTGTACTCCTCAATGCCACCATGGTCCATGCTGGGGAGATCATAGTTGATAACGTGCTTGACATTCTTCACGTCAATACCACGAGCGCTAATGCCGGTGGCGATGAGAATAGGGGCCTTTCCAGCACGGAAAGCGCGCATGGAAGCCTCACGCTCCAGCTGGGTGCGATCACTATGCATCGAGGTGCACGGAAAGCCCATGTTGAACAAGAAGTCATCAATCTCATCGGCAGTACGCTTGCTGTTGACGAAGACAATCGTGCGGCAAGCCGGGATAGAGTTGATCTGCACCTTGAGAGCTGACTTCTTGTCGAAGGGAGCAACCTCAAGGACACGCTGAAGAATGTTGGCATGGGTGCTGCCGATGCGACCAACGTTGAGACGGACGTTCGAGGTCGCGAGGTGCTCCTGAGCAAGGTCTCGAAGAGGCTTAGGGAACGTGGCGGAAAAGAGCATGTACTTGATGTTGCCCTCTTGCTGCTCTATTTTCCGTGTCAGAATAAACATTTGTGCTCGAGGGTAGGGGGAATACTGACCGCCACCAGTCATGATAACATCAAACTCCTCACGCCAATCGTCGGTAAGCATCTCGTCGGCCTCATCAAAGACCATGTAGTGCAGACGGCGAAGCGAAAGAATGTCGGGGCGCTGAATGAAGTCGCACAGACGACCGGGAGAGGCGATGAGAACATCGCAGCCCTTTCCAAGCTGCTGGATCTGATCACGGATAGGGCCACCGCCGTAGGCGACGCAAGGACGGAGCATAGTGCGGTAGCAGAACTTGCGAGCCTCGTTGAAGATCTGAATCGCCAACTCGCGAGTGGGGCAGACAACCACAACCAGAGGCTCAGCTCGAACCGCCTGCTCGCCCAGTTGAATCTGGACAGGGTTGGGACGGTAAGCCGCCAGCTTCTTGGCCTTGCCCATCAGCTTGTTCAGGATCGGAATGAGATAAGCGGCGGTCTTGCCAGATCCTGAGAAGACAGTCAGTATCCGAAAAGGTTCCGGCCTTGCGGCTTACATACCCGTCTGCGCAATGGCGACAACATCCAAGCCCTTGTGGATGGCAGGGATGGTGTACTTCTGGATGGGAGTGGGCGCATCGTATCCAGCAAGCTCGATGTTCTCCAGCATGACGGGGTGCAGGCCGCCGTCCTTGTAGGAGTGGATGGGCTGGATACGAACCTCGCCGACCTGGTCGACCTTGACCTCGCTAATTCTGGGAAATGTCAGAAACGCCGTTGGATTTTTCCAGGAGGGAATCTTACGCGGTGAAGTCAAGACCAGTGTGCTCATGACGGGTGTCCGGGTCGCCGAACAGCATGAGCTCAAGCTCGGGATGCTTGGGGCCGACTTCGCCGTACTCCTCATCCCACTCATAGATGGCGTTGTTTCCCTCCCAGTTGGTGGTCTGGATGGGACCCTGCTGCGCAAGCTCGTCATAGTTGTATGACATCGGCTTGGTCCACTCCTTGCCTTCGCCATCGATGGCGACGGCAGGAGCCTGCTGGCCGGAAGGGTCTCCGGGGAGGGCCGACTGCATGTCGGCGGTCTCAAAGGTGGACATGTAGAGAGGTAATCCCTGGGGCAAGGTGAGCAGGAGAACTGGAACAGAATCTGCGCTCTGGGTAATCTTACCTTGGATGACACGAACGAGCAAGGGCAGACTGGGGTAGGCACGATCAAGATCGAACCTGATTGTGGCAAGACTAGGCTGCTCAGAAGGAGGTCCTGTGGCAGAAGATGGTTAGTCCAGCTAACAGAAAGATGAAAAGATAGACAAGTCGGCAGTGACAATGCCCAATGCTGCGCTTTCTGATTCTGGGGAGATACTGTGGGTGAAAATTCTGACTGAAAAACTCGGGTGTTTGACTCTCAGGACGACCTCGAGACGAGAACAGGATGAAGTCTTCACCGAAAATTTCGATGAAAGCAAGTCCCGTGTGGTTTGAAGGATGTTGTGTCCAGTCAGGAGCAACCTGGAGATGGAAAACCGGATGGCAAACAAGAAGAGAAAGAGAGGGAAGGATGAAGAGACGAAGCCAGAAGCTAGAGGTTGAAATCAGGGAAGGATTGGGAGGTGAAGTGACGCGGTCCGCGAACGGGAGACTGCCAGATTTCCAGATGCGCGTCCACTGGGAAACAAAAAAAATCCGCAGTCTGTAGCAACGCGCGATGTGATGGAGATGATGATGAGAAGGAATGACTTACATACTGTGGCAGGCTTGAAGTCGAGGTCGACGATGGATCTCGGCGTCAAGATCTCTTCTCGACAGGTTGTGTTGCTTGGAGGGAAGAGGCGCAAGAGGGAAGGTCGAGTTCTGGGGAAGGGGGAAGTTCAAAGCAGGTGGGATGGGAGGAAGGGGACGTGTGGTTCAAGGGCTTGTTGCTCAGCGAGACCGAGGACGGCAGAAGAAAGAACCCTAGAGAAAAGAAGGCAGCCGTTGGAAGGGAAGGAGGGAGAGGAAGGATGTGGAGAGGAAGGACGTGGAGAGGAGGAAGGCAGAACCCTTCCTGGCTGCCTTGAGCTGAGACCAGTCCTGGTGGAGTGAGGCTACCGGCTGTGTTCTGCACCTGATATGCTAGCTTCAATGTCACGATGTATTGGTACCTGCCCTGAGCCAGACCGAGTAGGTGCGTTTGCAAGACTTCAAGACACCCAGGGTTGCCCACCCCAGAAGCCCTCAGGGGCCACCTCTGGAATTGCAAACCCCCAATGTTTGCAAACAAAGCCTTGCTTAGACCTGTGGTTCGGGAAACGAGCCGAGGTTGCATAAGGCTGCATCAAAGTCAACAAAGTTCATATGGAGTCCAGCAGATGTGCCGATAAAGAGTCTCATCAACGTGAGAAGGGTATCATTCATGCGCCTATCCACTTGCTTGTATATACTGCAGCATCTTTTGATGCAGAGCGTGCTGTACGCCTTTCTGCCATCTCCTCTGGGGCCAATGTTGATTATGTTCGGTCCGAGTTGCCAAAGCCTACATGACCGTTTGCCATAGAATTTCTAACCCCACCCACGCCTTGCCTGGAGGTTGTGCCTACGTCTTCAGGCGTCTCATCTTGATTGAGATGCTACGAAGAGACAGAACCTCGTGCCTGCGTCTCGCCCTGATCGAATCTCGGCGCGATCAATATTGCAGGCGGCCGCGGCATTTCGTGCTACGGCTTACAGGCGTTGTCTTGGGGTTGTTGGCCATGGCTTGCGCGCAACATTTCTCCAGGCAAAACTTGGCCAATCTGTTAACAGCAAAGCGCTACCTTGGCGGGCCTCACCACAAGTCCAGCAGGTCTTGGGGGTCGACGGCAGAGGTCGGCTCGTAGCCGCCGATGCCCTCTTTCAAAGCTTGGTCCAAGGCGACGGCAGCGCGTCCAGTAGTACCTCCCTCCTTCTTGGCCTGCTCCACGCCGCGGTTGAAGGACTCCAAAAACCTCTTGTGGAAGACCCGTTGCCGGGACTCGCGGTCGTTGTACATCTCAGCTTCTTCGTCACGGCGCGTCCCGAAGAGATTGAGGTACGCAAACGCGTTTGGCTGCCGCGGGATACGGTACATGTTGTCTGAAAAAGCGTTAGGGTTGCTGGGCGCGGCGACCTCGGGCTTGAGCCCCGCCTTCAAGAACCTCGCCAGGACGCCAATCTGCCTCGCGTGCGACTGCGAGTCCTTGGTCCGCAGCCCCGTCTTGGGCGCGCTCGTCCATCCCGAACTCGACTTGACGGACCATCCCATGAGCGCGCAGAAGCTGTTGAGAGTCTTGACCCAGCCTCCGGGACAGCTGACGGTCTCGTCCTCAGCGACGTCGAGGAGCCACTCGAGCACGGACAGGGAGTCGTTGCTGATGTCGGTCGAGAGGTGGGTCATGCCGGCGCGGATATACATGATGCACCTCTCGGCGTGGGGGCGAACCTCAGCCTCGGGCAGGGCGCGGAAGAGCTTGAGAAGCTGGCTGCGAACGGGTCCCGAGGCGTCGGAGATTAGCGGCAGGAGCTTGCTGAGGACGGTCGCGGTGCCGACGGGGTTGTTGTCGGAGGTGATTTGACTTGTCAAGTGCGCCAGAGACTCCTTGCGCTGCTTGTCTGACCTTGAAGTTGAGGCGAGGGAGAGCTGGTGCTTGAACTGGGTTGGGACATCAGGGGCTTCTGTCGAGAGGGACTGCTGGCCCATAACAATGGACTTGGCTTTGAAGCTGGTGTCTGTGAAGTTGGCCGGCTTGGCCTTGGCCTTTCCGACCTTGAGCTTCGGTTTCTGCGCAATCGTGTCAGCGACAAAGACCCCTTCGCGAGAGGTTGGTCTGATGCGGTTCATCCACACCTCATTGGAGTTCTCTCATACCGCGAAGTCCTTGGCCTTTTGGTTCTTCTTCCTCGTGCTGGAACCCATCTTGGATATTCGTCTGGTGGTGGCTCTTTCTAAATGACAACGATACGAAGTTGAAAACTAAAGACAGTATAAATATCGACCTCCGTACGGTTCAGAAAAGAGACGAAGTTCTTCGACTGGAGTAGTTACTATAAGATTTTCATATGAGATGGGCGGCATGTCACCGTGTGGACCCCTGCCAGAACAGGAACCAGAAAATTTTAGCGGTCAGCCGCGGCAGAATTCGCTCCCTGACCCCACCACAGTTGATGGGAAGGTACGCTGTTACCCAGTGAATCCTAGCAACACAGCACCCAAGCTCGAAGTGACCGGCCAGCCTTATACGGACCACAGAACCGAGCTCTACGGAAGCGAACTCCACGCACGAACGAGTCACATCACGACAAACTCCCTTTTACTCGACGCCCGACCTCAACCCAGTGGCTCGACGATACGACCCGTCTTCCGTTCCCTGTCGCAAAGCCGTTCAAAACAATGGCCGACATAGCATCCGTGAGCGACCTCGAGACCCCTCTGGCGGTGTCGTCATAGCTGACAAGAGCGCGCGCACAAAAGACCAACGGATCCGACGCGCTCGATGAGACACTAAGCCGACTCTCCAAGAAGCCCGGCGTCAAGGCCGTCGTCATCCTCGACCGGGCCACGGGCGCGATCCTCCGCACGACGGGCCAGCTGTCCTTCAACGCGACGGCGCTGCCGAGCTCCGGCTCCTTCTCGGGCGAGGGCGCCGCCGCGCAGCAGCAGCAACAGCAGCAGCAGAACGGCGAGAGTGACGGCGAGCAGCCGCAGGGCCTCGAGGACTTTGCGGCGAAGGTGTGGAACTGGGTCAACGCTTCAGGCACGCTCGTGCTGGACCTGGACGTCGAGGTGAGGATATGTGACGGCAGGAAGCGTAGGGGATAGACTGGCTGACGCAAAAACAGGATGAGCTTAAGCTGCTGAGACTACGGACGAAGAAGCAGGAGCTGGTCATCGTGCCGGACCCCAAGTACCTCCTCATCGTGGTCCACGACACACCGCCGGCTTGAAGAACGATTTCCAAGTCATCTCTATGATATAGACGATGTTTCACGAAGCCCCTTGCCCTTGACCATGTCTAGAGAGGCGTGCTTTCTGCATATACATACATCACGGATAGACCGTCAGGGCCAGGGCAGGCGACTCCATTGGCGGGACTTGGAAATGAAAACATCTCCAAGGCAACTAACTAACCACCTGGCATAAGGTTGGGAGACTAAGAAAGGAAGGCCTGCACATACGCAACCATTCACACACACCTACACACGTACATTCAAGATTGATGCGGGCAGACTAAACGACATGACGGTCGAGGCGGCGCGAGGAACGAATGATACCCTGAGATTACCTATCTACTACCTTGGCATTAGGCCCGGAATAAAGCCGGGGGCGGACGCCGGCTGCTTCGCTCCGCGTATGACGATGTCCGGCCCGCTCGCTCGGCTAAGCTAGCTCGGCCTAGTGTTGTCTGGGGGAGCATGAATATAAGATGAAATGAAGCTTTTTTAAAACGAAGTCCAAGTCTAGACCGCGACGCACATTGAATGAACGAAGATAGAGAGGGCCGCCCATCCGAACACCCCCGAGACGCTCCTTTGTTTTCGAGGCGATCAAGGCCACTGTTAAACCGGTCCCCAGGTCGTTCGACTCCCCGGAGCGGCCGGGGCGAAACCTTACGAGCGAAGCAGACGATGATCGCCCGCAGCGTTTGATATCTTGAAAGTTGCGCCCCCGGAGACGTGGCGCGACAAGGTCAACGGGAAGTGGGCTAGGTAGGTTGCTAGCGGCTACCTACCGAAGGACCACCAGCCAGCCACACACACACACACACACCTCCCAGACACACATAGGTAAATCCACCCCGGTCTGGGGGTTAAATTAAAGGCATGTCCCCTTGAAGCCGTCAACGTGCTGCGCAAGGCGGCCGGCAGGTTCCCTGAAATCTAGTTTCGAGTCTTTGGCCAGTCGGCAGTCGAAGTTTTTGCAATCTCGAGGTGGGGACCTCTCCCATCTCTGTCGCTTTGCGACGTTGGGGACATGTTCATCGACTTGTTGGCGTTTGGGATGGTGGATGTTGCCCAGCTTACGTTTCAGCGAGTTCAAGGCGAACGCCCTCCACACCCGCGGCTCCGAGGGATTTCTCCAGCCGCATACACGCCTCCTCGTGTCGAGTTGCCGTACCGCGAAATTAGAATATCTGTGCTAAAAAGTTTCTTTTTTTCCAGAATGCCCCTCCGTCGTTGGGCACACATGGGAAGTTGGAACTAGCGTGCGTAGTGTATCCGTATTATGATAGGTAAAGGAGTATACTACTGCACTGGAGAAGGGTGGTAGTCATTTCTGCTCACGGTGCAACCTTCCGAGTCGAACAGACCCAATGTCGGTGGACTCTACCATTTATTTTTTCGTTTTATTGAACTCTGTTTTTACTGCACGTGTTCGTCGACGTTACAACGGGATGTTATCCCCCCTTCCCGCCAAGGGTCCACGACTCCGCCGCCGCTGGAGTCAAACTGTTCTTGAGATGATGCCCTCGCAAAGTCCTCATGAGACGAGATGTTCATTCACACAAGCTTGGGCCTTAGTTTGTGCAAAACTTCCCCCCTTCTTACACTGCCTCTCCGCGCCCCCTTAGCCCCCAATGTCTTGAGACGGCAACGTTCGAGAAGGACGGAGAGAAGCCACCGAAGGCCCTCACGTCGTCGTCTCATGTCAGGGTAGGACGGGGCCCACGATTGCCCCATGCATCGACTTTTTCTGCGGGTACCTCTAGCTTCTGGAGCTCATGGGCAAGGTTCTGGGGTTCCTCCCTCCCCCCCCCCCCCGTTCCACCACGACCCCCTGGTCGAGGATGCTGGCATCTTGTTAGCTCGTGAGGGAGGAGCCCGGTTGAGGAAAAGAAAAAGAAGAGAAGAGCAGGCTGCGGCTGCGGCTGCTTGCGAGTTGTCGACGTTTCAAGTTCTCTCGAAATAGTTCCAGATATAGGATTAGGGGATCTTCAGATGCCTGGTCTCGGTTTGGCGGGACGGGGATGGAAGGGGGGTGTGGAAGAACCCTACACCTTGTCTTGAGAAACGGGGTTTCGTGTCCACCACCGACGACGTCGAGATGGACATCACGTCACGAGGGAGGACTGGCCTACAGCGACGACAGTAGTGGAGGGCGATAGAAATAATAGTCTTAGGGGGTTGGCAATATCACGGCACGGTACTCCTCACAGCATGTTCAAAACGCATCGCCGTGATAAGTATATTGATGGTAGGCACAACACCGATTGATGAAATGAATTGTCGCTAGAAGATGTCGACCTGAGCGTAATGAATGTTGACGCTAGTGGGTATCAAAACAGAATGCAATGCCGGCCGAGAGCTGCGATATATACATAGATGTTTTGGACGATAAAAAAGGCGGCAACACAGACTATTCAACTACGTACGAGTTGGATTGATGATGCGTCTGTTGTGAAGCTTCTTGTAAGTATGGAAGGCAACTAGAGTTGATGGCTACGTAGCGGATTGAAAGAGCGAGACATCACAGTTGCCAACCCAGGCTGCTAAATGCGATACTCACCACTATTCGGGTGCTTCCCGAAAGCCATGCAAGCTTTGATCTTGTCTGCGCGTGTTGTCAACTCATTCCAGTTGCAGAGGTTCCAGCAACTAAACCAAACAAATTGGCTGAGAGGCTTGACTAACACCCACCGAAGGCGGGCTACGGTACGGGTGGAGACAGTGATTGCAATCACATGGCTCAGTGTCGAAATGGGTTCCGTAACCCACCGGATCAAGAGATCTATCTATCCGCACCCAAGATTCACACAACCATCACCACCCCGGCCGAAAATTTCAAAAGATATCGCGGTGTTCGCCGGTTTCGCGTTCTGTAATCGGCCTGCTGCAGACTGCAGGACTGCCCCATCTCGCACGGGCGTTGGTCTTCAGCCCCCGTCCCCATCACAGATTTCCAGTCCCCATGTCTTCTCGAATCTCGACGCTTTTTTCTTTTCTTCTTCCGTGGACAGAAACCCACAGTCGTAGGGTATCCGAAAACGATATGAAGTTGCGGCCGTGGCGAAGCCAGATGGATCCCCCCATACGCCAGCCCCTGCGTGATGTTTTTGTCTTTGCTGTCTACCTGTCAAAGGCTTTCCCGTGTCTCTCGTGTCTCGAAAGACGACGGGTGGGAAATGCTGTCATGCAGTCTGACATAATTTAAACTAGCTTTGAGGAAGGGGTGGTAGCATTCGCCTTACGCTATGGATTTAATCTCAGGGCTGCTGTTGGCAGCCGCAAATGAGAAATGAGCGATGGATAATAAGCCTGCAAATCAGGACGGGAGACAAGGCAGCCAGAGCCATGGAACAACAACCCGCCGGCCTTCCTGGCGCCGCTTCCGCGCGCGCTGCCACAAATTGACTTTTAAACTTCATCATTACATGGTAAGGCGGCAGCGTGGAACAGGGAATATGGTTTTCCTTATCCTTTCAGTCCCCTTCTTCTTCTCTGCGGAGTACACAGAACGCTTATTCCCAAATCACGTAGGACTGCAGATAGAATATGAAATCAGCGGAGGAAATCAAATAAACATCGCCGACGGAAGAGACTCTAGTGAAGGATAAGAACCCATGTCATGCCATCATCCATGCCTGGGAAGATGCGGAACGCCAGCGCCACCCCACCCCCTCCTCCAGTCCACAACAGGGATGAGTGGATGGACGGGCATGACGAACAGCTCCTGGGCCTTTTTTTTTCTGGCCCTTCGTTTTGGAATTTTTCTACTATCCTTCTTCGCTGTTGTCATCATCTCCCGTATTTTGTTTTTTTCTCTTGTCGAACACCCCTTCACCGGGGGGAAGAGGTTGAGCCTTACCCGTTTGAATGCCTTACAAGTTACAATCTTGGATCTGAGACTGCCGGGCTCCGTCTTCCCAACACCCCTGTCTCTCACCCCCCCCGGTCTTCATCGTCCCGTTCGCTGCTGATGCTTCTCCTCCTTCCCCCCCCCAGCTGCGGGATGCTATATTCAGATACGTGAATAATAATTCAAGGACCTCTCGGTCGCTTCGCTGGGCGTTCTTCTCCAGACGCAACAAGAACGACCGTACCATGCCCCGTCGAACCCTGTGCCTTGCAAACGCATGCGCGCGCGCGCAGCAGCAGCAGCACGCCTTGCCAGGGCCAGGACCTGGACGAGGGGTGCACCAACGAAGTGGACATGCTCTCTGCGTGTCCTGTGGTGCTGTGCCTGTCTTATCCTGTGCCCGTTGTCGTCGTCCGTCCAGTCAGAGGAGGAGCTGCGACGGCCCAGTCGCCGGCCGGCTGGTGGACAGGTCCAGTCCAGCCCGAGAGAAACCATAGCAGCCCAAAACGACGTGTGAGGCAAGAGTGGACGTGGACGATAACAGGAACATGTCCCCTGCCTTGGCAGCCATCCCGCCATGTATGTATGTATGTGTGCGTGCGTGTGTGTCTTGTCTGTCTCTCCGTCTCTCTCTCACCCTCTCACTCTCTCCCGTCTCTTTCTCTTTTGATTTCCGCAATTTCTTGTTTTAACCTCCTGCCGCCTTGCTCTTCTTCCGTCCCCTTCCTCTCTTTTCTGCTCTGCACAGTCAGTCGCACTCCTCCTTCTTACCCTCCATCTTCGTCCATCTCGATTTCCCCTTCCCGTTTCCCCCACCACCCACCACCACCTATCGTTGCTCGTCCACTGCGCCCTTCTGCAGCAGTACTTGGCCCTCCGTTGCGACTCCAGGGTCGCTTTGCAGAAAAGTTGGAGTCGTCCTGCCTTGCCCGTCGGGGATAAGACGTCAGCCCCTCCTTTTAACGCCACTTTCGGATCAGCCACTCTCGAGGCCGCACACGCAAGAAGGGTGATAGAAGCTTGGAAGGCGACGAGAAAAACAGGGCTTAACGGTGTAACAGGTTAGAGACAGGGGGAAGCAAGGAAAAAGAAGAAGAGGAGGAGAGGGGCATTTTTTGGGCCAAAGACGAGGACGAAGAAAAGCAAGACGAATGAGACGAACACGGCGGCAACAACCTTCATCCCACACAACCAGAGACGACGACTCAGAAGCCAAGCCCGATAGAGAGAGAGATGCCGTCACTATCGCTCCTCCGACGGGGGTCTAAACAACACGACCAACAACCGTTACCCGAACAGCAGCAACAACAACGCAGTCCTCGCAGCCCACGGAAAGATGACGGAAGCAGACAGGCGGGTGCGGGCATCGGCATCGGCATCGGCGCAGGCGTAGGCGCAGGAACAGTTGGAACGGGCGAACGGGAGCGCAAGCCATCCAAACGGGATTTCTTTGGTGGGCTGCTGGGTCGCAGCAAAGGCCGAAGCGCAACGGCCGCGTCAACGGCGACGGCGACGGGCAAGTCAGGACATGGCGCCGGTGCGGAGTCGCCTACGAAACTTCCTGTAAGTAACCTTCCTTGCCTCACCTTGTGTCGTTTCCCCCGTCCGTTGGACCCCTTCTTTTCGTTCCGTTTTCTGGAGCGCACTCCGTCCTGCGTCTTCAGATCCGTCGTTCTATTTTCCACTTTCGAGTGGCCCTCGGTGGCGGTTCTCTCGGCCACTCCCAGGCAAGGTCCCTGGAGTGCGGTGCGGGTTCTGTCGTGCTGGGCCACGAGAGCTCGCGTTCCCCGATGCTCCGATGCCCACTCCCCGGGTGAGGGCTGGAGATGAGGAAGTCCTCAGAATAGAAACTGGTGTGATGCGATGATGCACTGGAGCTGGGAAGATGCACGCATATGCACTGCACCAGTGGCAGAGTTGCCAGACATCAGTAGGTGCCTTCCAGGTGCTCTGTACAGTGTACAGTACCTACGCGCCTTGGGTGGTGGTGGTGGTGGTAGCTGCACATGGGTCGGTACCTCGGTAGTACCACCCACACCTCAGCTCACCCCGCTCCACCTGAGCACCTCCTTCCAAGCCCACGGCAGCGGCTGGCCCAGCGGACTGCTTGAGGCGCCCAGCGCTGCGTGCCCCTGGTCTTTTCCTCCCCGGGGCTGGGGCTGCCCACGGACAGGAAGAACACTGGAGGACCTGCCCGTGGACCTCGACCTGGACCGCGACTTCCTGCCGGACCCCGTCACTGGAGCTCGGCCAATTCCACCGTGGCACCGTCCACTGGACGTCCCCTCTCCACCATGTCGCCATGTCACTCCCCCGCCATCATCTCATTCAGTTCGCCAAATGGGAGCTGCATCAGGCCACTTTGGCCCTGCTTTTTCCTCTCTCGCCTACACATCAATATGCAAGCTCGTACCGTACCGCCTGCACAGATTGTGGTACACTAATCGTGCGTGCTATGCTGTGACGTCCTCCCGAGATGCCCGTCTACACTATTACTCCAGTTCCAGTTCCCGGTCCGAGATGCTCATGCTCTGACGATCTCTACCCGCTGCTCCCTTGCATATTCCCTTCCACCGCGTGACCGTCATCAACCAGGGGACCAGAGTCCCAATTGCCCACCTACCTCAACCCCTTTCCCTTTTGCCTTGCTTCCTTGCTCTGATTACCTAGCAGACTTCTTTTCTTGCTTCTCCTTCTCTTCTGCCCCTTTCCTGCTGTTGCTTCTCCTTTCTCCTCTGCTTTTGGCTGGGACAGACATCTTCAAGCCATTGAGAACAAAGACGACGCCCTCCACGTTTGAAACCACGCAAAGAACGCAGGCAGTCCTGCCAACCACACCAAAACCATCTTTCCCCCTCACATTCCTCCAATTGGATCATTCTCGCTTCAGCCGTTACAAAATTAAAAAAGCCGTTGTGTCTCACCAGCAAACCCCAGGTTTCCCCTCCGCAGAGCAGTGCCGAGTCCCGTTCCTCTCGGTCGCCGCCCCCTCTTAACCCCAACAAGCCGCTCCCTTCCCCGCCTCCCGCCGACGTCGACGAAACCAATGGCCCGCAGGCCAAACCAGTCTTGAAGCTGACGAGAATCATGGCCACCCTCAGCGATGATGACATTGAGAAGCTCTTCTCGGGCGCCCCTCAGTACTTCGCTCGCTCCGAGGGCCATTACACCGGCGCCCCGCACCCCTCTGTCGCCTTTCCCTGGGACGAGTCCCTCGAGATCCGCGACCTGACCGACCATGTCCAGATCGAAGATGCCGCCTGGAGCTGCATCACCGCCTGGCCTCATATCACTCGGGACATGAACAGCAACCCGGCCGCCATCAAGTGCGCCCGGGAGAGGAAGCGTGCCCATTTCTACCCCCGATGCCGAGAGCGGCCTAATATGCTGAGCATGCAAGGGTTGGAGAAAGGTACCATGGGCTACCAGGCTGCCCTCGAGACTCCCGTCGGCGATGCTCTCCAGGAGGAGCAGTTCGGCTTCGACAGCCTCGGCACCAAGGCCAAGGTTATCATCGAGCAGCGCCAGAAGATGTTGGCCTCCAAGGATGGCCTGCGCCGTATTGAGGAGTCGGCCATCCTGGACCAGCTCATTAAGAATGGCAACAGGTACAAGGAGAACAGGATTCACAGGAAGATATCCCACACCCTCTACAACGAGCTGTTCCTCGGCATCCTGCACCCACCGACTCGCGTCGTCGACCACCACGATCCCTACAGTCTGTCCGTTCAGATCCAGGCCCTCGTCAAGGTCCTGGCGGCCCCCAATGTCTGGATCGATTTCTCTCACGTCGAGTGGAGGATTCGCCTCGGTCAGATACTGTGGGGCTCCTTCGAGGGCGACGAGCTCGAGACCGAAGTTGACATTGACGATGCCGAGACGAACGAGGAGCGCAAGGAAGAGAGGTACTGGCTGCTGCTGCAGATTCTCCTCGCGTGTGAGCTCCTGATAAGATTGGACGCCATCACCGAGGGCGAAGAGCTGGGCATCGAGAGCATCAGGCCTGCCGAGATCCATCGATTCGAGAAGGACGCGAACCAGTCGGTTAAGTGGTCGTTGCACCTTGCACGAACCTGGCTCGAGAACATTGAAATCGTCGAGGCCAAAGTCGACCCGGCGAGCGTTGGGCAGAAACGCAACTCTGGGGGCTGGCTAGCTTCGTTGACAGGCAAGATGAGCCTGCACTCCAACAACCACGCCAGTTCGGGAGAGAGTATGTCCATCTACACCGTCCAGGGGCGCTACAGTGAACGACAGGTCAATGGCCTGACGCACTTCGCGAGAAAGCTCCGCTGGCCCGATATCGAGTCCGACATGTATGCTGAGCAGATCTCGGAGACCGTCGGTAAGGTTTCGGAAGCAACTCCCATCCATACGCCTTCGGAAACCCCGTTGAGCATCGACACCCGAAGGTCGTCTTATTTTGGTGGGGGCCGGGCTGAAGCAAGCGTCACGCGGCACCCGTCAGGAAAGCGGAAGATTTCTGCAGCCCTCCATCCTTCTGGTTGGCTATCCAAGTCGTACGTGTCGGGGTTGATGCTCCCGGGCGAGGGGCTCTATCATTTGATCATGTCCACTTTGCTGGAAAATGACAAGGAGGCCATGGCCAAGCTAGGACCTATGGCCAACCTCTGCGGCGGCTTTGTCTACCGGGGGAAGAGCTTTTGGAGCACAGCTTGCATTGTTGGCCGTGTGTTGGCAGCTGGTAAGGGCTCTGCGCAATGCATGGGCTGGATATCGAGCGATATCACCCCTGAAGGCCACGGTGACGGCTGGGTTAATATTGATGTTGCCGAAGTGTCTGGTAAGTCTGGCAGTTTACATGAACCGGAGGCTGTGCTAACGCAATTGGCAGCGGACATGAAAAAGACCGGGAGACAGGCTAGACTCTGGGGAAAGACGCACGTCGAGAGAGAATCCTGCGTGTTGGGAGACGCCGACCCCAGCTCGGTGCTGCCCGCGGACTTCATCATCCCCTACGAGAACAACTATACCGAGCAGCCACCCAGCCTGAGTGTTGAGCTGCTGTCGCTCAACCTCTTTGCGCCAGTGGATTCGGTGAACAGCACCCCAACGGAGGAAACCGTGTTGACGCCGCTTACCGATGTGACCAGAGCGTCTGAGATTCACACCTATCCGGCTTCCGTGTCCTTTTCTGTTGGTTCTCTTGGGGGCGAGGCTACGGAGCATGTTTTTGCACTGTCGACAGACATTCACTTTGTCACAGCCCATCCGTGTGCACCGTCATCTCATGTGAAGGTGATGCGGTCACCCTCAAGCCCCACGATCCAACAAATCGACGTGGATGGCACCGGCTTCGGCGGCAAGAGCTCCAGCCCTGCGACCATAACTGGTAGGCGAACTTCCTCACTCCATGCAGCCACATATACTGACGCTTTCCAGGGCACCCCCTGCACAAATCATTCACTTACACAGTGATTCATCTTTCGGAGCTCCTGAGGAAGCCAGATGCTTCTCTGGATGATCTCCTCCTCAACACGGCTTCGGTCCGACGGCCATCCCTTACCCCCGCTCATAACACGACGCCTAGGGTGCTCGTTATTGATTGCATCACGGGTATCACGCGCCAGGCGCCGACTCAAGAGACGCCCACGTCACCGATTCTGGAGCGCACCGCTAACGGCGCTAGCCTCGCGGCGGCTAAGATGCACCTCGAGTCGCGGCGCCGTCAGTTCGGTAGCGACATGGAGATCCTTGTCCGCGCCTTCTGCGCCCAGAAAGGCTGGAATGCCATCATCTCAAGGCGTCGCAGAGGCTGCCTCGCCTGCGCCATCAGGGAGGCGGGTGCTCTGGCGTGGAAGGTCATCATCCGCGTCGACTGAAGATATGACAGCCCGCTTTGTTCTTCTGTACATGTATTATTCGAGAGCGTACGATGTGGATAATTCGGGCGTAATATGGGCTTCTGGGAAGGATATATGGGGTACGCACGCATGCGCGCACGCACACACACACGAGAGGGCATTCATAGCGTTGCTTTTGCGGGGGACGGCTCGACTGAGCGACGACAGGAGACGGAACGAGGTGTCTGCATGGTTACGTAAAAGCGGCAGTGCGAGATACCCCCTCTTGACATGTATACCTTATGTTTTACACACAAACGCTTGTAATGAAGATAATCCCCACTTGATGGTCGCGCAGAGTCACACAAGGCACGTCCTATCCGAGAATTTGAGACAGGGGGGTTGCGTAAAAACAAGCTTGTTGGCCGGGAGGCTGGCCCGTTGCAGATCAAAATCTAGGTATCCGTATGCACGTACGTTTAAAAGAGGGTATGTCGCGTGGCACTGCAGGCCTAAATAAAGTGCACGGCTGAAATGGAAACAAAAAATGCCAACCGCAACTCGCGCCCAAGAACCCCGTTACAAAATACGGAGCCTGCTCACACTTCCCGGTGCTTGGAGCACAACGAAGGGCTTTCCTACTGGTATCGTCCCAAAAACCACATCCTCCGCCATCCTACGTCCCATCACGTCCCCGTTTACAAGTCGCTGCTGTCGAACCAGCTGCTGACGCTCCACTCCTTCCAGCCGCGCTTCTCGCCGGGGAGCTCGATGGCCTCGTACTCGTCGCGGGTGACGTTCTGCCACTCCTCGAGGGGGATCCAGCCGATGTAGGCGCGGTCGCCGAAGCCGCCGATCCAGTAGACGGAGGTGACGACGAAGCGGACCCACTCGGACTCGTGGACGGGGCTGCCGGGGAGCCAGTACTTAGAGTCCGGGTGCTTGCTGACGAAGCAGCGGGACAGGCGCAGGGCGGCGACGGGGTCGGCGGGGATCTTCTCGAGGTAGCCCAGCAGGGAGAAGCGCGGGAGGTTGGCGGCGGAGTAGGGGACGGTGTCCGGGCCGGAGAGGGCGTCCTCGGCGGAGGCGCCGAAGAGCTTGTTCTTGACGGAGGAGAAGAGCGAGATGCGCTTCGCGGGCGGGTAGGGGGGCACCCAGTGCATGGAGAGGGAGATGTTGGAGCCGGCGCGGACGTTCTTGAACGAGGTGGCGATGGTGATGGCCAGGATGGTGGGGTTGCCCTCGTCCTCGCAGTCGGCGACGTAGTCCATCAGGCCGATGGGCATGCCGGAGAGGTCGCCGCCCGAGGCGGAGTGGGCGCCGGCCGGGAAGACGGTGGCCAGCTCGGCCAGCTTGGTCAGGGCGAGGATGCGGCGGCCCATGACGGCGGACTCGCGCGACGTCGGGATGCGGGCGACGGCCTCGGCGGCGTCGTCCGGGTTGGAGAGGAGGTGCTGCGGGGTGCCGGGCTCCAGGATGGCGGTGGCGGAGCGCGCGGCGGCTGCGAGGGCTGTGAGGAGGGCGGCGGTCTTCATTGTTTGGGCGGGCCGGGTGGTGTCTTGGGTAGGTTGTTGGGAGGAAGGAGGTTCGTTGTGGTCTCGGGGGGTGGGTTGGTTGGTTGGTTTTGTAGCACACCTCAGTCGAAGGCTTCCGTCGGTTCGGTCGGTCGGTCGGTCGGGGGTGGGATGGACTAGGTTGGATCGATCGTACGAGAGTTGGATGGCGACTTCGGAAAGGCTAGGAGAGCCAAGAGCTTGCGGCCTGCGTGATAAAATGAACAGAGAGAAAAAAAAAATTGTATATTGAGCGCTACTTTGTATTCGGCGGGGACGATGCCTGCTTTGGGGAGGTTTCTTCGGTTGCTTCCTGCGACGACTCCGCCTGGGATACGATCTCTCGCAATAAAGCCCTTGAACGGGAAGCCTGGCCAGGCGAAGAGGAAGTTGGACGAGTCGGGTTCTGTAGCGGAACGTGAGGGCTGGATTGGAGAGACAGGGTGTGGGCTAGGCCGGGTCAGTTGGGTAACGTTCAAACGGCTTAGCCTCCGCAGAAGGAGATGTGCATGTGACGTCTGGGATGAGACGCTTGGTGACTGGCCGGGGGTCGGATCTGATAAGCCCAAAGGTCGCCTAGCGCGAGTCGGCCTCTTCTCCACTCACGGACATGCGGACATGGGCAGGGCTCCAGGCGCCGTATGCGAGTTCGCAGCTCTCGCCGCCGAGTCTTTTGTGTTGGACTCCCAGCGCCACGGCACGACTTGGCTGGGCCGCGGAGGATATGGTGTGTGTGTTCCTTGCAGGGAAGCGGTTGCATGATCATTTCCGCCGGGTGGCATGATGGCCGGGCGGCGATGGGTTGAAGAATGACTGGATGAACGGCACCCCAGGAATTCAGTAAGCGCCGCCTGCTGTCAGCACAGTATTCTACTGTTCATAAACGCAAGCGTTCAAAGTTATGCAAACTGTGCTCCAGCATTTTTTCTGAGCGGGGCAAGTGAGGGGACAATTGAGCGTAGATACTTGATTAGATGGGGGAAAGAGACTCTTTTGCCCCAAGATCTGATGAGGAAAATGTTCCACTACAATGGGCGGGTCTTGATGTTAGTGATTTATGATTGGTTGGAAAAGTCTTCCCCAGTGGGGCAACGCAAAAGGCGCACGCTCACCCCTCGCCCAACGCACCAACACAGCACTTGTGACTTGTGAAAGGGGTGCAACGCGGAAGTGCGCGAGCCCTTCAATTGACAACGAGATCGACTTTAGCCATCAAGAAGGCGCGCCTTGCCCAACCGAATATTCAAGCAATTGCAACCCTGCCCTGGTCTTGGTATCATCTTCAAAGGTCAAAATCAAGCGCCTGGTCGGGTCAATAACCGCTACCGCCGTCTCCCGCACTTTGCGGGCCCGCAGAAAATTCACTTCTCATTCAACCCTCGAGGCTCTTTGGACTTTTGGGGTGACAGCCGCAGCCCAAGGTCACCACCCGACCGCCGCTTCCATGGGAGCGGATTCGACTCCCCCTCAAGAACCCCGCCCTGAGACGGAAACAAAGACCGAGATGGCGACATGGAACGGTCTCCCCACCGAGCTCAGAGGCCTGATCTTGGAGCACCTCGCTCACAGCGCCGTGGCTGAGCGACGGTCCAAATCCTCCAAGGGCAGGGGCACCCGCCATGACATGGGGAGCTACTCCGTCGTCTGCAGGCAGTGGCAGGGTTTCATCGAAAAGATCAACTTCAGCTCTCTCGAGATCAACTCGGTCAAGGACCTGTCGCGCTTCGACGAGCTACTCCAGGACCCCCGCCGCCGCTCTCTGCTGCGCCGGCTGTCGCTGCGCGTCGAGCTACCCCGGTACGCCAGTAAGTTGGCCAAGATTCCGGAGAACGACGCGGAGCAGAACGCCAACGAGGTCGCCTTCACCCAGGGAATCTGGAACCTCTTCGACATTCTCAGCAAGTGGACGCCCCAGGCTTCCGGGGACATCGAGCTCGAGCTGAGCGCCTACTCACCCAGCGACAAGGCCAAGCTGTTCGGAGAGGAGGGCCTCGACCAGGACGGCAACTCGCGCTTTTTTGATCACGATCTCGACTTCTCCTTCATCACCGCTGGTTGCGAGCAGGTTGGACGCCACGGACTGCCTGAGGTCTCTGTCGTTTCGAGCTGTCACGTTCTTAGGAGAAACCACCGCAACTTTTCCTCCCGGTCGCTTCTCACCATTTTTTGCAGCTTGCCTCGACTGAAGGAAGTGCGCTATGAGCCATGGCACCAGGTCGACATGGAGGCACAATTAGAAGTTGACTCTGGTAGGTTCTTTTGTCTCTCGATGAGGGCCGATTTCCTAGCTAACACAGCCAGACTATGCGCGGAACCTGCCGTTCTGGCCGTCTCACATCAAACGCATCAGCATTTTTGAGCACTTTGACGCCTTCAATGACAGTGTGAACAACGAATGGGAGGATGCCGACACTTCTTCTGATGAGGGCGGTGACCCCGGCGAAGGAGCCGTAACTAATGGCGACGACAACGCGCCCGCGAACGTCGAAATTCTCAACGACCTCACAGAGGCCATCGATCAGGTTTCACGGTCAGCGTGTCCCAGCCTGGGCTATAACTTGGGTTGGCTCAGCGTACAGACCGAGGAGATGGCAGTTTCTAACGTGACTGACGCGATGGACTTCTTCAGCGGTGTCATGTCAATGAAGAATAGAACGCCTACATGGGAGCACCTGCGCCGTCTTACACTGACCTCACACACGATGATTGCCGGCATCGGTCCCGAGCACGTCAATGCTGTTCTGCTCTTGGGAGCCAAGGCAGCGAAGCACATGCCCTCATTGCAGATGATGGAGCTGTACAAGGTTGACCAGTTCGGCGCGGCCGTCTTCCGCTACACGGCGGACATGAGGTCGACGACGGCTAGCTGGGAGAGCACCTGGGAGTTCCGCGCAGAGCCCATCGTCAGGGAATACTGGGCAGATGTGGCGCGCAAGCACACATCCCACGAGCTGGAGTTCCTCCCCGAGGTACTTCTGGGCGAGTACCAAGGACCGTTCACGTTCATCAACGAGAACCTCAAGTCCAAAGACCTGGTCTTGCACCCGACGTCGCTCGAGGACATGCTGTCGAAGAAGATGGACAAGTGTCAGGCCTGCCACGGATTCTGTGCTCACCCGAAGACGGGAGTGGACGAGTGGACGTACGAAGGAACCTACGAGGACGGGGCGGAAGCGCATGCATTTGCATAGGTCGGAATGTTCATGGATTAGTGGACCCGGACTGTTCATAGTAGCCATGAGCAAATAAGTACCTTAGGTAAATCCATAGGACTGATACAAAACCAGGCAGCAGAGCAATAAGCAGATATCAAGAAGGCTCCCCGATGATCCATTCGGCACACCACCGATACCTATCTAGCGGGGATAGCTGTGAGAGCGTGCATCCCATTTCAGTAGGTGGCATTATGTTGCAAAGCGGGCAGAGTGCCGGATTAGGTATCTAGCTTACTAAGTGATCCCTTCGTCTTAAATCCTAAGTCCGACGGATGATTCATTCCGGGCGGCAAAAAAATCGCCCCTCCTCTGCCCGCCCGCGCTCGCGCCCTCACTTGCTCGCTAGGCAGCGTTTCCCCACCCCAAAGCCCTCACGTGACCAGGGTCCACGCCCACAACCGGCGAAATCAGCAATCCCGCCCTCCCGCGCGCAATTCCTGCCACACGAATCCGACGCCCATCTGCCCGCGCGAAGAAGTCGACAAACTCCGCCTCGTCCATCGACAACCAACTCACCGAAAACAACCTCACAGCAGAAACCAAACCGTCAAAATGGGAAAGGTTCACGGATCGTTGGCGCGTGCCGGAAAGGTCAAGTCTCAGACGTAAGTCTTGTCCGACACTCTTTTCCTCTACCCCTTCGACGACGATGCAGGGAGGTCGTCGACGACGGACTGCGATGGAGGAACCACGGTCGGCCGGAAGAGGAGGAAGTTCTGTTCATTCGGATATCGTCATTTTCGGCACTCTATCGACGACGACGACGACATTTCGATAAATGGAATGATGGATCGAACGACCGACCGGGTTCTGCTGGGATCACTCGTGATACATCTTAAACGAACGACTTGATGCTGACATCCTCGACAGCCCCAAGGTTGAGCCCCAGGAGAAGAAGAAGACCCCCAAGGGTCGCGCGAAGAAGCGTCTCACATACACCCGCCGCTTCGTCAACGTCACCCTGACCGGTGGCAAGCGCAAGGTACGATACCTACGACAACCACAAAACACGCACCCCGAGAGATGATCGGTTGACTAACGCAACCCTTTGTAGATGAACCCCAACCCCGGCTCTTAAGCGCCCTCTCTCCTTTCCCTATGCATTCGATACGACTCTAGGAACGTCTGGGCCCACCGGCATGAGGGTGGAATCGACGGGACGATGTCGATGGGTGGTTGGCGAAAATGGTGAAATCTTTTGGGAACCTGCCCGCTCGGTCGGGGGACTCTGTGCCCGCGCTCCCCCTTCCTCGCGGAGGGCCGGGGAAACCGCAGGTCCTCCCGAGTTGAACGAGGCACGAGACACACACATACGAATGCGTACCGCAGAACACGTAAAATCATTTGGTCTTCTGGCATTCAAACCGGAAAATGGGGAAACTTCTTTTTGCAAACAACGCCTTATTTGCCACTGTTTTCTGTCACGGATCTTGATGAAGAAAGCTTCCCTAGCCCCGACAGTGTCACAGCACTGTCTCTAGGCTTGGGATGGAATCGCCACCGCCCGAGGGGAAATATACGAATGTTTCTTCCGCCTCCTATACTGTGTTCAAGCCACGTCTCGACGCCTGTGATGATTGATTCGTAGGGGCAGTTTCGCCACGACTAACTTGTTGATGAGCAGTCTGGCTGTGGACCTGTTTCCAGATACCAGCATCAACACCGCGTCTCGCCGAAACCACAGCACGAAACCTTGCGTATTTCTTCATCGTCCCGAGTAGAACACCCGCAGCTCCGAATAGGCCAGTTAGCAAGATTAACTGGTTGATATAAACAGCGATTTAGAAGGACTACATCGCTCTCTTTCAAACCCAACCTCGTCACAACAAGCAGGACCACCACCCTTCTCTCCCGATCGAACCGCCGTAACCTCGACATACACTCAAGCGTTTCGTATCGTCCACGTAGCAGACAAACCCCATCGTCTACATGCCCCCTAAGCCTGCCCCTGTCTATCAACATCCTCCACGTCACTAACAAAGAAAGACCCCGTCGTCACAGCCCGGGCCGCGGGGCGGGGCTTGAACTCCTCCGGGAGGTCGGGTATGGCCTTCTTCAGCAGCGTCCAGCACCTCTTGAACGACATCGGGCTGCGGGGGCAGTACTTTAGCGATCTCTTGATCAGCGTCCAGCGGTAGTGGCCTGAGGAGGGCTCGCAGTCGGGAGGGACGGTCGCGGGAGGGGTGAACACGGGAGGGGCGACCTCGGGAAGATCGATCTTTGGGGGCTTGACCTTTGGAGGATCGTTGTTTGGGGGGTCGCTTGCGGGATTGTCATCCCCGGGAGGGTGGTTCTTTGGCGGGTCGTTTTTGGGAGGGTTGTCCTTTGGATCATCATCCTTGTGATCGTCGTCCTTGCGGTCGTCCTTTGAGTCATCATCCTTTGAGTCGTCTTCCTTCGAGTCATCGTCCTTCAAATCATCGTCTTCAGGAGCGTCGTCTTCAGGAGCGTCGTCCCCGGGACCGTCCGCACCAGGGTCGTCCCTAAGAGTAACACCGCCCTTACGCCGCACCACCCCAATCTCCTCATGAAAGTCATCCGGCAAGCTGGGGTACGCCGCCTCCAACCTCCACAGGCACTCCGACAAGGCCATGTTCTCGCAGTACTCGATGGCCTCGAGCGCCAGGTCCATCAGCTTCAGGTCCTCCTGCACGATGGGCACCCGGCGGTCTTCGGGCGGGACTTCGCCATCATATCTGCGCAGGAGCTTGGCCTCGTTTCCCGGTTCGAGAGCATCCGAGAGGTTTGGGTAGATCTCCAGCAGGCGCTGCCAGCAAGAGGAGTCCTGCGGGCAGTGGGATAATATGCTCCTGACCTGGGTGATGTACTGCTCTATGTCACGGATGCCGGGTTGTGCTGTCTGCGATGGGGAGAGGAAGGGAGGTGGCCTGGCTAGAGGCCCGCCGACGGCCGTGGAGGCCAGTAGGGAGGCTAGGTAGATGCAAGTGCCGCGCATCTTGCTTTTAATTATGTGAGTACGAATTCAGGAAAGGGACGAATTGTCTGAATATAATAGACCCGAAAGGAGCGAACTTCCCATCACTCAACTTATATACGAGTGACCTCTAAAAATCTCCTGGTATGTCTCTCGCATGGCGACCGGGAACCTGCTGGGCATGTTGACTTTCGCGGCTTGCAGGACGGAGAGGCGCGGTGGCTTTTCCATGGGCAAATACATGGTCGTTTTCGTCGACCGATGATGGGGTGTTGATGACTATGAAGCTCGTTTTTGAGTCCGGAGCTGCATCACTGGCAGAAGCTTCTTGCGGTTAGAAGAGGTTAACAGGGTGTCCGGAACACCGGACTAGGCTTTCAATCAATCGTCCAAATCGGAGTTCAGGTTTGCTTTGGTTCGGACCAGAAGCTGGGTTCTGGTCAGAACCGTCCTCTCAACCGATCCACGTATATAAATCGGTGACAACTCCCGATCGTCGGAAATCGCGTTTTCTGATCTGATGTCGCCCTCTTTTCGGCCCTGCTTGCAAGAGAGCTGCATGAGTTAGTGTTCAAACTCACTCTTCCCAGCGACTCGGAGGGGATAGATTAGCTCTTCTTGGGTAAGCATCGCCTTCCTCGCCAAAATCCAGAACAACGGTTCTACACCAGAAGAAGAAGCGTGTTGCAAAACATTGAGCAGCCGCCGACTAAGAGGATGTGGCCATGCTTCCCAGATACACAAAAACGTGACGACCGTCTGCCCGCTCTCCTTAATGACGTCCCGCAACTTTAAACAATCTCAACCCGCAGCTGTCCCCCTGCAGCGGGAGAGATGCGCGTCATCCTCGAACGCCTCCTTCGCCATCCCGCATACCTGCCCAACTCTAAAAGTCAGCAATGCAAATGACGAGCGTTCTATCCCAACCGTTTGGCAACTCTGCTCTACTTCAAGCCAAGCCAAACCAAGCCAACAGGCCGCTCCTTTCTCAAAAAGCCGTAGAGAGTAGTAGGTCCTCCTACAACGACCGGAGACCTCAACCTCGTCAACGCCAGAGGCGAATGCCCAGACGCCCTTCGGCCTCTATTCAACCGGTACGCCGAGAGAGGCCTGTATGGGGCCGGTAGGGAGTGAGTGTTCGAGACCGTTCTAATGGATCAGGCCACAGCCGCAGCACCTTCGGTGCCAGCGGGGACGGGGACGGAGCCCGGCGCCGCGAGATCCTCCGGAAAGGCGGGCAGGGGCCCCGCGCTCACCGACGTCTAGTGTCATGTCACGAAAGATCCCCATTAGAGTCGTGTACGTTACCCTGTACGCCATCTCTAAATCACTGAGCAAGGTGGTCACTTCACGCCAGGGAAAAATTCGAAGCATAAAGAGGTATCTCAGTTTGTGTCATCCGATGCGTGGCTCTAGGTATAAAAATAACATCAGAAAACGACGAGCCCACAAGCGCTGCGCACGAGGCAAGCATCCCGGCGCTCGCTCAGGTCTTTCATAGACGCCGCTCTACAACGCTTGGGAAACAAAAAGTTCGCCCCACCCAAAAAGAAAGTCTGGAGACGCCCAGACATAATCCAAATGCTGAACGGTAGCCAAACGTCATGCTCGTAATCCAAAGAACCATTGCTCCTCCGCAAGCCCGTCGTAAAATCTTTCGCGTCACAGCTTGACGTCGTCAGCCACCATTAAATCTCATTACATGTGGTGTGTCCCTCGGGGTTCGACGGCTTGTCGTGGTCGTCAGCGTGGACGCCGAAAGCCTTTGTGTGCCTCGCCCCGAGAAGGAGAAGATCGCACAGCATGACCGGCTCCATTACGTTCTCTTTATTGTCGCAGGGGAAAAACAGAAAGCCGCCACACAAGGACCAATATCAAGGTCTGGTATCAAGCAGAATTCGTAAACAGTGCTGGAAAAGCATATCGTTCGCCGTGCGTCCCAATTGTCGATTCTCCAACAACGGCCGGGAAGGAAGGTGCCCCCAAAACCGAGTCTATAGCCGAAACACCGATAAACAAAGAGGAGAAGCGACGTAGTGCTGCAATGACAGCAGCCTAAAAGCCCGGGCACTAAAGACTCATCGTGAGCCACTCCCATTCTTGCGGGCCAGAGGCGGGACCTCCTGGGTTCATCATCGGACCGTTCTGGCCGCCCGGCATGCCCATCATGCCCGAGCCCATCATTGGACGCTGGGCCATACCGAGACCGTTCGCTAGCCCCATGGAGCTCGTCGTGGGTATGCTGGTGAAGCCCGTCGACCCCAGTGACTTGGCCGCCTCGTTGGAGCCTGTCGAGTTCTCTGGACTATCGACCTCCATGCCCGTTAGGCTCTCGCTGCCCGCGCTCTTGCTGTGGCGGCGTTGGCGCTTCGACGAGCCGGAGGAAGACGAGGTACCGACGTTGCGGGGAAGTGAGGCCGCGCCCGGTCCGGGCGTGTTCTTTGGGGGCGCCGCGGCGATGGGAACCACGCCCTTGCCGCCGGCGGCCGCACCGGCCGAGGACCCCGTGCCGTAGCTCGTGGGCGTGCTACCCGCCGTGTTGCCGCCCGACGCAGCGCCGCTCGCCGGGCTCTCGCCCTCGTTCGCACTGCCGGCCCTCGCAGCCGCAGGCGGCGTCGGCGCGCTCGTCACCGGAGCAGAAGAGACGGCCAGCGTGGAGTTCTTGCGCGAGCCCGGCCCGGATGCATTCGCCGCGTTCTTCTTCGACCGTGTGCTCGTGCCTCCCACCGGCAAGCTAGCCCCTGACCCTCGGTTTCTCTTCTTGATCACGTCCGTTTTCAAACTTAAAGGACGAACGACACCGTGCAACTTCAGGAACAAACCACAAGCGTTGCAAAGGGGCTGGCCCTCAGGGTTGCGTCGCCAGAGCGGTGTGGTTTGGGTGAAGCAGTTGGTGCAGGTAGTCGGGGTGCTGTTGGTCTCGGATTGACCGCCGGCGGCGGCCGGGAGATTGGTGGTGGAGCCGGCCTTGGAGCCGGGGGGCGGGGACGAGGCCCTGCTTGGGGCCACCGAGGAGAAGCCGGAGACGGTTCCGTTGTTCTCGGGGGGCGAGTTCGGGGTTGACTGCGCCATGCGGTCGAAGGGGTTGCCGTTGCGGCCGAGGTGACCCGCGGGCGTCGACGCCGTGCGAGGCACTTTGCCACCACCCCTCCTGTCGTTTCCTGGGCGGAAAGACTGCGACTGCGAGCGCGGGAGGTTACCGCCGTCCCAGTCGTTGTTGTCGACGTAGTCGGTCGTTGTGCCGCCGATCGTGACCTGCTTGCGGGGCGGGCCGGCGGGATAACGCGCAGCCTGCGTGCTATACTGGCCAGGCAGGGACGGGTCCCAGCCGAGGGAGCCACTCTCGTCCATCGGGCCAGGAGAAAAGTCCTGGGGCATGACGAGGTTGCGGTCGGCGAAAGCGCCGCCGTCCTCCTCGTCCGAGTCGGCGCCAAAGGAGAACATGCCCTCGTTGGGCATCGACATGCCCGGAGAGCGCACGGGGTGGTCGGGCTGGAAGACCTGCGTCGGATCAATATGACCGAAGGGGCTGGGCGCGGCGCTGAAGGCGGACACGGTTTCGGTCGTGGGAGCGGAAGCCGGGAACATGGGATTTCCGTTCGAGTTGTTGTACATGAACTGGCCGTTCATCTGGTTGCCCATGTTCTGGGGGGCCTGTCGGAAGGGCTGCGACCGCTGGCCGCGCATATCCATCGCGCCAAAGTAAAAGCTGTCGTTATCAGGCATGGGGTGCGGCGTCGATACGGTCGAGTGATAAGCCGATCCTGGCGGGGAATAGAAATCCGAAGGGTTCAACGACGAAGGATGGACCGCGGAGCCATTGTAGACGTTGGAAAACGGGCCGTGGGATACCATGGGGGAGGTGGAGGGGGAGAATGAGAAGTTCTGCTGGAAGGGACCCGCGGAGGTGATGATAGGGTCGTTCTCGATGTTGTAAGTGTCCAGAGGGAAAGGGACCCCGTTCTGATGGGGGTTCTGTGTCATGTTGGCTTGGTTGGCGTTATCGAGTGAGTATTCACGAAGGTCTGCATCCGCATCCAAGTCATTGGTAGATGTTGTGGTGCTGTTCACGGCAGGCACCTGGGGAGAGAAGTTGGCGGGACGTTTACGGGTCTAAGTGCGGTCGGGGTCAGCTCAGCGAAGCAAGAAAACGCACTAACATGATATCGGGGGGCGTGGAGGTGGGCGCCAGGGTGTGTGCGCCAGATAGGAGAATAAAATACAAAAAAACCGAATGGGATGGACGCATAATCATGTGCATCGCATCATTGGGTTGTTTTGCAGCATGCACGCAGCGGGGGACAGAAATAGAAGGCTCACCCGTCGCTCATCGATGCTTGTTTTACGGTGATGCCGAGTAATGTAGTTGAATTCGTCTTGGGTCTTTTGGTGGTGAGGAGGGAACGGCACCGATTGCGGGACAAAGTGCTGTTGTGCGGCCGAGTCTTTGCGCGATTTGATGGGAATGGCCGACGTAAAAGAGGAGTGCGGTTGGCTCTTATCTTCGGGATGCCTTTGCGGCTGAGGGGAGGGGTTCGTGACGGGTGTAGCGATATTGTCGGAAAAGATAAAGTCGTCGAGGTTCATGGGCTCTGGGTGGTTGACGTTTTGCTCCGAAGATTTGCGCAATTGAGCAATGCCGCTGGGTGGGTTGACATTGAACGACTGTGCGGCCGCAGAGACTGGCGGCGCAGGTGCCGGCGCAGATCGAGCGAGTCTGCATCATCCCACAAAGGTTAGCCAAGTCTGCCCACCATGGCATACGACAGAACGACGCCAAATCATAATCGCGACAAAAACCAACGACACAGAAGAAACGCAAAGGTGCTGATGCGAATGAGTTGCTTACCTCGCCCTCTCCTCCTCCTGCTGCTTCTTGCGCAAGTTCAGAGTCATCATTCGCCATGTGAGGTTCTCCATGCGCTGCTGGTTGGGCAACATGTGCTTCGTCTTGCTGAAGAACTTCCACACCTGGGTCGCCAACGGATCCTCCTTTTGCATTTCCTCCGGGCTCTGAGTCGACTGCATGTCGGCCTTCTGGAAAGGCGGGAAGGCCGAGTTTCGCAAGAAGTCGTCGTGCGCATTCGGGTAGAGGGCGGCGGTCAGGTCGAGCCTCAGATCCCGAAGACCGGCGGGCAGTTCGCTCGGGCTGTTCTTAGAGTGCGCCTGGGAGTGCGACATGACGGCGGCGTGGTCGTCAGGCCTCCGCGGAAAGCGGTAATCGTGTTCTGTTGTGGTGGGGTTCATTGAAGTGAAAGGACTTGAAGTCGAAATCGGTGACGAGATGCTGGCAGCCATGTGAAAAGGTTGGACCGTGGGATGAGGGGAGAGAAAAAGCTTCCTTTGGGGAAGAAGGTGAAGGTTTCGGTTTCGGCGAGTCGAGTCGAGGGTCACAAGAAAGGAATTTCCCCACGTTCGCTTGGCTGCGACTCTCTCTCCCACACAAGGTCTGTGACTGGGTTGGGTGGCTTGTCTCCGACTCGTTCTCACGGGGGGGGGGGGGGCCAGTGGTAGGTAGGTAGGTACCTAGAACGCCACGAACGAGGCAGGTACACACGCACGCACACACCCTGCTGACAAGAACTCGGTGAGGGGAAAAAAATCCGGACTGTTGCGATTGCAGACCGGGCTGGTTGTCTCTGGTTACTGTCGGGGCAGCTTTGAGGAGTCTGGCCAGACAGATAGAAAAGAGAGAGAGAGAGAGAGAGAGAGAGAGAGAGAAGAGAAGAGAGTTTTGATTTAGAGGAAGGGTTTCGATGGCCAGGTTGACTGTGGACGCAATGCCGCAGGCTTCGGGTTCTTCCTTTTTGGTTGCGACAGGCGTCGAGGGGAAAACGGGAGAAGACGTCGTCGTCCGTACAGTCGGCGGCGGGAGGGATCTCTTGTCGCAGCAGAGCCGGCGGAATAGTGGGCGGTATTGCGTAGAGCGTCGACAACCAACGGCCGTGAGTGGTGTCGCTTGCTGGGAAGAACGAGGTGAGGGACGCTACTCTACGTAGAGGGTGCCGTGCCTGTGCAGGGGGGAGGGTGTGCGGTCGTGGTGGGCGAGTGGGAGTTGGAGTCGGAGTGGGAGTCGAAGTGGGCGGACGGGTGGGTGTGGGATGTGATGCACCGTGGGTACCCTAGCTTAGGTACCCTGGGAACCCAGGAAGATGCCTACCAGGATTCCCGGTACGTACCCGAATTCACAGTGAGTGCAGGAGGTTAGGTGCGTGTGGAGCTTCAATACCCAGGTACCTCACAACCTAGGCACTTACCAGGTAGGTAGGTAGGTGCGCTACTGGTACCGTAATAGCAGCTGCCAATCCAATCGAGTCTCAATCGAGGACCGCAAGTTCGTTCGGCTCCTGCACTCTTCAAGAGCACCAGCTCTCTCTACTGGTCAATCTTGCGCTCGCCCAGACGCACCGAAGCTAGAGGTGGGTCTTGCGCCGAAATTATTAAGACGCTGTGGTAACTATCAGTGGGGGAGGGGAAACCGGCTCCAGTGTCTGCAGCAGCAGCCTAGGATATTCTGCCTGTCTGTCCGCCTGTCTGCGTCTGCGTGGTGCACGCTGGATCTTCTCTTTTAGCGTGTAGAAGAGCGGCGGGGAGCAGTCGAGTCCCCCTCATTCAGGCTTCAGGGGACCACCACTGGGGCCGCAACCTCCCGTCGCATGGGAATTGCTGCTGGACTGCCCGACTGCTTGGATGAGGGAGGGGGAGGGGGGGATCCCAGCTTGGAGCGACAACGGCGGACTCGTCCTCCCGGCTGCTGCCCAGCACCGACGAATGGAAGATTGCTTAGCCTCACGAGTCGTTGGCGGAAGTAATCTGGATCCCCCGTGGTCGGTGGCTCGTTCAGCTGGGAATATCCCTCTCTCGACCGCAGTATCCAATACCGCTTCTTTCGCTCCGATGCCTACCAGTCGGGCGGTCCTTCCGACCACCCTCGGGCTGGGTTGCGCCCCTTGTTCAGGGGAACGTTCGTGATGGGACTGACATCTGATCCTGTCGAGCAGAGTAGGGACGTCGAGTCGCCCATCCACACACACTCTCTGCTGTCAGAGAACGAATGCTCCGCATTTTCTCCGAGACCGTCCCAAGCCACGGCGGGTGCGGTTGTGTTAGGGAACACCGTCGTCCGCATTTGTCACGCTGACCATGGCAAGGTGTGGACTGACGAGAAGTAGTAGAAACACCGCTCGACCGTACGATGGCCTTCTTGTGAGGGTTGCACCGACCCGGCATGGTCTCTGAACCAGCCCGTGCCGGACAGCGGACGTTGAACTGTATTCGAAGAGGTGGAGGCCACTAAAACCAAGAGGCGCCAGCAAGAGGCGAATGCCAACTCCCAGCCCGCAGCGTACTACTGCCGTTCGGATTGTGCCCGGCCGGCATTCCAAGTAGCGCTACCTCGTACCTTGTCTCCGGTGCCTTGTCCCGCCTCTCCTCTTCCTGCCACTTCGGCCTTCTGCCACTGGCCCTGGATAAGCTTCATCGTCAGCACTGCTGTTGCTGCTGCTGCTGCTGCTGCTGTTGCCAGACGACTCGAATCCTCGCTGTCAGTCATGTCGCTGCTGCTGTCAATCAGACTCCGGCGTCGAACCGACCGTACACATGTCGTTGCCTGTCCCCCTGCGCATCTGGCCCGCTGTTCGCGGTCGAGACCGGCGCAAGGACCTGTCTTGTCTGTCTGCATGGCCGGTTGACGACTGATGGGTTACGAATACAGGACGACAATTACCTGCGCCGCCGGTCCAGAATCCATGGCTTACATGATCCCGCCGTCAGGTCAGATTTCAGGGTCCTGTCGGGGAGGAGCATGGGAGGAAACCTGCAACGAACGAGCAAGGCACGGCCAAAAGCCCGCCTCCCCCTCGAGTCCCATCTCGGCGGAACTCCACCCGCCATCTCAACCTTGCGCTAGGGAAGCATGGGAGAGGAGAACATCGAGGCAACGCTGTACCGCTGCACCAGCCGAGCCGGGCAGTGGGCAGTGGTCCCTGACCGTGGTAATGGCGGCAGCGCCTGCCCGCGTGCCCAACGACGTCGCTGGTGGGGATATGTTCTGTCTCTGGAGCCGCCGTCCAGCCGTCGTTGCTTTCTCGAGTCTCAACTGGGGCAACTAGCGGGTTGATGAAGGGCCTCTCACCCCATTGAAACGGCCCCAGAAGCTGGATTCGTCCTTGCTTCTTCAGATCTTGCCCCATCCGTTTGCCTCCTCAAACCCCTCTAATTCATACCCGCATCCAACCATCCACCAGCTTTCGGGAATATGTGGCTATTGAGCTTGCCTGCCCATGGGACGCGCATTTCAAACAAGGGCCAATTTCTCCCAAGCAGCGATATGCTTGATTCGAGCTCCGTAGGCTGTCGTACCCGTCATTCATAGACCCACGGAGACAGCGGGGCCGTGTAGAGTAGTGTAGTGGCTGTAGAGTAGTGTAGTATGGACTGTAGAGTAGTGTAGTATGGACTGTAGAGTGTAAAGTAGTATGGTCTAGGTAGCCGGGAGTGACTGGAGTCCTGGACCACACTAGGCCCCTGGTGGTCTTGTCTGGTCGGCGTCTCTTATTAGATCTCGGACATTGTCTCCGTGTGCGGCTTCCTGCGGCAGCAATACAGCTTTTCTGCAGCACAGCATAGTGGACTCGCTGCGCCGCTTCGAACTGCTGTTAGCGGGCCAAGCCCGTGAATAGGTTCCCTAGCAAAGTAAAGTTTGGTGGTCGGGACGGAACAAGCTAATCCCAGAGAGTCGGTGGTTAGTGACGAGAGTTGCGCCCGTTTCGACGCGCTGCTTTGTCGATTACATACATCTTCATCACGGATCTGTTGCTTGATTGATCCATGGGCATCCACCGAGAAGCGAGCGAGAATTCGGGCGCACTTGGCCGTGGGAAGCGTGGCTTTGCGACCGCCTCTTAACCCCACCGGCTTTCACCTGCTGCTTCCCTGCCCAGGACGCCTGTCCGCTGTCGCCAATCAGGGGTGTCGCATGTAATGATCTCGAACAGACTGAGCCCCAGGTACGACGGCTATACTTTGGTTGAGCGGCGCCTCTCGGGATGAAACTCTACTATGGTGTTATGGGTAAGTTTAACCCCTGGCTGATGTAGTGACCCACCGCAAGGGGGTGTGACAAGGGGCATCA